>NW_019060497.1:206349-221767 GCF_000696155.1 Zootermopsis nevadensis | reverse complement strand
TTTCCCTATAAAATAAAGTAAGCTTAAGGAGCAATTACAGGCATTATGTTCACAAGCTTATTACTACTGTTGTGGTGCATATGCGTGATGTCCCACTAGACAACATATAACCTACAAAATATAAAACTTGACATCAATGAATTGATGACTGAGATCGCCATGAAAAGTGCAGAGTAATAAATGCTTGGCATTTCATGTTTGTGTCAGGCACAGGAAGTATTACTGACAATTTGTAGTAAGAAGGGTATCCCAGACATGGGATAATGGTGAGATGCTGTATGTGTTTGTTCATAAGCCAACTTTTATAGCCTTGCAATGCAATTTTCTCCAGTTTTGTACTTGTCATGTAGGTTGGGGAAAAGGTGCATATTCAATGTTCAAATCTTCTGGAAGCTGAACCAGCGTTAATTATTTTTCATTGACAGATACTTTTCTTCATTAGCATTCTGATTAACAGCTTATATTGTGAGAAATAAAAACAATTAAAATGGACAATTGAATAAAAATTTTCTTGGATATTCAATTGACTCTTCACCATCGTCAAGAAGTTTTAGATTTGATAATTAAAATGGAATTTAGTTCAGATGTGACAATTGTACACTTTTGCCTCATATACACAGCAAGAGTGATAGTGATGCAAACATACACAAGTAAAACATTTACTGAATTAATGGGTTTGGTGGTGTTCCTCAACGTAGATTTCTAAGTGTGAGTTACTCAGACAGTTTTCTGTTATGCAATATTTTTCAGACTTGGTTTTGAAAGAACGATCCATGTGTTTCTTTATTTAAAAGCAATGAAATGGTATGCTTATTATTAATTTTGAAATTAATTAGTTATTATGATGACATTATGTTTCCATTAACAGGTTAACAAGCTATTGATAAATTACTGAAGATTTCAGGCTTTCATGGTTAATGTGAATTCTGTTTCTGGATGAAACAGGACCCATGATAATGGTCAGTTCAATAATTAAAAGTAATTTGATTTGTGGCTTTCACAGCAGTGAGAATTAAATTATGGTCTTGTGGGTTGTGACACTATATAGTCTTGTTACAGACATTTTGGAATAATTTGTTTACTCCATCTTCATTGTAGAAACTAATATTCTATTGAGAGCCCTATTTAATAATATAATGTATACTCTTATCAGTCTCACGAGGTTCACAGTTAATTGATTAAACCTTGTGTCTGAAAAATCAGAGTAGAATGATATTTAGAAACTTAGGAATGGCCCTAGAAAACAGTATCAGATAGAAATTGTTTTAAATACTAAAATTATGTAACTCCCTTCTTAACAAGGTTTTTTCTTCTTCTTCTTCTTCTTAGGTGGTATAAAATCTTAAGCTTTGATGGCAACTGAATGTAGTGAAGTCTTCTCAGGTGGTTGGATGTTGACAATGACTTTAATACTGAATGTTTCAGAGACTGCCTCCATCATTAGGATTAACGATTAGTGGTATCTCTTGCCCAATAACAAACCAGTATGACAGTGGGGAGACTCAGGTGGTCAGTAATCACATGGTCCAAGTTGCTTAGTGCTAGCAGCCATTGATCCATCTTTGTGATATTTTCTTTTGGACCTCTGTCATGTTGGTAGTTAGGTTCCAGGATAAACTTTGAATCCTGTGTTTCTGTTAAAATTGCTGGGATGTGGCTGCCATGTTTCATTAAATCATTCATGTGACCTGCATTCTAGCCAGTACGTGTTTCATTAAATCATTCATGTGACCTGTGTTCTAGCCAGTACTGTTGAGTCCTTAAAGTTGATCATGACAATTGTAGATGATTATTACTGTAATAATATAAAATATGCATTGTTCCATTTTGCTTCTATAACAACTATCTTTTTTGTGGTTATTTCTGTTTACTGAGAGCCATAATTTAATACAGTGTTTTTGAGTGTGTGTAAAATAGGTGGGTCTTTGCCAGATTCACGAGTTATCACACTAATACGAATTGTATCTTATCATGTCTGTTTTGTATTCATTTTATCCTAGTAACATGCACTTCTATTAAAAATGCCCTCCATTCTGTGAAGGAATAGAACAGGGAAGTGAATTTATTCATCATGTGTTGTATACAGAATTCAATGCACATTTGTTATGGTTGCTGTCTCCTTGTAGTACAAAAGAAAATAGCACTTGCTGAGTTACTGGCAGTTTGTCATTGATTGCATTTTCAGTGATGGTTGGTGCCTCAAAATACATATTATCCTACAAGACATGTGAGGACCTTGTCTAAATATTATTTAAAAATTCAGTCTGTACCACAAACACATCACCATTACAGAGATCAAATTGTTAATGCTGTTTAAGGAAATAATCCCTGTTTACACTGAGAATCATGCAAGGCCTTTGCATATAAAATGCACAGTTACTGGTTGTTAAATTAGGTGGTACATGTAGTTACCACAGCTTTATAATGCTAATGTAGTATTTTTAGAAATGAAAATCTGCGTGGTATTTTGTTAAGTACTGTCACATGACTTTCTGTTTGTTATTTAATCTCTCCTTTTTTATGTTAACAGAGCATTACGCTTCACTTTTTCAGATACACAGGTGCTGAGTAAAAATTGCAAGTGTCAGAGAGTTTTGTGTAAGATTGAATTATCCTGTTACTCTGTGTAAATACTACATAGACATTGATGACTGATTCTTGTTTCCATTGTATCAGCACAGAATCAGGGACAGAAAGTAATTCAGCCACACAGTATTGCTTGTGGTAGTGTGTTATTTTACTCTTTTAATCAGTTGTTTGCAAAACAAAAAACAAGCTGAAGATTTCTGTCTTCTGGGTTGTTGCGCTGTGTAGTCTGATCGATGTTAACCAACGTTTCAGAGGTCATACTGCCTCCGTCATCGGGGCGATGAATTCATATACAGAAATCTTCGTACTCACTGCTGTGAAAACCTCAAATCTTACAAAAAAACGAGCTGTTTCCCCTGCCAGTGAAACTTAAAATGTATGTATTTGTGGCAGTAAACCATTGACATGACACTAAGATGTAGAGAATCTTGGAGTTTGAACTGGAGTAGCTCAAGTCATTGTAGTGACTGACCACAGAATGGACTCCTTGATTTCAATTCCTTGCAGGGGCAAAGAATTTTTCTTTTAGCCTTTGTGTTGAGACTGACTCTGGGGCCCACCCAGTCTCCTATCCTGTGGGTACCAGGGCTTCTTTCTCCAAGGGTAAAGTGTGATTAGTGTGTGTCACTGACCACAATAGTAACTGTATTATAATTTTTTACAAATTAAATTGAACTGTACATTGATCAGACTAGCATAACAAGATATGAATAAGCCTGAAAATATTTGCTGTGGGTCCCATCACCACTTGACACTTTCATTGTGGCTGATACATGGAATGAAGTTTCTATAAATATGATGACTTTCTGATTGGAATTGCAGAACTTGTGGTATGCTGTTGAATTATGTAACCTTATCAATGATATAATTATGTAAAAGGGTTTAGAAGAATACTGAGACCTTATTTTAGTGGGGGATTTGAAAGGCACAAACTAACTGCAGGAAGTTGTCTCTTAGTTCTCTCCTGTTAGAGGACAAGACAGCAGCTTCAAAATTGTTCTTTACACCTCCACTTTCATGTGTGCTTTCTCTTCCCTGTGATGCCCAAACTTCTTATGTGGCCATCAAGCTAAAACGGCCATAATCGCTGCCATTCCCTTTTTATTTGTATGTTTTAAAGTCACAGTAACTTTGTTTTTAGGAGGATGGTATGTGTGATATGGCTCCAGATGTAGAAGCTTCTTCCTTAGAAATACAGTCACAAGAAGAAACAGTTGAAGGTGGCCTGGTTTTCACGTGTACAGAGGAAGATGATTATGGAGAAGAAGAGTCTGACATGACAGGAGAATCTAATGTTGGAAATAGCAGTGGTCATAGTTCGCCAGATACAAATTCAAGCCCAGACAAATTAGGTGGAGGTGATAAACGAAGTTTAGTGAACTATCCTGAAAGTGATGAAGGGGAGGAACAGGATCAGAGACAAGGACAAAGCCATATGGATGTGGACAATGCAGCAACACCTGTGGTTTGTTCAGAAGATGGCAAAAGAAACAACACAATGTTGTTCCTTAAAACTAAACGAATTGAAAGACATAGTACTCGACGAATTGATTCAACTCCATTAAAGAAAATGAGAACAGGACAGTCTCAAGCCAGTGACAGATAATTCATGTTGAGATGTGAATTTCAGAAACATACATGATACTGAAATAAAGGAAGACTTTAAGGAATTTGAGTTCTAGTTAGTATGCAATGCAGACTTGCTGTAGCTGTTTGTTTCTGTTTATGACAAGTTTTGGATAGTTGTATAAGTCTACATTGCAGATAACAGCAAGTATCAGATCAAAGCATTTTAGTGTTTATTATGGGATGATATGCATGTAATTGTAGTTTTAATGTTCCCCCTCCCTCCAGTGTTCAGGAGGTACAGTGAAGATAGGATTGAATATTTGCAGGTGTTTATTTTGTTTTTTAATAATCTCCTTTTTTTAGTTTTTGCAAGCAAGTCCAACTCCTTTACAAGTTGAAGACATTGTATTGATATCTAGTAATCTGTATTGTAGTAAATGCTGGATTAGCTATTTGAAGCACGTCTTCGTTTCTACAATCTCCTTGTATTCCGTAATTGAGATTGTAAATTTATTCTTACTCCCGGCTTCCTAGATCATATAGCAAATAATAATTATGAGACTACTGTATGTGCAAGTTTTTCATCTAAGTAGCAGTGACATTGGAATTTGTAAAGTTTCTGAAAACACCCAAATCGTTATGGTTTTCTTTGACGTCTGTAATGTTGCTTTGCATTTCATAGAGTACGAAAGTTGTAATCTGGTTACCTTGTTGGAAGTTTGTAAACGTGCTTAAACAGCTGTTCGTTCTATGTATGGGCTGTATAAGCCAGTGTTATGTATGTTGTAAGGAGAGTGTACATGCATATACTGAAGAAATGTTTTAGGTGTTAAGGAAAGCAATTAATTTGAGGAGAGAAATTGTAAGTTTAAATTTTTAAATGTATCTTCAAAGTAATTAAAGTTAAATAAAGAATTGATACGAATGTAACGACCTTAACCTATCTCTATTACTGGTTTTACCATATTTTACATTCTCGTCACTTGAGGTATTGTGCATTAATTTGGTGTACGAAATCCATTTGTGACATTATTGATAAAATTCAGATTGTCATAATATTTCGTGTTCTTTTATCGTACTTCGTTTTACTGACGTTTACCAGTTTAATGGGTTATGGTTTATAAACGATTCATGTCCCAAAGTTAGTGCCATTTCATTTGCATTGACACGGAGAGGAATTTAATAAAATATGCATCCCTAATCTTCCAAAACAGAACCGAAGCCAGCCATTTCATTTGCATTGACACGGAGAGTAATTTAATAAAATATGCATCCCTAATCGTTCTTCCAAAACAGAACCGAAGCCAAAATTTATTTGGTATTGCATGTCTACATTAGTTTGTTTACATAAACGTAATCTCTTTATTAATGAAGTAGGGTGGGGAACCATTCTGGTTCATTATGTAGTGTTTGAGAGTTGCATCGACCTAATTAGAAAATATGTTCACACTCCCACATGTTCTCTCACACACAGAAGAAGGCAATGGCAAACCACTTCTGGATCATCTGCCAAGAACGTATATGAACAGGTCCCAGTCCGAGAAAAGGATGGAAAGATCCTGTTCATATGGACCTGTCATCAGACAGAACACTAAAAAAAATCTATGTCTCATCTGATGTGATTACAGTAAGATGTAATGATCAAAATATGAGGAAAGGGTGAATATTCTGATGAACTCTCTGTGACAGAACTTGTATCCCTCTTCTGATATGTATTTTGCCTTGTGGTCATGTTATATAATGTGGTTTTTGTTGTGCTTTTCACTATAAAAATAGTTACTTATAATTCCAACAATATCGTATCCTGTCACAGTGGGATGGCAGTAAAGATTTAAAATAGTGGGCATGTCACTTAGACAAATTTGCTGGAAACGTTATCATGTTAATCAAATAGTCTACTTGTAATCACATAATTTTTCTAATGTAGTTCTGACATGATATTTTACCTTGTACATTATCATATATCCCATAATAAACTAATACAGTGAATCTTTGCTGTTGAACAACTAATTGAAGAGTGCATCAGGTTACATAGCTAACAATATTTTTTCTATGAAATTACATTTTGATTAAAAGTGGAACTTGCAGCAATCTATTCCTCATATATTAAGCAATGTCTGGATGAGTTCATTGTTTGTGTGATGCAGAAAAAATTGAAATGCAATTTTTTTAGTGGCAACTCTGATAGCAAGAAATGTGAACAAGGCTATGGTGAGGTTTGGTAGGAGTATGGAGTCAGGCAGTTGGTTTTATATTGGTGCATTTGGTAAGAATTTGGCTTCAGTCCTGTGAAGATTTTTTTAAGTGCTACAAACTTTGTACTTTCAGTGTGATTTGCAACAGTAATACTGCAATAAATCAGAAAACTGTGCACCACGAAGAAGTTTCATTTCTGTCAACTTTGACATCATATGATATTGGTAGTGATTATATAAAATTATTTGATCAGAATTGTTAAGGAACTAATACAGTTACTTCTACATTATACTCATATAGACCCCCCTATATTAACAATGCACAATTTAACTATTGTTCATAAAGTATATATTTAATTAAGAATTATTATTTTATTCTGAAATATTAACATGTTTCACTAAGGTTAAAATGTATACAATGTTTTGAAAACAGGATTTGTTTTCATCTTCAGTACAAATCATAATTTAATGTAATGTGTTGGCTTGATACTGACTATTATCATGGACAAACTGCACTTCAGTTAAAATGGTTTCCAGTATTGGACATTATGAGGACAGTTTGTTATGTTTTTGTATACTAATTTTGATGTATCAGAAATTTGATTTCGGGAGGCTAATAGTTATTTGAAGCAATCCTGATGGTGATCTTTTGTGGTTAGGTTACTTTCTGTTTTATTTAAGATGTCCAAAATGGCTGCTGATGAACCATTGGAGGTTGCAAACTGGGTGAGAGAGAGAGTCCTTGGGAGTGGTGGTTTTGGGCAGGTCACTTTATGGCGACACAAGACAAAGGATGAAATGATTGGTGAGGTACAGCTTCATTCATGTCAGGCTCATCTTGATTTGTGTTGTATATATTTTGGTTCTGTTGGTCATAACTTATCTCACATCAGGCATGATTTATATTGAGCATTTTACCATCAGTTTTCAATTTATAACTTTACTTTCTTATGAAGGTACTAATGCCTTTCCTTTTTGTTTGTAGGTTAAGAAAGTGCTCTTTGCACAGTAAATTGAATCTATATTGTACATAGTAATTGTAAATAAAAATATATAAGTATTATAAAGTTGTCATAATATATACACAAATATTTCACCAAATGTGATATATAAGACTGTATGTTGTATATAATCATCATTCTGTCTAAAGCAAATGTACATTTGTACAATTAAATGATGTATCAATTAATTATGATGGTCCTAATAAAACATTATACTTAAAGTATATTTCATATTACAGGATTTTTTTGTGCATTTAATGTTATCATTTTCAGCTCTGAAAAAATGTAGGACAGGCACAGATGCAATTTTGACTGAGAAACATAAAGAAAGATGGTCCAAAGAGGTGGAAATAATGCAGCGTTTGAATCACCCAAATGTTGTTAAAGCAATTGCAGTACCACCAGATCTTGCAGTCCTACGTTCAAAGCTTCCATTAATGTGCATGGAATTTTGTTCAAAAGGTGATCTTAGACAGGTAAGATTTGATATTATTTGGTTATTTCTGTGCTTTAATACTTTGTAAAGGACACATAAATCAGGGCAGTTTAAATATTATGTTACTTTTTTTTTGGTCAGTAACTTGTTTTCTGTAGACATGTATACATATATTGTAGAATTTTGTTAAATTGATTTTTATTAAACTGTCTTCTTCAGGTTTTAAACCGAAGTGAAAACTGCTGCGGTCTGTGTGAAGCAGAAGTTCGGTCACTGATATCAGATGTGAAAAGTGCAGTTCAGTACTTACACTCCATGAAAATCACTCACAGAGATCTCAAGCCAGAAAACATAGTTCTGCAACAAGAAGAAGATAGGGTAAGTTCATATTAGTTGTAACTGACTTTCCTGCAAAATGTACCATGTGGTGTGTAACCAAACAAATTTGATGGTGTATACAGTAATGAGTGGCTCCCATAGGTAACTTCATTCCGTGCTGCTGAGATGGCATGTAGTCGGTAGGTGGCAGTGTAAACTATTACTTAGGTTCTGCAGTATGGTGTTGTAGATAGTCAACTTTTGTCTTGATGATTGGTAGCCACATCAGAAAGATGTCACTTTGCATCTGGCTCAGTGCTTTGTGAAGGCCACATGTGCTGCTTCCTTATATTAATAAACATTACTAAGTTGATTAAATAAATACAGATGAGATGGTAAGACCATGGAGCACATGTGAGAAACAGATAATGTACAAACTTGAAGGGAAGAGACTTATTGGTAGAGCTAAGAGAAAACAGGATGATAATTAATTGAATAAAAATTTACGTGGATATTATCCATCGTCTAGTAATAAAACGTAAAACGACGTTTCGGAGATGAGGCTCTATCTCCGTCTTCAGGTTCCTACTCAAGGAGGCGGCACACATGGCACTACTCGCCAATCCTATCAGCCAGCCTAGTTTGGATTTATCTCCTATTTGGATACCTGTCATCTCTCAAGAAATCCAAGGTGGGCATCGAGTTTCAAGTTAATATTCATGTGTATTTATTCCCACCTTTTGTGAGTTTTTGTCTCCTGGCTTTATTCGTGTTTATGAATTTTGTTTTCTACTATTTATTCTTTTATTCTTTTACGTCCCACGGATTGATGGTGTGGTTATGCCTTTTTATTCTGGGACTTTCACTTTTTAATTTGTCCGGAGATAGGGATTAGCTCTATCTAGTGGGCCCAACTGAGTAGGAACCTGAAGACGGAGATAGAGCCTCATCTCCGAAACGTCGTTTTACGTTTTATTTCTAGACGATGGATAATATCCAAGTAAATTTTTATTCAATTGACTCTTTACCATCGTCAAGAAGTTTTAGATTTGATATAGGATGATAATTAGCTTTCTGAGGATAGAGTCCAGTGGGAGATTTGTGTGAATACAGTATTGTATTTCCAAGTGTAATTCTCCACTGTTTTGTGACCCATAGCTATAAATAACAGTACCAGGTTACTGTTTCATTACCTCACCCCACAGATTGAGACATCAGTTTCTCCAAAACTTTAAACCAGTTCACTACAACACAGTGTCATTACTAAAAATTGTAGCAATAATTAGATACAGACCACTGTGAAAACCTTATGACTTTCATAGGCCAGCACATGATCACATCTGTGTAATTAAGGTGATTATTCTCCCTCATATCATCACTGGGTCAGTTGATCTGCTATTAACATAATTATTTTTCAGATTGTGTACAAACTGATAGACCTGGGATATGCCAAAGAACTGGATCAAAGCAGCATCTGCACTTCATTTGTTGGTACCCTGCAGTATTTGGCCCCAGAATTGTTCATGAGTAAAACGTATGTTAATTTCTACTAACCTGAATCTTTACCCATGTGTCCTTTTGCAAATGATTGTATGTAGTTACATGTTGCTAATTATCACTGTTGCTTCCAGGTACAACTACTCAGTAGACTATTGGAGCCTTGGTTTGGTCTCACATGAAGTGATAACAGGTGTTCGTCCATTCTTACCTAACATGGCTCCTGTTTCATGGTCTGTACTGCAAAATAGCTATGGGCCTTTATTTTAATAACTTGTCATAATATTCCATCACAGAGTTTGGCCACTATTTAAGTGTTAAGTATTGCATTCTGTAGTGGACACTCAGCTTTCTTTATTGCTGTGGAATGGTGGTTTGCGTGATTTATTTTTGGAAACAATATTCCATTCAATGGGTACACTGAAACCACTTCTTTATATGTATGGATTTCTTTTTTGTGCAGGACTTCATAACAAAAAACTTGAAGGCACTGAACATTTATCTTATATATATTAATTAACTGGTGGATGCCTCCTCACAGTAGTTATTTGTAGTAGTATTTTTAAGATACCAGGTTTCCATATTTTTCCTTGACATTCAATCACTCCAGACAAATGCCAGGATAGTACCTTGAAATACATTATGACTTCTAAATCTGAACCAAATCAATAATATGGTTCCTCTTTCCATGTTATTTAATGATAATATAATCTGTACAGTTGAAACAGTCTTAATAAATAAGCTAAAAATTAATTAATCAGAAGTAATTGAACATAAGGTGTTATGAGTATTGTTACAATTCTGAGTTAGCGTTTTATTCTGCGTACTCTGTATAAACTCAGTACGTGTTTTTTGACGTAAATACGTCTATAAGGAAGGGTCATTCGGCAAAAAAGTGTAACGAAAAAAGGGAACGAAAAAGTGTAACAATGGTTACCTAGGGAACGTCGTCTGTTTACTCGGCATTATTGTTACCTACGAAATGTAATCTGTTTACTTGGCATTGTTGTGTTACCTAGGAAACGTTACATTACATTTCATTACATTACATGTAACTAATTCAAGTTAAATAAGCAAAGTCTTAATCAAACTTTACCCAATTGTAAAGCATGTATAAAGGAAATATTTAGAATAAAGCCAATATATAAACTTCCTTTCCGTATAGACGTATTTACGTCAAATTCTCCGGAACCGTGGTTCCACTGACAATTTTTTTACTCATCTAATAACAGAAGCTCCTTGTGTATTTGGAATGGGCACATTGAAAATTATTTAAAAATTACTGTGACTGAAAAATTTGTGCTGATTTAAGGACACATCGTTAACATGACGAACTGGTTTTAGGATGACTCACGTGAGGGAAAAGTCTTCAGATGACATCTGTGCATACAAGGCTGAAGATGGCACTATTGTATTCAGCAAAGAACTTTTTCTTCAGAATCATATTTCAAGGTGAATTTTTTACAGAATTTTGTCACAGTTTATGAAGGTATGAAATATTACATCCATAATATGTAAATTATAGGTAGACACACTAATGAATGCAGGTGCCATTAAAGACACTGATTGCAGAGTTAGAGGAGATGTGTGTATAACAGCCTACTCTGATGAGATGTACATTTCTTGTTACTTACCAGTGTTGTTATTGAGTGACCTAGTGTCTACCACATAAGCATTTGTGCATTGAGCTTGTCACACAAAAGGTTGTCTGGTGAACAGCATTTTTTTTGTGACAAAGCTGGTGTTTTCATACTTCTATGTATAGTATATCCATAATAATTTGCATATGTTATACAGAATGTATTTTATATTAGAAGTGCAATAATGATTGAACAAACAGAGAGTAATCTAAACCACAAGTGGTTAAACTGATATAGTTATGTTTTTTCTATACCCTCCTTTACCTCTGTTCAGTTTTTCTAACATAACTTACAGGGGGCTGTTTTATCTAGAGTTTGGTGCAAAATGGTCATTTTGTAAGATTTCAGGAGAATATAATTTTTAAAGAATTATTTTAAAAAATTTGTATAACTCTGGCTTTCAGATGAGAGCTGCACTTGGTGTTAACCATTGCATTGGCAAACGTTGTAGTTCCCATTTTAAAGGTGGGTGGCAACTGCAGTATTTGTTGAAATGTTGGTTAACACCAAACATTGGACATGGCTGTCACCCAGAAGCCAAAGATACACACTGAACTCCAGCGTTGAAAACTATGAACAAGTGTTAAAAAATATATTGATTTCCTTAAAAAAGTCTATACTACTTGTCCTTTCAGTATTTGTCTTTAGAAGGAGTGGAGTTAAATTAGGATTTTTGCTAAGTAAACTGTTTTATAGGATTCCTTCTTACTATCATTTAGGGTTAGTGTGCTATAGTACAGAATTTATAACAGTACTACTACCAACTCCAGTTTTACATCTTAATTATCAATCACTGATATTTCCAAGTCATATTTTGACAAAGCTTCCCTGTGTACTGCTTTATCCCCCCTTCTTTTGTATATCTTTCCTTATTTGGTCTCTCTGCATGGTCTAGTGGCTGTTTCTTCAACGTCGTTATTTTTAATGACCTCAGGGGAATCCTCTTATCGTCCATGCCTAACACCTGTGTGCTTTGTGCTCACTCATTTCATTCTCCTTGAACCAGTTGATAAAGTATTGTTAAATGAAAGAAATTATTTAGTATGTAATTTCCAATATTATATTTCAATTTTATTTTCTGAAATGCTGAGACATTTTCATATAGTGCTGTATTCTTTTCTATAATTACATCATCACAAGTGACTATTAAATTGCATTTTTAATTTCTTCTGTTGGCAGTTGTCTGAAATGTTATGTGGAGAAGTGGCTGAAACTTTTACTCGAGTGGGATGCAGCAAAACGAGGACGTATCCTGAACAGAAACAAAGAACTCCAAATTGTTGTATTTGATTTAATAGAAGATATTCTAAGCAAGAAGGTTTGTTACTTAAGTTTTATTTGTAAAGTACTGTCAATATTTTATTGTTGTATAATACAAATGTTTTTTTTTTTTCCTAATTATAGATTATAAACGTTTTCTCTGTGCCATCATATCAGAATTTGAGTTATGAGATCGATGATTCAACAGCAGTCAGTACACTCCAAACATGGATAGAACGTGACACTAGAATTCCAGTTCAGGAACAAGAACTCCTGCTTTCTTCAGGTCAGCCATTTGACATAAGCAAGGAGGCATGCCAGTGTTGGGTACCACAAACCCTTAATAACCAGGTCAGTGTTTATTACTATGTGGCTTGATTTGAGATAAAATATTTATCATCATCCTTCAACTATCCCAAGTGCCTTCTTCCCATCAGATGAAATTGTTTCATCATTTGTGGGCAGGTCTGCAACCTTGAAAGTACCTATTAAAGTTTCTCCAACCATTTGTCTGTTCATCTGTTGGTCTGTCCCCGTACAAGAAACAACTTAAGAATGGATAAACCAATTTTGATTACATTTGATATTTTATAATTTTTCTGAACATTGAGACATTTCAGTTTTCATTGAGATTGGACAGTACTAATGTTATGTAGAAAAACTGTTGCAAGCACCTGTCAATAGCTTGTGACTATGTCAGTGTGCTGTTACCACCCCTCCGGTGGCCCCTCACTGAATGCTGTTACACCACCCCAGACCTTTATGCTCCTGGTGCCATTTCCAAAGGTCAAAAGTCAAATTCTGTTAAAATGCTCCATAATTGTTACACTGTGCATACCTTTACTAGCTTGTTTTGTTATCTTGGCAGAATTTATTTTTTTAAATTTGTTTATTCCAATATGTTTTAATGTGTTACATAAAATTATTTCTGTCATTATTTCCACATTTATTTTATGCTGTTTGTTTCGTAAAATACATTTCATCTGATATTAATATTTTTCCATTATTCATCCTCACTCTGTGCTTTGCTCAGATATAGTAATGTTGGTGTAATAAGAGAACTAACTGTCAATTCACAGATATTGTTGAGAGATTACTTTAGTCAATTCACAGATATTGTTGAGAGATTATTTTAGTTTCTGTTTAGTTAATGATGCGTCATATTGTGATTTATTTAAATAGTATTAAAAATATATTAAAATTAGCCGTCAATCACAATATAATATAATTAAAAGATTAAAATATCATTTTACGTTCCCTAGCGAGTACTCGATTTACATGTGGAACATGTGTAGCTTCGAAGGCGATCAGATACCGCCCTAGTTCTAACCTTAAATTTACCTTCCGCAGGCTAATTTTAATATATTTTTAATACTTTAGTTTCTGTTTAGTTTACATAACTTTTTATCTGATGTTATGTCAGAGGTGACACCCAGCTGAGGACTGAGGTTGTGATAATGAGCTGATTAGTTAGGCCTATTGTACTTAACAGTGTTGGTAGTATATGAGCGTGAGTCATTGGTGGAATTAAGTTTGGCGGGAAGAAACACATTCTCAGAGAAAGATCTCTACTGCCACTGTATCCTCCATAAATCCGTCATGGATCAAAGTGAGAAGCAGGCTAACATAATGAACACTGATCAAAAGCATGTTTTCTATTCACTTTGTTCATATGACTGAATTATTAAAATATTAAGGTAGGTGTAATGTTTTCATTTGTTTGCTTGGTCATTCATATGTAGGACATCATAATGTGGAAATGCTCTTCTTGGTGTCCGGTTTGTGAGTTCTTTGTGATTGATGTAACTGGTCTCATATGAACCCTTAACGCAGAGGATCAGGGTTGTTATACCAGGTTAACCATACCCTGGACAGGTGGTCTTCACCATGATTACAGATCTTGTTTTCTCATGAGACACATTCCATGTCTCCCAAGCTTTTACTGTGTGTTAGGGTAAGTCCTGAGGGTACCTATACTAACATTAGTATAGTTGCTTGCTTCAACAAAGCATGTAGTCTCTCCTTCATAACAAAACATTTATCTTTGCAGAACGTGAACACTATGGTCTATGTATATCATCGTGGGTCACTGGCAATACAGAATTTTGCTCCCAGTGTGCCTCAAACTGTGAGTAAGATGATGGAGGAGCCTCGTAACAAAGTAGAATTTGTTCATCAGAAGAGAGCGTGGGCTCATGCTGTGTTCTTCTTGCAACAAGAAATGGAACTGTATCATGCGTTCCTCCAAGCATACAGAGTGAAGATGTAAGTAGAAATTGTAATTAAAATATTTTAGTCTGGATGGATGGATGGATGAATGTAGGCGTTTGTGTATACCATTTAATACCAGATGACCCAGTCAATTTATCTGTGCTGTACTGATCATTTTTATCCAGTTGACAGTCAGATTCGGATACCCAGACTGTGAGAGATAAAGCCTGCCATAGCAGTGTGGCAGTCTTCATGCTACATCTCCAAAAGGAAGTGCTAATCACATGGTCTACATTGGGCTACACACTTGACACATTGGTACCTATTGACTGTCTCTGCACCAAACCTCTCTTGGTGTATACATTATATGTACCTCAGCACCAGTATTTTAGTATTTCTCATGAACTCTATGATACTAAGTTTTAAATTTTCTCCATAGTATAGCAAGTTTAACTTCAGAAATACTTTATAAACTATGCTTGGAAGGATTAGGCCACTTTTCCATAATAGAAATGTGAAATATAACTAAATATAGGTATTTATGAAATGTCAGTAGGCATGTTGAATTGCTTCTAAATCCACTACTGATGAGAAACATGCCATATTTTGGGAAACAAAAAATCTGATAAAAACCATTGCATTATTAACATTGAATTTGTTGATGTATGCTACCTTCCTTATGAGTGTAACTTATAAAATATT
>NW_019060497.1:156239-206321 GCF_000696155.1 Zootermopsis nevadensis | reverse complement strand
TCATACTGAGAATGTTCCTTGCAATCATCCATAAATGTATGGTAATCTTCGTTCATCTCCATTAGGTAGGACGAAGTCATGGTCACACACATTTGTATTTGTCCTACTTGCCTGACACATCAGCATTTGTTGTCATGAATTAGTACCTATTTGTACAGACTGGGACACCCTTTCCTGTTTTATGTATTCTGATGGAGTGCCTACATTATGAGAGAGACACTGCATATTTCATCTGCATGGTACTTTGCACAGCATCCTTGACATGTCTAATGTTGTGGCATTCTTTCGTAGCATGGGGCTTGCAGCCCTGATTAAATTATTGTATTTTATGTCTTTTTAAAATTCTAATCATCCCAGCTTCTTTGGCTGAGGTGCATTAATCCTTACCTCTGTCTTCATTCACACTGTTTCATGGTATCATTGACAGGACCCTTTATAGACTGGCATATCTTTATCATTTTTAATGTACCACTCTTCTCTAATAATTTAGAAAGGCCCTGTCACAGGCTGTTGTGTTTTTATCGCCTTTTAACATACAGTCCTTGTATAGAAACTTTGCTAGTTTGTCTTCAGTTTCACTGTCAGGGTACTTTACACACTAGCTTATATGTTCTGATGTTATCTGTTGTCAGGTTGTGAACTTTGACATTGAATGTTGTACAGGTGCTAATAGCCATAGACCCTGATGGGCCACCAATCACATTTGTACCCACTAGGGTTTATACAAAAACCGACTTTTGAAAAAACCGGTATTCGAATTCCAGTATTTCCAAAAAAAAACTGTTTTCAAATTTTTACAAAAAACAAAACAAAATATAGTTAAAACATTAAAAAAATATTTATACTTATTTTAAATTTTTTCAGTTTATTTAATATTTATGGAACTACAAAAATATAACAAAATAAAATATACTCTATACAAAACCAAATAAAAAACTAAGATAACTAAAATCCGTACAAAATATGAATTATAAACTATGTCAGTTGCTAGATCCAAGTTAAAAATTTGTAGCCTCTCAGAAACTAATTCTAATGTTTTCTTAGCATCGCGAGAACTAGTTATTGGAACTAAGCCCAAATTAAAATCTTCCGCAAAATGGTGTACGTTGATATTCAAATATCTGTGATTTCTTAGTCCACTCATCTAAGTTATAGAAAAAATTTTCCCATTCTTCTTAATACAATCCAATTCATTTATAATTTCACGTTTGGCGTTGTCATAAAACTTATGAATGAGATCCATTACTCGAGAGTTGTTTTTTGGTAATGAATATCCCCGTTGTTGCAAAGACTCTTGTATGAATGAGCTTGTTGTAATGCTATTAATGGACAATCCATCCATTGCAGCAAGTTTTGCTATAATTTCTTCTAAACTTATCTTTTTACGAAATTAAAAATAGAATGCGTTTGTGGATTTGCATGTCAAACATTCGCCTGACTCATGAAGATTAGTTTTACTACAATATGCTTGTGCCCGAGGCGATTTCAAGTCAAAATATTAACGTTTTTAATTAATTAATTAATTAATTAACTAGTTTTTCCATATTAATTCTAGTATCTAAAACCGGTTTTTTAAATTTTAAAAACCGGTTTTTGAATTTTACAAATTTATCCAAAACAACCGGTTTTTAAACCCGGTTTTTAAAAACTGACAAACCCTACCTCAGCCCTTCTAGATAAATGCAATAAATAGGCCATTGCTGCTTTCACTCTCATGCTTTTTGTCTCTCTGTATGTAAGTTTTCTTCCATCTCATCAGTTTTATATAACATTTCAAATTGATAGAGCATTCTTAAATCACCTGTGAAGAAGTTAATTTCTAATGGACTGTCATGTTTGAGATCCCATGTTCAGGTGTCATTGTTCTCTATTTTCATATTGCAGGCTTCATGTCATCTCCAGCAATGCCAAATTGAATGAACAAACACAGGCAGTGGTTAGCCATCTCCAGCAAGTGGAGGCACAATTGCAGTTGATCCTAGAGTCCCTCCATTTTGATGAAGATCAAGCAAAGAAAATTGGATTTTGTAAGTCTTTTTCACATTAAACAAATTAACAGCATTCAGCATTATATTAAAAGTGAAATGTACAAAGCATGCTTTAAGATACTGGGGACCAGAATGCACATATTTGGAGTTGGAATTCTGTACTGTTATTATTGCGGTGCCAGTGTACAAGGGTGGTTAACAGTTGCTTCCCACCCTCCCAAAAAAAAATTCTGACCAGAATGACGATATACCCTTCGTGGTGGCAACACTGCTCTCACTCCCACACATAGCCATACTCTTTGCATATTCATGTGAAAATCAGTACGAAATGGTGTTGGACTCTGTCACTCCGAGCATAGAACAGCGCTGTATCATCAGATTTCTAGGTGGTGAAAGTGGGTCGTATTCTCCACAGGTTAAGTGCACAATATGGGGAAGAGACCTTATAACGTGCAAATGTGTATGACTGGTAGAACAAATTTTCTGAAGGCCTTGGAACAGGTTGCTAACTAGCCACATGGTCATGTGTAGCCAACAGGTCTCACAGATACGAACATTTGTCACGTTGATGTGATTTTGGAAAACAGACGAATTAAAATGCAGCCACAGTGTTCAAAAGTGTTGGGAGTGTGGACTCAAGTATTTGTGAACACTTGTTTTTTATGGAAGTGTGTGTACAGTGGGTCCCAAATATGCTGATATTTGACCATAAGGCACAACCCGTTCTTGTGTCTGCCGACCATCTGGACTGGACTGAATTGGAGGGAAACAAATTTCTGAAGCAAATATTGACATGTGATGAGACGGATACACTAGTTCACTCCAGAATCAAGGAGGTCCAGTTTGGAATGGCACCACAATGACATCATATCCTGAATTGGTTGTGCAGTCGGCCTACTTTTCTCTTTGCTGCCAGCATCAGTGCCTTGCCATGGCATTGGCAAAAATGTGTCAGTGTAGGGGGACACATTATTGAAAAAGAGTAATAGTTTGGTGATTCTGACATGTATGTGTTTAGTTTAAATTTAAAAAATTGTTCAGGTCAACCATGAACCACACTCAAATATCTGGATTTTATTTACAGTGTAGTAATAATAGTTGTATGATTTGAGTTTCCCACAGTTATTAAGATGCTAATGTTGTTATTCTGGGTTGTGAACTCATAGGTAGGTAACAGCATTTCTGAGAAACATACTGTCTCCATATTCAGCCCTGAAGGCAGTGTGTTTCTCCAAAATGTTGGTATCCACCTGTGAGTCCACGTGATATCACAACACAGGAGATCATCATCATAACAGTAATGATAATACCAACAACAGCAACAACTTGTTTACGTTATTACGTTACTTGGGTGGTTGCCATACAGTCACAGTACAGTCACTGACTTAAATGGATTTCCTTATAAGTTGTTGTATGTTATATTTTCCATTAGTGTGTTTGGTATTCTCATAGACTCATGTTGCTTTTATTTTATAACAGTTTCTGAAGAAGTGATGCATTCATGGAGTAAAATGAATGCTTCTGTTGGTAGAAGGATAGCAAAACTGAAGGAAATAGTGAGTCAGCTTGAAAGTAAATGTGATGTGGCAAATGGCAAGACCATGGACCTTCAGAGAAACCCATACACAAAGATGGCAGACCATGAGGTTCTTATGTCACTGTAAGTGTGAAGATGCTTCTCATTATGTCTGCTATTTGAATGTTATGTTATTCTGTGTGTGGAGGTCAGTACAGGTAACCATGAAGGTACCGGTATTTACGTGCACTGGGGCTGTAGGCTATCCAAAATTCAGTTATTATCATGAATTAGGCTGTTTAGAGTTTGCTGGCTCCAAATTTAATTCTTAAGATGTTTATCCTTTTAGAAATATTAGAATTGAATTATGAAAGGTGTCGAAACTCGTTTAATTTTAAAATTTGTGAAATCTGACTGTTAATGTGATAAATACTAGTTATCAGTTATATCTTTGTACATACAAAATTTAATTAAATGTAGTTGGTTAAGGTATGAGTGATTAGGAAATCACATCAGATTGGTAGATTATTTTTGTTGTTGCTGTCATGGTGTAGATGTTGTTATGGGTACTATATATATTGTTTTGTGGTGCATGCATTGCCTTGAAGTTACTGTTTATCATGCATAACAAAAAATAAACATGTTTCTGAATATTTCTTTCCATTATTATTTGTTTCAGTCTTGAAGAAGGCCAGAAACGCTATGACAGTTTGCGTCGGCGACCAAAGGAAAATCGGTACGAACAGACAGACAACGTTGAAATGGTGAAGATTGTGTACAACTGTTTAAAGCATCGGGATAAGCTTCTGAGGGACAAAACATTTAATGCTCATTTGCAGTAAGTAGAGTCATATCATCTGGAGATGAGGAAATGCCAGTAGCTAACTTTAGTTTTCATCCTTATATAAATCACTGTAAAAACTTTTCTGTACTGTACAGCTCTCATACTTTAGCCTGTGTTTGTTATTTGTTTGTTTGTCTGACTGTATGTGTGTCTGTTTGTTTGTTTGTTTGGAGGATTGGGGGTTAATAATCATAATCATAAACAAAAAAATTTAAAGGTAACTTGACACACAATAGTAAATTTATGCAATAAATAATGTACAACTATTAAGTAATCAGACAGTGTATGTCATTGTAATATTCTTCCCTCCTAGAATCGCTACTTTAATAAGACACCAAGATAAATGACACAAATAGTACATTCTGGAATGTAGACTCTCAAAGCACAGGGTGTGTTACCCACCACCAACTATAAATAGCTTAGTGTATGCAATGTAACAACTTATAGAAATGAAGTGGTGTATAATTATAAATTGCTCATTATGACAAAAGTGCTGGAAAAAGTTTTTTTCTTTTTTTTTTTCCTCCCCCATCCCAAATGTGTGACATTAACCCTTCAGCGTGGAGTGCCGAACATCGCTCGTCATGACGTAGTCATCCCATGGCGTGGAGTGCCGAGCACTGCTCGCATAATGCGCGCTAAGACTTCTCCTTCTTCGTAGCGACTGACCTTGTATTTTATGTATTCTGGATCCAGTAGCCATGTAGAGAAAAAATCTGGCTATCAATTGATATATAACATGACTCTGACAGATCGATTTTACCAGTGTTTTTCGACTTTGAAATATAGATCGATTTTTGAACTCAACTGCATTCTGCCTCTGCTTTGTGGCTCTCTCTAGGGAAGACAAATGGAGTAATATAGTTAAGGTTACGACGGCTGTGTAGGACACATTCCAAGCTTTCTAACGGTATATGATGTCAACGACCTTAGTCAATGCATTCTCTGTTCTCCCCTTGGTATGAACAGAATTCTATAGTACATATCTGCCGTCAGTCAGCCGTGATTATGGCTTCGAGTAGCAGGCGTTTTTTGTCTCCTCAAGACATTGCTAGAAGTGTAGACGAACCTCTAACTGATTCCGAAAGTAGCGTGTTCGATTCAGATGATGAATCAAGTGTAATCGATGATTTACCTGTGTGTGAAAGACAGTGTTTTGGTGTCCTGATTGTGAGGCTGGTCTCTGTGTTGATAGCCGTTTCAAGATATTCCACACAAAACTCAACTTTTAAGGTAAATTTTTTACCGTTCTATAAAGCATAGTGTGTTGTGAACATTTCGATCAAAGTTTCACTAAAATTCATCAATTATTAGGGAAGTTGTGCCCATATAAGTAAAATGATGCACTTTCAGCTCAAAATTAAATCCCCAAGCAGATACTCCTCCCACAGCACGGTATAGACTTGGGATTTAAATGCTCCCAAGCTGAAGGGTTAATAAATTGACAGTGCTGTTTGTTTTCTCACTGTAATGAAGTTTGTTGGTTGGTGGTTGAAACAACATGCACTTCTGTTTATCGCAACTGCTAGTACATGACTGAAATATGCAGTTGAAACATGTTCTGATATATCTACTGTGATCGCTTGTCTTTCTCCACAAGTCACACATGTGACTCACTTTCATTACTTTAGTCACTTCTCATATATGTTTCTTATAAAGGCATCTTCTCTAGTATGTAATTATTACATTGCAGGCAAGTGATAGATGTTCAGATGGAAATTGAACAGCTTTGGAACCCACTGAATTCTTCAGTCCAGGTGATAAACAAAGTACAGATGGAACTGAAGCAAACCCAGCTGGACAGGCAGCATGACATATGGCTGCAGATGGTGAGTTTGTATCTCAGGGGGTTTGTTTCTTGGCCCTTTATTAGTCTCTCCCTCTTTCCTTTTATGTTAATTACAATCATATTATATAGAAACAGGACTTCCTTTTCAATATTTCCTGTGGAGAATCTGTATTAAGAATAAATTACATGGCCTTGTCAGTTTTTCATTTCATATGCTGCTAATCGTATGAAGTTCAAATTACCAGTTTTGTTTTTGTGTGGTAATTACATTTATTCTATTCTTTTATAACTTGTGTTGGGCAAGGCCGTGGTCTAGGCAACACGGAGTTTTCCTCCGTGGCATCCCAACAATTACTCCATTCACACACAGAAGAAGGCAATGGCAAACCACTTCTGGATCATCTGCCAAGAACGTATATGAACAGGTCCCAGTCCGAGAAAAGGATCGAAGGATCCTGTTCATATGGACCTGTCGTCAGACAGAACACACACACACACACAAAAAGAGAGAGAGAGAGAGAGAGAGATGTCCTGTTATTAATTTTTAGTGACATCTTAGTTTCTAAATATGATTTCAGGTTCTCACAGTGGTGAGTGTCTTCTGGGTTGTATCACTGTGTAGTCTGGTGAAGTTTACTAACATTTCAGAGGTACAAATTGCCTCCATTATAACCCTGATGCTGGAGGCAGTAAGCACCTCTGAAAGTAGTAATCTTCACCAGACTACATTGTGCTACATCTCAGAAGACAGTCATCTTCATCTCAGTTTCTGTTCTTTTCCAGACACAAGATTCTTGTAATGGATTCACAGTACCAAGAGATCTTACAAAATCTCATGCAGTATATCGCCCAGTTGTAATTACTACATCACAGCCTTTGTCCACTAGTATGAGTATAGATAATAGAGAAGACAAAACTGAAATCTTGGTGCCAACTAGTGAACACAGTTTCACAGAACCAAAACAATTTAGGCTTACTGCATCATCTGTACAGCCAGCATTGGTGTCTAATGATCAGGCTTACAGAGACCCACCTGAACAGATGTCAGTATCCTTATCAAATTCACAATGTGATAGTTCAGCAATGATCGATTACAATGTTTCATTGAGATATGCGTAAGTAGTGTTTTTATAACCTTCATACAAATACCATAATTTCTATTTAAATTTCTCAGTCCCAGTTTTCATTTGTCTTGATGCAATTTGGTCTGCTTTTGTGTATATAATGACAGTATCTCAGCTGTGAATGTCATCTAACTTTGATATATAATTGACAGGAAGATTATTAATGGATTATTGTGAATGTGGAAGGAAACAGACCTGGTATATGTTAATCTTTGTTGTGTGGGAATAGAGCATGTAATTTCTGTAATTATAGGCCTGCTGCTATCCAGACTTTAAATCCAGTGCGAACAGTTTAGCTGTATGCTAGTGCAACACATGCACATAATGTATAAAATGTCTATATTCATTATATGAAGTGAAACTCAAATTGAACAACTACGAGTTTTCTAAAATATGGGTTATCTTTCAGAAATTTTAAAATATTAAGATCCTAGTCACCATACTGACTGAGCTATCTTAGTTCATGCTGCAAGAAAATTCATTGTTTTCCTCAATATTATTGAAGTCAAAGACAGTACCATGAAATACTTCCTTCTCATAATGCATGCTTTTCAAGCAGTGTCATTAAATAATATATGACTCTGTCAGTCAGCAAGATGTTGGGTTTATTTTAGGACTCAGGATTTGATGAACGAAAGTTTCCAGCACTACCGCAGGGTCTTGAATGAAGATCAGTCTCTGGACTGGGCATTCCTTGAAAAGCAGGATTAATCAAAAAGTCAGGCAGTTTTGCAGTTAATTAGGTAAGATACCTCAAGCAAAAAATATAAAGTGTTCATCTCATTAGTGTCTGTGCTTTTATGTAAAACATTTTTCTGTTTTCATTCAGATTGTTTTAAACTTGGAAATACCTTCAAGTTCTTTGACTAGATGAACAACTGTTAGCTTCTCAAGAAGGATTCTGTTTAATAGAGTCAGTTTAAATGTTAATTTATATCTTTTTTTGCAAAAATCTAGTTCTGATTAGTCAATTAAATTCATATTTAAATTAATATAATTTTGTTAATTTTTCTGATAGTTATCAATTTCTGACATCATTCAGATGCTAAAGAAATGGTGTTATAGGCAGAAACATTAGTGGAAAATACATTTTTGGATGAAAATCTAAACCAATCAAAAGAGAGGACATGAGATGCATAGACTAATGGTCATGTATCATGAATATGCATATGGAACATGTAAATTCAGAAATTCTCTTTGGTGTTTGTGTCACAAATACAGAGTTGAACAACAGAAATGCCAGTAATGTGCACAACAGTTCACCATTACTCATGAAAGAAAGGTGTATATTTCTATTTGTTTGTCCCTCATAATCAGTTTTACCTAAATGGCCAAGTTTCGTCGTGTTCTGTTTTAAGGACTGGTGTATTTACAATTGCTCTTCATTGCAAAATCTTAAAAAGTTGAGTAGGTCTACTTTTACATCTTTTTGAAAATATACATCTTCCTTCCAATATTAAGTAGGTCCCATTTCACCATAGCATGGCGCATCGTCAGGTTGCAGATGGAGGAGGTCGCCTCCAGGTATGGAGATTAGATATGAATCGATTGAGTAAGCAATTGCAGATAAATGTCATCTAAAAACTGTGTGTGTTGGAAGATACCAGCAAAGTAACATTATGTAATTTTAAGACTGCATTTAATAACTTTCAGAAACTGGAAAGCTTTGGTGACAGAATGTAGCCACAGATGGAATCATTAAATTTCATTACACATTTTATCATTTTAGATGTTCTTCACACTAGCATGAACAATGAATACCTTGTGGGCCTTCCTATGAGGCAGGCAGCCTGCATTCATAGGGCTAATTGTTCTGCAAAAATTGGGATATTGTAATACGTTGTTGAACAACAGAGGGTGGTATCAAATTGTTGGAACATGTGCAACAGTGATTTCAGATCACATTGCAAGAGTGGCCTAATGTGGAACACAATCCCTAGAATCACATTTGTGCAACAGTGGCCTGTATGGTGTGGTGCTAAGAACATCTGTGAGCACGCCTTTCCATTCTTCTTATTGGTATAGAAGCATTTTGAAAAAGTAGAGCAGCAAGTACTTCCCAGGACATCTGACTACCTCAACCTTTAGTTCTCGTTTGGTTGAATAACCGACTTTTACGCAAGATATAGATGGTGTTTTCTCATTCTGTTTCAGAACTGTTAAGCACTCCATATCTCTACATCACTGGTAATCAAACAGGTGTGCCACAAATGAGTGGGGATGAAGCAAATTGTGTGCAATAAACAGATCACTAAGCTTAGTGCTTAGATGGATCTGAACACAAAAACCAGATGTGTTAAATTCTGTCTTCAGGCTTTTAGAATTTATGATGCAGTGACTGAATTGACGAGCAGTAGGTAAGAAGCAGTTCTGTTGTAAGATACCGAAGTAGCATTCTTTGAGGAGGACTGGAGATACCATGAAATCTATTTGCTTTCAAGAAAGTTGTCTGTATATGATCCTCTAACAACTAGTATCTGCAGGATGTATAGCATTAGTGGTAGTGTTCATCTAGCTATGCCAGCAGTTAGCAGAGTTGAAATCTGTTTTACATTAACTTACTTCTGGCTGAAACAGTTAGTATACTGATAATACTCTCATCTTGTTTTGTACATACCTCAACTTTGCTACCAATTACCATTACTGAAGATGGCTGTCTTCTGAGTTGTTACACCATGTAGTATGGTAGAAGTTTATCAACATTTCAGAGGTTGCTACCAGGTGCTTTCAGACTACACTGCACAACAAACCAGAAGACAAGCATCTTCATATTTGCTGCTGTGAGAATCTCATTGTTGAAATTTTTATGGTTTCCTGTGTTCTGATAAATGCTGGAATGGAATCTTCAGACAGACTTGTGTAGCAACTGAAAGTTTTAAAAGGGCGCCTATTAATGTCACCATATCATCTGTCTGTCCGTATATAACATCTTAAGGACAGCTGAACAAATTTTCAGTTTTGGTTACAATAACTGGCATTTTACATGAACACCTATGTGCTTTCTTCATGTGGGTGTGACTGGATGGGGAATCTTCTGACTGTGTTGGTTGCCTGGGGAGTTACTGCCACCCACACAACGCTGATTTCACTAGTGCCATTCACAAAGATTTAAGGTCAAGTTCTGGCAAATGTGCTAGAATTGTTGCTCTGTGTGTATGTTTCCTAATTTCTCAAATTTGTAACCTACCCAGCATCCATATTCATATCCTCGCCTCATTGGTGATATTAGCATACATGTCATTTAGTAACCAAAGAACAATTTTCCTTCATTGTAAGAATATTCCAGTTTTTCTCATATTGAATTTATGTGTTGATTTTTTTATGGGTGAGTATTTTGATGTCTTTTCTGGGAAAGTTGCTCTTATGTTCCATTTCAGGAATTTATACTGCCTCTTTTCATGTTAATGTTTAATTTTGTAAACAGTAGGCACAATGCAGCTGAGCTCTTGTGCCAGTATAAATTAAATCTACAGCAAAGAAATTGCATGACATTTTTCATCAATTAAAATCTGTGTATTGCCCACTGTTTGCTTTATACCTGAAAGCAGAATTACATCGATTAATAAAATTCTGCAAATGTGGAGTGAGGAAAAATTCTGCCCCCTCATTGTCAGAAGCTTGTTTTATTTTCATGTGTCAGCAAGAATTGCATGGCATTTATTACATATATATTGTTATATCACCTCTTATAAGGGATTAGTGATAGAATTACAATATGGAATGTTTTTGGCCAGTATCATTTGACTAAACCATTTACAGGGGTGGTGTTGAGTAACAGTGCCTTTCATGAAATGTTCCTGCATGTCTTATATGTGGTTTTAATTTTTTTATTTCTACTTTTTATTCCCTCTGTATATATTTTATCTTTGTTACTTTTGTATTTTAATATGAACTTGGGAGGATTGTTATTATTAAATTATATCTGTTGTGTTGTCTGTTTGCATTGTGTGCAGTATTTTAATATATTTGCTGTTATATATGTGGACCTCACATATTTGTGTCAGTTCTCTGCAGCCTTGCTTCTGTGGAGACAAATTTTTAAGACGAAAGAAGAACCACTGCATAGCCAAACTGCGTACTGTAAGTCTCAATAGGATATTCCCACATGTATATGCAGTTCAGTTTCTATATTTCTTTGTCATTTTCACAAAATATTTGCTTTTTAACCCATTTCTCCTGCTACTTTCTTCATTTCATGATAAAAAAAATCATATGGTATCAATTCTGTCTGCATAAGTGTATCTCCAGTTATCAAGAAGCAAGGTATGAACATTTTTCCACTGAATGCCATCTGATTTTTTGTGTTTTTTAATTACTTGCCCTCAGCAGACTGGTGTAGCAATAGGACTCTTAGATGCCACATAGATGACATATGCCACAACTGCCTCTGTACTAAAGCTATGACCTGCTTATCATTTATGATCATTTTCCATCTCATCCAATGATTTGCAGTTTTAATTGTATTGTTAACTAATTTAAGAATCATTCAGTGTCCATGAAGTTTAGCATTTCATAAACTTTGACATACTACTCTGTTTGCAGAATGTTAATGCTACAATTATCCCCGCAGGTAATTTCATGTGCAGTTAAGTTACGAGGTATGCAGGACTAGATAGTTAATAGGAAAACTTTTAAATCTTGACAGATGTTTGCTTAGCAGGTCAGCCTTGATAGAGTACAGAAGCATGAACAGAGGATATGAACAACTGAAGGTTAGTGAAGGCTGAAGGTATACCTGATTGTTGATAAACAATAATACTAGCACTTTTGATCTTTTGTTTACTTCCACTGTTGATGGATATGATGTAATAATACACTGGTAGCACTGACACACAATAGACACAGTTTGTTA
Organism: Zootermopsis nevadensis; assembly: GCF_000696155.1. The sequence continues at coordinate 194,208 of NW_019060497.1, read as the reverse complement.
CACTGAATAAATTTTGGTAACAAGAAATGTTTCCTCACCAGAAGTTGCTTTTTTTTTATCTGTTACTACACAAAATTTTGGGAATCTGCAGTAAGGGGCACAAGTCTGTACATTATTGGTTTTATTAATAGTATCAAATTAAAGAGCACAGAAGTGGGGTGTCCTGTAGTGACATGATGTTCATACCAAGTTTCATGAAAATGTTGATTAAAATGTATTAGTGGGATTGAGACATGGACAGGCTTGTGGATATGAGAATCTGTGTGGTAAAATAGTAAATGTAAGCTAAAAGTTTGTTCTTCCATTACAGATATTAAACCTTTTACTTATACCCTGAACATACTCATATAGAGGTATATTACATCCATGGTAAACCATGTAGGTACTATTAGAGTAGAGTAGTCTCAATTTTTAAAACATATCAATGATGGTTAAAAACTGCATTGTTTCCGTCACAGAAGAAAGAGATTTTAAGCAGTATTAAGTTTGTAATTTTTATTGTCATAGTTTTTAGTTTTAATTCTTTGTGGTCCAAGATGAGAAACATGTTGTTTTTAGAAAACCTGCAAGGTAGAGACATCTTGGAAGAACCAGACATAGTTTGGAGGATAATATTAAAGTAATTTGGTAATTTTAAAGTTATGTGTTGTGATGGTATGGAATGAATTCAGTTTGCTCAAGCTAGGGTATAGTGGGGTAATGTTTTGTATGTGGTCCTGAAATTACAGATTTTATATGGTGCTGAGAACTACTTAGCCAGTTGACATATTAGTATATAATGTGCCTTCCAGTAGTTGACCATGAAAGAATTAAAATTATTTTAATTTTAACATAGAAGCATCTCACTGACTTAAAAAGTGGATGACCTGTAAAACAGGATTTTTATTTACTTGTATGGGAGTGAATGTGTCAGTACAAGATGACTTACATCATCTTCCATATATCTCTTTTAAATATAACATTTACATTAGTGTTTTATTGATACAAACAAATTTCAGTGTGTAAATCAGGGCATCGAGACCAGATTGATGTAGACGTGAAAATGTTGATACTTTCCATTGTTCGGTGTAATTACACATTCATAGTATCTCTGGTCTGTCCTGTGTCATCTGTATTTGTTTGTCCACCCCTGTTATATGTGACAGTAGAAAACCTGAAAATCAGATCTCTTGTATATTATATTTTAATTTTCAGGAACAACTCAGCATTATATAAGCATTTAATATTTTATACTTATTCACATACATCAACTACATATAATAAAACAGGAGATTAATGTCCTTATGTTTATTTAATTATGCATTACCAAAATAAAGGGGTCTAATTAAAAAGAATAAACTCTTTCATCCTTCATTTTTGTGTTAAGGTAATAAGCCATTTCTTGTTATAGTAACTTATAAATTTGCTATATGAATGAATAAATAAAATAAAATACCAATATGATTCTACTTCCTGCCACAAAATATCGTGATCTACCAGAGTGTGGCATATCCAATACTGTCATGAAACTCTTTACATCCCATGGCATAGGTGGTGCATCAACCTTGTCATTGAAAGAGCCCAAATGTAGACAGAGTTAGATCTGGAGACCTGGATCTCCATAGAATGTGTCTGCCACATCCAGGTCATTGTTTTGGAAAGGTGTCAGTAAGGAACTATGGAGTGGGGCACCATCTTGCTGAAAAATCAGATTGCCTACATCCAACTACATTGAAGTAACACCAGAACATATCACATGGTTCCTCTGTTAGGCCATCTTCCTATCCTTTTCATCGTACAAAGTAACAAGCTTTGATACACAATTTGTGCCAATTGTAAATTGATTACCTTGTTTGAATTGCTTTACCTTACGTTAAGTTTCTTCAAATTTCAACATGCAGGTAACACATCGACCAGACTACACAGCGCAATAACCCAGAAGACAGAAATCTTCATACTCACTGCTGTGAGAACCTCAAGTCTTACAACTATTTCTGATCCTGTAAAGTTCTTTCTCTGGCACTGGTGCCACAGTGGCAGCCATATTTCATTTGTAACAAAAACTTTGAGTTATTGTACAAACCATTAAGTATCAATCTTTCTCATTCAGTCATATGGCATTTTATATCTTTCCTTGTTCAATTTAGTTTGGGATCAATATGTTTAAAAATTACATTCATGTAACAACTTTTACTGTAGACAACCGAAAATCGAATTTTGTCAAAATCCGTGAAGATGGCTGTGTTCTGGATTGTTGCACCGTGTAGTCTGGTAGAAGTTTACCGATGGTTCAGTGTCGTTGCCACCTCCATCATCAGGGCAATGAGTGATAATGGAGGCAGCAAGGACCTGTGAAACGTCGGTAAATTTCTACCAGTCTACACAGCGCAACAAACCACAAGACAGCCATCTTCAGACTCACCGCCGTGGAAACCTCAAATCCTACTTATATTTTGTTAATTTTGCATTGTATCTCATAAGTTTAACAAGACAAATTTGAAAATGCCGCTCGCGGAAGAGGAGGGAAATTTAGGGAAATTATTTACAATATGATGTCTGCATGATTGAAGAGATATGATACGTGAAGGGATATTTGCAAAACCTAATTGCTAAGTGGGTTATACATGTTGCCTTGTGTTTAAGTATAATTTATAAGGTTTCCAAAGTGTTTGTTGGAAAGTAGTGACAGATTGTGTAAACTGTGAGGCTGCAGAAAGAATATATAATGTCTGTGTATGTGTTTGAATGGACTCGGACAGTTATATCTCAGCAGTATCTTGATTCCATGTCAGTTGATTCTCATACCGACAAGAATAATGTAATAAAAGAAATGGCTTTGACAGCGAAGGTTAAAGTTGAATGGAATAATAAAGGCCAGGTATTTTTGGAAGGCGCATGGGAACACATAATGAAAATACATGTAAGTTAATGCAGATGTCACTGTTATTTACTCTAGGGTTAGCCAGACACCTTCAACGTGGATGAAAAATATGTATAGGAGTTTATGAAGTAAAAGTAAGCTGTCGCTTGTTCATAGAGCTTTCTTGATCTTCTTACTTCATAGTTTGAAATTTATTTACTGACCTGTAACTTTTTCAATCAGAATATGTGTTTAGATTAATTTAACATTAATAAGCATGCAACTAAGGGAACAAGATTTTGAAAGTTCAGGAGTGGGCCTAATGAAAGGTGAATGACATACAGTTGCAGTGTGTTCAGGAGCTCCAAAATTTATTTACATATAACAAGACCAAAGAGGATGGAAATGGTATACATCATTTAAGGTTACAACAGTATTAAACATATGGTACAGAAGTGAGTAACACAATAAGGAAATGGCTGGAAAATTGTCAAATTAGTGGAAGGAAAAAGAAATGAAGGTAGTAACAATAATTACTGGCTTCAAAAAGCTACATAATTGTGGATGTTGGAAGGATTTCAAATTTGGGGGTTGGGCTAAGCAAACTGAAGCAAATACTGGAGGATAAAATGTTGCCAGAGAGAGAGAGGAGGGAGGTGACTGTATCACTATACATACTTATTCCTGTTCTTGTCTGTGATCTTTCATTTCACTGACAGTTGTTTTAATTCAGTGATGTTTATGCATGGTCTACATGTAGACCTAATTTTCTTTGTCAGCCCTTGTTCTAGTGTATGTTTTCTTGATCAGAACTTCTGTTATATTTGTCATAAATAAATTATTGATTTATAGGGTTTGTAATGATTTAATCATTTGCAGATGTTATCCTATCATTACTTCTTCTTCCATGGCCTCCTCAATTCTCCTCTTCCATTTGGTCCTTCTGTTAGGTCCGTCAGTCCGAGGTTGTATTTGTCATAAATAAATTATTGATTTATAGGGTTTGTAATGATTTAATCATTTGCAGATGTTATCCTATCATTACTTCTTCTTCCATGGCCTCCTCAATTCTCCTCTTCCATTTGGTCCTTCTGTTAGGTCCGTCAGTCCGAGGTTGAGGTTTCGAAACAACTTCCTTTTTACAGTGCAAGGTTGTTAGCCTTGCGCCCAACCCCCAACCTGGAGGCCCAGGGTACCTGTCTTATTCTGACCTCTCCCCCTCGACCAATCTGGCTTGGGAGGCCCTACCAGTAGCTATGCTACCACCAACATAGCTCATGGGATCACTGAGGTACTCAAGCCCCACCACCACGCCAAGGTGCAGGTACCATTAAGTGGGGTATTATACAAATTTATTACATTCCATGGATCCATAAGATAGTCAGATGATAATAAGATGTGGAATAAGTTGTAATAATATATTACATATGCTTATTTCAAGTACAATTCATAATTTATATTTGTATTAGAAACAAGTATTATATTTGTGCTATGACATGTTCTATATCCTTGGCTTGGGCCTTTGAAGGATCTGTGGAATATAAATAAATTGTTTTCTATTCTGTACTGTTATACAATTTTACATATTATGAACACAGGAATAACATAATTAGTGATATGTTACAAATATATTCACCCATTATATGCAGTAGATAAATTTTATTACTCACTTATATTACATGAAGACAAGAAAACCATAATTAACATGATATATAGGATTTGTGGTTTTCATGGTGGTGAGTCTAAAGATGGCTGTCTTCTGGGTTGTTGCACCCTGTAGTCTGGTAGAAATTTACTGACATTTCAGAGGTCCTTGCCTCCATTATCAGGGTGACAATCATAGTGCAACAACCCAGAAGACATCCATCTTCAACATAATGACATGTTTGTGAACATTTGGAATTCATCAACAGAGTAAATTGAGTATGTAATTAAGTATCTTTTTAATGCTACTTTTAATTGTGCCATTTTATTTAGAACGCTCGTTAGAATTGTGGGACTACATTTATGTTATCTGAACTTGAGTGGTACATCAGAAGTTTATCCTTTCATAATTTATTTGTTTCAGATTATGCTGGTGAAGTATTTAAAAATCCCAAGTCAGATGAATGATGAAGATGAAATTAAGGAAATTGTGACACCACCTTCTAGCAAGCCATTACCAATAACTCCTGTGCTCAGTTCTCCAGTTCCAAAGACAAATGCCAAAACAGTCATACGTTACATCAGACAGAAATATTTAAATGCAAGTCGTCGAAAGAAAGAACTGCATCTCCAAAACAATTTGGCAATACAAAGCAAGAAAACAGAACCTGAGGTATGCTAGAGTCATTTATAAAAGATGATTATGTGATTGTAAATGCCTGAGAAGTTCTGATAAATAAATTATTTCGTATTTTTATCTGTACTTCATTTTAACACTGCACATCATCTGAAGGTGTTACTGTATCATCAGGTGGTATACTTATTTTTGTTTTGAAGCATTGTTACATTTTTCTGTTTATATTTCCAGACAAATATTTTAGCTAAAACTATAAGCTATAGAATTTAAAACACGGTACATCCCAAAATTCAGAATGTAAATATGGATTGTATTGAACCTTGCTTTATTATAAACAAAAGATATCACAGTCAAATGTATTTGCATGAGTGGAATTTCTCACTGTAACAGAGTATGTTCTGTTAGGCCTTTTCATGCTTATGGATGCCATTCTTTTAAAGTCTTATTTTATCAAAAAAAGTGTAATTTCTTCACCAGGTTTCCATTGTGGCTGAGTGATTAAGCACTCCTTATTTGGATGTCCAGGGTTCACATCTTGGCCTGGAGACTGGCTATTCTGACTGACAGGTTTTCCTCAGTCCCTCCAGACAAATACCATGATAGTACTTTAAATTAAACCATTTCCACTCCCTTTATAATTTATCATTATTTATTAATTATTGTGTCATCTATGCCAGAATATTGTCACAAGATGGATGAGATGAAGGAAATGATGAAATGAAATTATCTATAATAATTGGACATCAAAAACATAGGGGAAAGCTGATTCATAGTTGTTAAATCATGGTATGAGTTTTATCCAATAATTTATTAAGAGGACAAAGAAAAGATAATAGTCTGTCCTCCAACGATTTGTTTCAGATCAAAAAGTCATGGTAGTAATGAAGTGGACTAGTATTATGGTAAGAAAACTTGATGTGGGACTCTTGTTTTCCATATAATGTCAGTCACTGAATTATTTTTGCTCCAGTTAGTGCATTTCATTCTTTGAAGAAACAGATTATATTTCTGTAGCTGAAATAATAGTGAGATGCTGTAATTGCTAGGTTCATTATATTTTATTTTTGTTTCAGATTGAAGAGACAGTTGCTGCAAGGAACAGTAATGATGAATCAAAACAAGAGAATGAAGTTTATGTAAACATCACAGTTAGTGGCGATGTTGGCAGCTTAACAGGACTGTTATTACCAGTTACCAGTTCAGGTCAAGAGACTCTCGCACAGTTACCTTATCAGGTGTCTGTGTCTGAATCTAACCTGAGTACAGATGCCGTGCTAATTCTGGAAAAGAACATTAAGAGTGAAAATGACGTTGCAGTTGATGGTAATAATTCTGGGCAATCAGTTTGCCATTATGAGTTGTCCAACAACTCTGTTATAGAAACATGTCGAAGAGCAGACTCTGTTAACGCAAGACAGGAGTTTGTAGGAGAGAACATTCATGGCATAAAGGATTTTATGACACATGTAGTGCAAGACAATACAGATGTTGGTAGAACTATTTGGCATAGCGATAATAAGCAGTTTTTTCATAATCAAGAGGCTTGTAGAAATGAAAGTACAGACATTCTCTATTCTCTTAGTTGTGAATCTGCAAATTGCAATATTAAGTCAAACGATGCAAACGTACAAGAAACTGACATGCAGAATGGCAAGAGATGTGTAAAGAAGAAAGATTATGAGAAGCTGGCACCATTTAAATTTTTCTGCACACTCTGCTCATTTAAATCAAAGCGTGAAAGTCATTATCAACGTCATCTGGAATTGCATTCAAAAGTAAGTAATAGCTGAAGACCAGTTAACACTGAAGTAGTTTTGATTTCATGATGATTAATCACGAACCACTGTAGCTAAGTATATGAATTGTTATTTGATAAGAGAACATAATCTAAGAATATTTATGAAAAGTAATTGTTATTCAGCTGTTGAACAGTATCGTCCAGTGTGCACACATCTACTGCCAAATGTTTTCAGAAATATATGTTTTATTTATGCTGGGTAACCACAGTACAAATGTAAATATAGACTAAATTAAATGAAAGGAGACTAAGCTAACATAATATTATCTGCCATAACTTAATCTGTCACTTAATTTTGATTTGATGGGAAAGTATAATAATATGTCTATTCCAGTTACAGACATCTGTTGGTAAGCATTGTAACTGAATCAAAACAGTATGTGAGCAAAATTTTTAGGAATACATTACTGGTGCACCTACTGTGTTTATACTTATTTATTTATTTATTTGTAGTTTATTTGATGATGTGTCATTAGTTCAGATTGTGTAAGTATGTATGTGATACATAACCTCTCTTCTTTCTTTCTTTTTCTAACATGGAAGATAGGTGCCACAAACTATATTTTATGTGACGATATAATAACTTATTAATATGATAACTGTGATGTGAGATTAATGTTTGTCTTTTGTGTTCAAAACTGCCAACATTGAAATAATGTAAGTGTTTTAATGTTATGTTTACAAGTTTTGTGTGCTGAGATACATTTAGATTTTAATGATATGAAAGACATTTGATGATCTCCTTGGCTGGCAGTGCATTTGTAAAGATTAATACAAATTTCAAAATGGGAATTATTTTTTTGTATTTTTATTTTACTTTTAAGGTATCTGAATTATTCTCATGCAAGAAGTGTGACTTCACAACGATCAGATTAGGTCATCTACGGCGACACGAAATGAGCCACAGTGATACAAAGTTTGTGTGTGATATGTGTCACTATCATACTGACCATCATAAATTCCTATTGAGGCATCAACGTATTAAGCATGCCAGTATACAGGTCAGTGTTTATGTTTAATTCTCATTGTATTACTGATACTAGAAATCTGTAATCCACTCCTTTCAACTGATGACTGCAAAGGCAAATGATGACTTCTGTTAGATGCAGTAAAATTATTTGTGGTGTGGATATTTAAATATTTAGGTTTACATGTTAAAATGTACATAAGAATAGTAATGATGGTACCTCAGACTATGTTGTAGATTCTGTCAATAAGATTTTTTGCAAACAATAACATTTATTCAGTAAAGTAGACTGCTTGCCTTAATATGTTTTTTAAAAACAGCAAGTAGCACAACTTAGGCAGCATATTAACATGCCAGTAGCTAGTATGTTAAGACACTTCTTGCTCATTGCTGATCCAGGGACAGGAGAACATAGCACAGAAAGAGTTGCTGAGATGTGTTGAGTGTGCGTACAGCACGACACGGCCATACTTCTACAAGCGACATTTACAGGCTCATACAGGTGCAAACAGTTCCCTACTTAGGGATGAGCACAGGTTCCACTGCCAACAGGTAAGTGTTCTATGAAACACGACTATTTAAAAAGCTGCAACCCACATATTACTTGAGATTTGAGGTTGTCACAGCATTGCAGATGTCCATTGTGGCCTTCTGAACTGTAATGCCATGTGCACATGTAGGTGGATACCAACATTTCAGAGGAACATACTGCTTCTATCCTCAGGGATGGAGACGTGTTCCTCCAAAATGTTAGTACCTACCTACAAGTCCACATGGTGTTACGGCCACCATGGACATATGTACTACTTCCCATAAGAAATAATTAAGAAGTATCTTGAGTTACATTCTGTGATTCTAGTGTTCCATAACTAAGTTCATAATAATCATCTTGAGCAGATGGTAATTCCACACCTGACAAACAAGTTTCCCACAGTAGGGGTGACTTTGAAAGATCCTTGTGTGCTGCTAAGGTATATGCAATGGTTTGGAAGTAAAGTGGACACAGTGTTACACATGGCATGGTGATCACAGGAGCCTGGTGCAGGCCTACATTTAACAGGGACTGGTATTGTTATGTAATTTGTGATTTTTAAGTCATTGGTCATTAAGCAGATACTGTCTAAAACCTAATGTGTATTTTATGCATACTTGAAACTTTTGTTCTTGTTGAGGTACAAACAAAAATGTATGAGACCCTTAAAATAAATTAAGATGAATGAAACTTGTATATAATAGTTTATATATAGTACAGATTGTACCATGTAATTTTCACCCATATTGGTAACATATTTTGGGTGCTGTTACTTCCAGACAATCATGATGAAAATTATTTCATAATATTCATGAAAGATACTACCTCATGCATTTGAAATTCAAGTATTGCATTATTATTTTGTTCTTCAGTGTTCATACAAGACAGGTCGCAAGGTTCACTATATCCGACATGTAAACAACGTGCACAACAATAAGCGTCCATATCTGTGTGATCACTGTGGTAAAGCATTCAAGCGGCCAGATGCCCTCAAACAGCATCGTGTAACTCATGTGGAGCTAGACCCCAATCTGGGAGCATTCCGCTGTCCTGTGTGTGGCAAATGTTGTCGTGCCCAAGCTCAGCTCACCCAACACCTGGTAAGTGTCAGCTGCACTGATCAGCCTTATATAGGCCTGCCAATGCTAACTTTATGCCTGATCTATAGCTGTCTAACTAGCAATATTACTATTTCTTAAGTAAAGTGAAGCTGTCCCACTATATGCCATGTAGGCGCTTGGGTGAAGTGGAAGTACCCATTGGATGAGAGGCTGAGTGGACCCCAGAACCGGTCTAGATGCAGAGGCTAGATGAAACATCCTGTGCCCCCATTGGGGATCGAACCCCAGTCATTCAATCTGTGGCCAGTCACTATACTGACTGAGCTCTTACTTAATATTTTTAAGACGTCTCAAACAGAAAACCAGCTGTCCTAACTATGGTTTCTTTAACTCTTCTAGGAAAATGGTGTGATAGTCTCTTCAGTAGGCCACTACTGCTTTTCTTCCAATTCACCATATTTAATCATCTTAGTTAATGCCTAATAATGTCACAGTGGATAGTTTCTCTCCTAGAATTCTCACATGGTTGCATGAGAGCTTTCTGTCACAGGTTAAGAATCAAAATACATTTTAGGCATTGGTTAAATTTGTGCTGGTTTCACAGGCTGTCCATTCTAATGTTCGTTCCTTCCTGTGTGAGATTTGTGGATCATCCTTCAAGACTCGTGCAGTGCAGCGCAAACATGTTCTCACCATTCATAAGAATCCAAAGGCTTTCTCCTGTTCACAGTGTTCACGTAAATTCAACACCAAATATGCCTTAAGACGTCACATGAAACAACACAGGTAAAAATATGTCCTTGTATATCCAATAAAGAGTTTGGGGTGAGGTCATATATAAATTGTTTACAGTCATCTCTGAATTATCGGAGTGTGGTTATCTGTGTTTTTGAATAACCAGTAGTCCATAAAATGTAAAGCTTGTGTGGAAATTCCATATGTAAGCAAGAAGTTATAGGAACAGCTTATTGTACCTGCTTTCTATGGTGGAAATTCCATATGTAAGCAAGAAGTCATGGGAAAAGCTTATTGTACCTGCTTTCTATTAAATGCTTTAGTTCATATAGAGATGCTAGCAGGCATTATAAAGTAATAATTACGCAATTTAGTGATCCATTTCTGTTTATAATTTCTGCTGATACATACTCCAGATACATTAAATTTGTCGTAGATGACCTCTGAGTTTTGTATCATTACAATTTTTGTACTTGTTAACATAAGAAAATGTTTTTGTGCATATTTGTGATGATGTGTGTGTGTGTACCAAATTTCATGTTTCTATCCCATCAAACTGAAAGCCAAAGTGGCCTCCAAGTTATAATTTCACATTCTGCTGAAAAGTTATTTTAGCAGCAATTTTTTTCTCTCTCTCTCTCTAAAGACAAAATTTCAGGACCATCTTTAAGTGTTATTAGTGGGATTTTTAACTCCAGAAGTACCCAGAGCTACCATGATGGTTGGAAGTTAAAAATTAGAATCATGAAGTGGCTTCTGGTGACACGATGTTTGTACCATGTTTCGTGGAAATCTGTCAGTTGGTTTTGAAGTTTGAGGAGAAGGTATCACATGGATGTGATGATGACGTAAACCTGTCTCAGCTAAAGGCTAAAGAAATGAAAGTGTACATGCATATCAGTTGACACACACAGAGCAAATACACATATATACATACTGTACTTGTTCCATTTTCGTTTAGGTTTAAATATACATGCATATTTGTAAAGAGAGCTTAGAACTGTGAAAATAATGAATAGTTGAAATTGATTCCTTTGTTTTTATATTTTGTTTTCTGGTTTTTACTAATCTCCCCCCTCCCCTCGGTCTGTTGCAGTCTGGACAAGAAGCGCAAGCCTAGTGGTAGTACTGATGAACGTGCAGTTGAATTTCTACCAAACAGAACACTCTCACTGCAGACAGAGCCTGAGGAAAACTTAAATGTGCTTCAGAGTGAACCTGTCTTAATTCAGGAAGCACCCAGAACTCACATGCATGACAGTCAGACAGCAATAACTGTGCAAGTAATTGGATTCATGCCATATTCAGATACAAACTGAGTAAATAAAATTACTACAAATTTGTGCATCTCAAATATTTCTGTTTTAAATCCTGAAATTGTTACGATGCAATTTTGTTTTTGGTGTGTTCTGTGAAATGGTGATAAAGATGGAGAAAACAGTTTTTCAGCTCTCTGGTTGTCTCTCTCTTTGATAAACTTTCAGGGAGTGTTTCTCTGTACCACTTACCATTAATGGCAAATACAGAAGTGGAATATGTTACGTACATACAGTAATTTCAGTCACAATAGAAACTACAACCATTATCACTGGATGGTTCCTGGCAGTGATGGGCATTGTTCGTATAAGCTGAGACTGAAGCATCGTTCTTTAACCTTCATGGTAAGTAAGAGATAGGATGCTTGTTGTAAAGCTAATCCTACATTAAACTTTCCTGTTCTCATGAACAAGCCTCTGGAAACTGAGTCATGTCTGTATCTGATATTGAGAAAATTCCACTGCTATAATTTAGGTTAGATTAATTTCTAAGATTTTTAATCTGCCAGTATTTAGGATAACCACTACAGTTGTGTCAACTTTTAATCCATTAATAAGCAATTTAACATTTATGCGTATGCCCGTTATGCCCTTAGTAAACTGGTTTACTAATTGAATGTTTTACACATTTTCTAAAGTTGAAGATGTATGGTATGATGGGTTTTTTTTGTTTCAGGATATACTCATAGTGAATTGAAGTGAAAATACTGAATTACCATCCTGTAACACTTGGCCCTTAATCCACAAAGATGTTTTGTTTGTGTGTGTGTGTGCTAGTTTCCTTTATTTTATAATTCCTCTTTGTTATTTCTCTTCATGTACTCATGTGAGCACTTACCATATTAGGGGGTGGTATATTGCCTTCATTAGTGGATCAGTAACCCAAATGCAGTGACTAAACAGAGGTAAAAGTTGTACTTCACTTAGTTATACATATTCCTGTTTCTAGGGTAGGGGACTTGTGTTGATGTGAAGATCATGTTTGCAAGTTTGAGTCCTGATGTATTTGCATTGTTTCTAGGGTAGGGGACTTGTGTTGAGGTGAAGATCTTGTTTGCAAGTTTGAGTCCTGATGTTGTATTTGCACAAATATGCATTAAAATTGTGCACTTGTTAAATTATACAAACTGTGTTTCAAGGCTTCTGTGTGGAACTCATATCAAGAGCAACTGGAAATAGACACCATAATATTCTAAACAAAATGTCTAATTGTTGTTTGTAAAGAATACACAGTCCAACAACTTTTTGTTAATAAGCAAAAAGTAACTGTTATAATTCACATTGTGAGTGTTATTTGCACTGCACTGATGAGGCTAGAAGTGTAAGGGAAGCAGGTATTTATTTTATTTTTCTGTAATTCATTGTCATTCTGATTTAAAATTTCCATGTTTGAATGTGAGCATGAACAATTTAATTTGCAAAAGATGCATACTTTAGAATCATTTTTGTTTCATAAAGCATACCAGTGCTTTATACAAAGTATGAATTGCTATTAGCCTGTAAAAGGGCAGTTTTTTAAACTGGAATCTTTAATAAGATGTAAAGAACCTTTGAGTTTTAGGTATGGATGTCATTCATCTCAGCATGGACTTAGTAGTACGTGGCATTTACACGAAAGCCTTGAGAAGCTAAATAAACAGTTAAGCCTAGATGAGTAACATTACCCACTCCTCGCTTCAATACTGAAAGTGGGCAGTATGTTCCTCCGAAACGTTAGCATTCAATCTAACCCAGATCAAGATCTGTATTCTGCTGACTTAATTTCTGTATCAGAAATAGGCAACGTATTAGGATTTGCAATGAATGATGGATTTCTACCGCGTGTGATTGGAGAGACCCAACAATCGCCGAGTTAAAGTGTCTTGCGTGAAATTAAAAGCAACTTCGGACTATTGGCCATAAATTTGTAACATTTGAATTACAATACGGTGAAGAACGAGCGACAAAAATCTATGAACAATTCCATGTCGTGTCAGATTACATTTTCTGCAATCTCTTAGTGAAAGAAGACCATCTGCTCCATTAATTTAACTTCTGGCTGCATGACAGGAATGTAACTCGATAGATTGCGCTAGTAGTGACAAACAGTCAGTGCCATATTGTGAAGCATAAATTTATTGTAATCTGCACGAAATAATGATGGATTTAGACGAGAAAGAAATGGATCAACAAGAACTGGAGGAAACGGTATTTCGCTATATTTCATACATTTATTTCCGTTGTAGTTATTCCGTTAGATTATTTCGTCGCGTGATTTAATATCATTTATTTGGTAAAGTACTCGACATTTTTACTGTAATATTTTAATATGCCGTAAAAACAAGACATTTAGTTTACTAATTGTATCTATAAGTGGTGTAGTTACTTTGTATTTTTCGTTGAGTACGAGAATGTACGTATTTTGTATCATACGTTATAAATAACATGGCCATAGTTTGTTAACGTTTAACCTATACACGTATATAATAGAAGAAAGAAACTCATACGAGAGGAGCTGGCATTACATGATACTGTGTTTATATACCGAACACTTTCTACTCCATAATTTATTAATAGATGTGCAGTATTTGTGGTGGAAATAATATGACTGGGTTAATCATTGTTTCAAGGGTTGTGGTTGGCTCTTAGTATTTCAATGTAACCAGCTTATTCTTGATGTTTTGTCTTGTAGAGTATATCCTAATTCCTTTCAGGATGAGGTGCGCAGTGACAGGAGGGAGGGAGGTAAACGTGGACGTAAACCTGGAAGGAAGGCTGCTGACAAAGTTGATATGAAGGCAAAACTTGGTGAATTTGCATTTTTTCTATTTTCAAGTGAAAGGTGTCATAACTGTTACTCATAAGTTAGTATTTTCATATGGAATGTTTATATATAATATATTTAACTGATGATTTGAAGTTCATAAAACATTTTATTCTTGTAGCCTGGAAACTTTGAACTGCTGTCAGAATAATATACCTCAAGTTTCCTGTTATAAATGTTTACGTCTTCTATGAATGCCTCAACTGATGGTCCAAACAGGCCATTGTGACACACACATTAATTTTTACAGGATTCTTGTTAAATTAAAATTGTTTTATCAACAAGAAAAAAATTAATGTTACTATATTATCAAACAGATTAAATGAGGAAGATGGTGTCAGTGGACATCCCAAAAAACAAGAGGTGCCTGAGCGTGTTGAAAAATGTTTAAGTACAATCAGTATTATCCTTATACTATCCAAATGAACCTCTTTCTGTGAAGTTTTCTCTATCGAGATTTTTAGCTGTTTAGTTTTTCTTCCATCAATTTCACATGCCAATTCATAAAACTCCTCTCTTTCACCATTTAGTTCATTATTCTTAGGTGTTCATATTATCCTTAGCAAGTGTGATACTGTTATTGTATGATCTCTCTGTTTTGAAATCATGCAACACAATGGATAAAATAATACTGATTTATTAATAACAAGCATTTTATAAAATTAATTTTGGTTACTACTTTTGAAATTGATTTTTGTAAAATGAAGGAGGAATTGGTGACAATACAAAGTTATGAGAAAGTAGGCAGAATTAATAGCAAGATAGAATGGTGCAGAGCAGAATTCAGACAAGCTTCCCAGTATCCGAGAAACAAATTGATTTGTGCGCCCAGCAGTTGTATTCAGAGGTCAGTAGGTGATGTTTTCTTGTCATGCCCCACTCCCCGAGCCAGCCT
Source organism: Zootermopsis nevadensis (assembly GCF_000696155.1). The sequence continues at coordinate 178,981 of NW_019060497.1, read as the reverse complement.
TTGCCAAGTCTGGATGATGTTCTTTGCTCTTTCCACCAGTAAGTTTGTAGGGCAGCTACTCTTCTAAGAGAAGAGTAAGTAAAGGAGAATCAGCTGTAGGAGTTATGAGTTAAGACACACTTGTCAGGTACATAAAGTCCCATCATGATTATTATGACTTGATGCACCACTGTTACATGTCATGGGTTTTATAAAGTAGGTCAGTTTTGATCAATTTGTACTTGTAATATTGTTTCAGTCACTATCATCTGACCTGCACTAATAATTTTTCATCACCAATCTACAATCAGGATCATTACTATAAAATTAACAGTTAAAATGGAAGGTGTTAAAATTTGGGATATGTAGGGTTACAGAATTTTCAGGTTTCAGATGGAAGAAAAAACCTTTAGGTACTGAGAGTAATAAAAATCTCATACACTGTGACATCTGAGCCCATGATGTCACGACAAGCATTAGAAAATCTCAGCTGGTTTAATGGCTATTCTGGCTGTCTGAAGATTGTTTATTTGTTCTGTCTCTCCGGGTGAATTTACCAGCTCATTCAACATTATATAACCCCTACAGTTGAAATATATTTGGTAAGAATCTAAGAATCAGTTGGTAAATTGACTTCATATGAAACACGGTTAAATTGCTATATTTTTCAGAGCGAAGCAGGCAAAGTGCACGTGAATGTCGAGCAAGGAAGAAATTACGCTATCAGTATCTTGAGGAACTGGTAACTGACCGAGAGAAAGCTGTTATAGCTTTGCGTAAGGAATTGGAGAAGGTACATTATATTTTTCTTTCTGTTTGCAAGGCATTTGACTTAAAAGTGATCAACTTTGATGATTCGTCATACAGAAATAACTGAAAAAGCTTGAACAAAGACTGAAAAGCTCTACCTCAGTTTGAAGTATACATTTTCCAAATGTGTTCTTTGTGGTTTACATATTCAATTGGTCTTTGTGATACATTTTCCAAATGTGTTCTTTGTGGCTTACATATTCAATTGGTCTTTGTATTCAGTAAATATGATTAAAAACCTGTTGCTAAGTTAGACTACAGACATCATAGTGCATTGAGTCATATATTTCATTTGATTTCACAGCATTGAAACATGTTTCAACAAAATGTTACAGAGCTTAATGAGATATGTGCTAATTTTTGTAAAATAAATCCTTTTCTGATTTTCCTTACGCGTACGTGTTGCAGTATCGGTCTTGGGGTCGAGAAATAGATGAGGGTAGAGTGCCTGAAGGGATCCCAGCTATGCTGGAAGAGCTTGGAGCAATCAAGCAGGAGAAGTAACAAGGTAAGGTTAGATGCCTCAACATGTTGAAAGAATTGTTATGTACCAGGATAAAACTTTTAAGCACCAGTCTTTCATAAATACTAATCTGTCTCCTCCTCCTTCTTGCAAAATTTAATGCACGTGTTCTCTACTCATGGATATCGTTCAGTCAACTCATGACAATATTTTTTTGACTTTAAACATTGATCACATATGACAAAGAACGGAATGATAAATAAATATGCATGGCCCTGCAGTAACATCACAGCCATGTCCCAGCAGATTAGAAGATGAATTCAATCTGCTTATTTTTATCTGACATATATGTGTATAACCCCTTTGATAAGATATTGATATTATTTAAGTATGTATGTTATCTTCACAGCTACCAACAACCAAGACTTCAGTAATTAACTTCCCTTCATCTCCTTTCAGACCCCTGCCATTAGCAACATTGCTTCCTATTTATATTGGAATTTATCTACCAGTGAGTTTCCTTTTATATTAATGTTGTGGTTAAAATATTCTTCTTTTTCTCCAATTCACAGATTAGACTGATGGCCCGTTTCAGCTTATATGAATTCCAGGTTCAGTTTGTTCTACCAGGATCTCTTTTTCCTTTGGACCTATACCAAAGGGCCTGCTTCGGCACTCGTCCTTCCATCCTTTCCTCATGTTCAAACCAATCTTTTCTGTGTCTTCTGGTTGAAATAATATGTATCAAAATATGTTTTTTTCTAATCAAATCGCTCGATGCACACATTTTATTTTATACGTAGTAATGGTACCCCATATTCTAATTTAAATGTGTGGTCCCAGGTCTTCCTTGAGAAGTTTACAGTTACTCTGCTGGTCAAAAAGTCCCCCCACTGTCATCAAACCCAGAAGTTTATTACCACGTTTATAAGAGCCCACTATTAGGCCCTCCCCTCAGCTTGCTGAATCCAGTCCACTCTCTCCTTCCCTGTTTATTTTAGGTCTGTTTTAATATTGTCCTTCTGTCTATGGCTATGTCTCTCAAGTGGTCTCTTCCCTTATTGTTTCCACAGTAAAATTTTGTATGCATTTCTCATTTATCAAACTATCGTTAATTATGCATATCCTCATTTGGTGACATTCTTCATCTTCCAATACATGTAGGTACAGTCTTATTGTGAAAACAGTACTTTAAAAAACATACGTGAAACATACTTTTATGCGTATTTTTCACTCTTGCAGTAATTTTTGGCAGTGAAGTGAAAGACCGCGCAGTGTGTCATGCTTGGAATTGACCAACAAATCTGGGACATGGGTTTGGAATCCGAGAAGGAAGTCTCAGTTTTCAGTCGCACGTTTCTTTTATTGATTGATTAATATCCTCCACGTGTGGACTGGTGTTTTAACATGTCACTGTGTGACTCTGTAGGCTATGGTGACAACATCTTTTAATTTAAGTTCACAGAACAATATTACAAGTGCATTTGTGATCCTTTGCTTGATATGAAGAAACTTTCCTTCCTTCTAATCAGATTATGGGAAAAGTGAATCAGGTTCAGATCTTGGCAGTGACATTATGACGTGAATTCTTCTATTCAGTTCCATATTTAGAACATATCTTGTCCTTAGGTTTTTGCAGCATGAGTTCATTGTTTAACTTTGGCCTTTGGGGGTGATCTGTTGAGTATTATCCAGTGTTTCTACAAACATTGCGGTTGCCGTGTTCAGGGCGAATGTGTTGGAAAAATTTTGGAACCCTTATATATGGTAATTGCCGTGTTCAGGGCGAATGTGTTGGATAAATTTTGGAACCCTTATATATGGCAGGCAGTACATGGTGAGTTGGATGTTGTATTGATGGAGTGGAAGAGCTGGTTGCTATCCCATGGAGCTTTGTCATTTTCATTGTAGCTGGGTTTGCTTTTTTGCTGTAACAGATTTAATATAAATACTTGACAGGTACCTACACACCAGACCCCTTGTATTGTGGACACTGGATGCCATTTCTAATATTAAAAATTATTTGGCGAGTTTTTACTTCTACCTCAACATTAGGGCACTTGTGTCTTGGGGAAATGGTAGGGTTATGTCATTGTCCATGTAGTAGCATCAGGTACCTGAAACATTCATACGCTGGTGATTGGTATGAAGCGTTTCTTATTAACAGTGGAGAATATTTTATTAATGCTGTATTATATGTTTACATTATGAACATTTTGCTATATAGTCAGCCAGGTGATTTATGAAATAGGTGCCAAAAAAATCTACCACTACTGTAAAAAACAAAACAGCCTTTGTTATGTGAGATTATACTTTTCCACGTCATTCAAATATTTTTGTGATATAAAATGTGTGTGCCTTGGAAACGTTTTTGTTTCAAACCGAAAGAAGCCAGAATGGCCTGTTGGCAGCTGTGATAAGATAAATGATACGTGAAGGTAAACACGATTAAAACATTCATATAGTCCAAAATTTAGGACTTTTTATATAGAATGGTTTTATATAAAGGTGATAATCTGTAATATACTGTATCAGAATTGAAGGTATTTCCTTTTTATAGAGATGTTTCTTATATATAGACTTTATTATATTTATTTTTTTATAAAATCTTTAGAAGGTTAATACTTTTATTCTTACAAATCTGTGAAAAAAATCTCATATTATAGTTTCAGGATCAGGGCAACACATTGCTAATGCTTATTGTGTTACTTCTTAGATATTCTGTTCATAATATGTCGCCAACCTCTTGTAAGGAGATTGCAAGTTTTCTATGACATTATTGACTTCACATAAGCATACTCTTAACTGCTTTGACTTCAGTTAGAGGGGAGAGATGTTATTTTTAATTCTTGTATATCTTTCATAATTTTATCACATGGTTTTTGAACCGTACTTATAAAGCTTGTTATCTGAAGCTTTAGCCTTTGAGCTTTAAAATGTTGTGCAAGTTTAAGAAATTAGGAGACAATACAGAGCATTGGTGTTGGGGTTAGAGTGCATGTGAATTTTTTTTACATAAATCATGAAGAATATATCCAATATCAATACAGCAATAATACAGTTTACATCTTGATTTAAAATTTCTGCTCTCACATAATATCAAATGTCTGTAGTGACAGCACTTCTATCCCAAATTACACTTCTTCCAGGTAAGATTTTCCTCAGTTTAGTGTTCAATTTCATTGTTCCACAGGTAAGTATTAAATGGAAAATTTACTGCTAAAGAGTTCTATTTGTTGTAGGGTGAGTCCAGTGTAAAAGTAAAACAAGATTAATTTTTAGGGTCATGAATAATCACTGAACGTCTCAGATGGAAAAGTTGCAGGCTATAGAGATTTAGATTACTAAGTTAACTTCTTCAGTTTTCTCTGTAATTTATCAAGCTGGCCTAATTTTATTGAATATTGTGATTCAGGTAAGAAATTCATAAATTTTCGTACTTGTTTTTGAGTCTGTATTAAGCCTCTCACATTTGTAAAAAGTTTATTGATAAATGCTCAAAATAAATGTACAGCCGCTCTGTAAACTCTGAAAGTTAAGAGAAAATTGTAGGACTGGTGTCTCCTTTCATAGAACTTTAGGTTCCTCACACAAAATGTAGGATGTTATTCAGTTGTCACACAGAACACTGGCACTGTTCAGTTATCACTTGATTGAGAAACACGGTACATCTCTAGTCATTTCATTCGTGCTGCCAAAGTTATTTTCCATAATATATTTTCAAAACCTTCAGTTACAACCATGTTTGTACATTGTTAGCTTTTCATCTTCACTGTATGTACCTGTGTTAAATAGTAAATAAGGACTTCATATGTCCTTTATATCTTTGTTTTTGCATGTAATCGCTGCTTTTGATTCAGTGTGTTTAGATAGTGCTGAGATTGGTGATACAATACTAAGGTTCTGGCACGGTAACAGCAGGAAAGACGCAGAACTGGCTTCTAAACCTGGAATTCCAAAGTACGCACAGCATTATAAATAATTCTCTCTTGTTAGTTTATGAGAGCAATGCTGCATTTATAGTATACTCATGATGAAACTTTTCCATATATACAGGTAGTCCCAAAAAGATGTATATACTTTATAATATGGAATATTAACCTTTTTATTGTTCTTCGTGTGTTGTGTTTAAAAGTGGAACATACTGTGTTTTATTGTTCTTCGTGTGTTGTGTTTACAAGAGGAACGTACTGTCGTCGCTAGATTTGCTATTTCACTAAGTGATAATGTTGACATATGTAATGTTTAGTTTATTAAAATGTCTTTATTATATTCAGTGAATGTGTATGTATGTATTTTTGGGACACCTGTATGTTGATGTAAACATTCAGAACAATTGTTCGCTGGAGTTGCAATGCCTAGGTTGAGAAATGCTGCTGCTGTTTACGTGTTTGCCGACACAAATTTTAATCAATGTCTAAAACTCTCTTGAAGTGTACTAGAAACAGATGAAACATAAAATGGTAAATTCAGCCCATGAAGTGTTTTTACCTTTCCCGATCAGACGCAGTGTTTCTTCAGTTGTGTTAGTTGACCGATCATTTTGTTTGTAGAAGCTGTATCATATGATGTATGCAATTTAATATGTGCGCGTGTATGCATGAAGGTGAATGAAGACTTACATAGAGTTGTTTGTGTAACTGTTGATTTTGTTGTAAATTAATACAAATATTGTATTCTCTAAAATTTGTTGTTTGTAAAAATCCTTCTTATACCATTTATTCACTGATTCCTTTGACTTTTCCTTTCTGTAGACTTGTTAATTTTGTAGAAGATTTATCACACTGACAGTAATTTTGGTGGAGGAATCTATTTAAAAAAAGCCTATTGGATGATAAAGTAGGAAATACAAACATAATTTTGGAATGAATATGAACTGGGATTTAATGCACTGTAGATTTTGAGGTTCTCGGAGTGGTGAAGACGTTAAATCCATTCTGGACTGACATGGATTGAACTGAGTCAGGATTGTGTCCAAACATGAACTTTCTTCAGCCTGTCTCGTGGTATACCAAATTATGTATTGTTAAGTACGATATGTATGTTACAGTAGAAGTATATAATATCAGGTGAATTATTCAGAATCGCCACTTGCAAATTGTACATAATAACTGGTTCTTCGTAATTGCCAGTTAATTATCGTTACTGCTACTTATGTAATGTAATGCTTAAATGTTTCATATTTTCATTTATATAATTTGTTTGATACAGCATTATACTACACAGAATAGTTTAACAGATTAAAGACGTTTTAGGAAGAAGTAAAAAGTTACTGAAGTTAACAGAAAAAGTGTTACGATTAAAAATATTTATTCTAAAGAAGAAGTAGTACATTTTTAAAGGCAGAAACAGCAGCACAGCCTATTGTCACACTTTGTGAACTGTAGTTAAATGTGTAGAAATACATTTGAATTCAAAATGTCTCTGCATACTTAATAATTGTTTTGCAAAAGTAAATGTTTACAGAATTAATTTTTTTCGCCTCACAGTCTGGAAGTTCAGTCCTCTTGTGCTTCTTGGCGTTCTTCAGTTATGCATTCGTCATTATTTTCAAGTCCCTCAACCTCTCGACCAAGTAGTCCTATTTCACCTCGGAATGGTAGCACGTCAAGGAGACCTTGTGGACGTGCACGTGGTCGCTGGCATCATGTTAGTTGCAGCAACATGTAAGTCTTCATTTATTCATATTAAAAATAAAAAGTTGTTATTAATTCTTTGGATGAAGTTCATAAAGTGAACAGACGGGAAGTTTTCCATCTCTCTATATGCATGTTTTGTCTCTTAAACTGCTGCGTTAAAGTTGTCATTGACGCTTAACTAAACACCAAACCATGCAGAAGTGTGGGGAAGTGGAGGTGTAGCTCCATGCAGTCTTAATCTTAGCACCAGATGGAAGTGATTAGCCACACGCCCCAGCTGCTTTACTCCCAAGGAAAGAATCCCATAACCCGTTTAATTCTTTATTTTAGCGAGTAAAATGTCCCAACAGAATAATTATTGCATATGTAGCATAATATATACTGTTGAAATGGAAGATATTTGTGAATGTTGAATTCAAAAGAATATTAAAGGAAACGGGAGTCGTCTATTTGAAGGCATAACGTAGACTTTGCCTGAAGGGACTAAAAACATGAGTCTGTCAGTAACGAATGCTGACTTCTAGCCAAGCATCGAACCACTTATCTTGAGAACATGAGCCACGTTTGGTAACTGGAAAAGCTGACCATTTACCATCAGATGCGACGGGATTCTCATTGCATGACCTCTTACGACACCTTCAGAGTGCGGATTGGGCAGAGGAGTTTTCATCTTTGAACAAATATTGGGTCGATCGAAACACACTTAATGCGCTGAAGCATGAAGCTAATCTAAATTATATGTTCTTACCTCGAAACTCAACACGGCTCTAATTGCAGCAATCGATTGGTTGGCGGTATTCAGGAATTACATGGAAACTTAAATGAACGATGTTTGAGGTAAAGGTAAACGGATTCAGTGGCAGCTTCACCTTCGTGCCAACAAATAGAGTTGTTGAGAATCATGATAACAGAATGTGGTGTTATCAGGCTGATAGCCATATCTTTATAATGCTGATAATGTGCTGTTGTAACCCACTGTGTGCGTTTGTAGGATTAAAACTGTTTGTAGTTTTAATACCATTGCATTTTTACCAAATTATTGTAGGAGGGTATTCGACATTTTTGGTCGTCACGCTTGGTCACGCTTAGACACTTATCAAATCTTCATCATATTTTAACATTTAAGGTGACCTCTCATCACTCCTTTATAGCAGGTCACGCTTGGTTACGTTTGGTCACGCTTTGTAAATCTTCGTCACGTTTCGACACATGATGATCCCTTGTCACGAGGTCAAAGCCGGTCACACCTGGTCACGCTTGGGCACGCGTGGTTACTAAGTCACGCTTCGGCACGCTTATGTTATGTTACGTAAGGTTCGGTTAATTGTTGATAATTTTCAATGCGTCAGATGAAGCTACAGCAGGTTAGGTTAGGATAAGTTGGGTTACTTTACACTTAAAATTATTCTTTGTCACTGGACACAGAACCAGCCTCCGAAACGTCGTGATTTTAAAGAACAGACGATGGCAAAAGTCCTGACAAAGAATAATTTTAAGTGTAAACTACCGTCGTCAAAAACCCTTTATAATTGGGTTATTTTAGGTTAGGTTTTGTTAAGTTAGTTTAGGTTAGGTTTAGTTATTTTAGGTTAGTTTGTTAGATTAGGTAAAGTTTTGAAAATATTCGTCACGTTTCGCCACTTATGGCCACATCGAGTGACATATCAGAAAGCGATGGTCTGTGAGGAGTGGAAGAATTTTAATGAGGACCGAAGAGTTGTGAAGAAGATAATATTATATAATACTCTCTGCAGTATTAATTTTCTAGTGATGTGTAGTGTAGTGAAATCGACTTTCCTGTGTTGCATACCGTGATGATATTTTATTTGGAGTGTACTGTACGCTGCCTGCTGCCATCCCTTCCAGTAAACTTATGGTACTGTCCACAGATCACGAGAAAAACCCTGCTGAGGGAATTTGTTTCTGGTGCGGTGCGGGGGGAATGTTTACTGCCTGGTGGAATAGAGGGATGCTATTGGTGGGAAGTGTTGATACGTCAGAGTTTTACGCTACTACACAGACTGAAAACATCAAGCCGTTAAGAGTAGCGTGTAGTGAGAGCACCTCTAATGTGTTCTGCGGGTGTTGCGATAATATTCTAGATTAAATCGCTGTGCCACTGTGAGGTAATCTTAAAGCTATACCCATTAGAACACATGAAAACCTGTCGTCTGTTGTTCGTTCAGTGGTTGTGAAACGAATGCTTTTAGGATCGGTCGTCACTCACCGCGAAATCTTGCGCATGCGCGTATATATCGAATTCCTAGCAGGGATTTTCTCCTGATCTGTGGACTGTAAGTGACTCGCTCCGAAGTTCCAATTCACAAAGTTCAGCGGCCAAAAACGCAATATAGACGTTTTAGGACCTCAGAGTGCGTTTGGACAGCGTATCAGCTTATCATGCGCCATCTAACTGTATCGTGCACAGTTTATCCTCGCGTTAACGACTATGCTCAAGGATTATTAAACAAGTAAGGGGAGTTGGATAGCTTTCACAGATCATAAAACTGAATAGGTTACGTGGTGGATGATCAGGGTTCAATTCCCATTACGTCATACTTTTTTCTCTACACTACAAGGGGCAGACCGGTTGCGGGGCTCATCGAATCTCCTATCCAGTGGGTACAAGGTTTTTTTACTGCCGGATAAAACGGCCGCAGCGGAAAGGGATCTATTCACCTGTACCAAATACTGAGGAATTCAATCAATATGGTAGAGAACGCCACATTAGTCTTTATTAAATGTGACTTATAACTCTGGTACCGCTCCAATTAGTGTGATATTAATTTGGGAAATTGGTAACGTTTAGTGAAATATGCAGCTCGCCTCTAAACACGATACTACGATGTGACCATTACCGACCTCACATTTCAAATAGTACAGTCTGTGAAAAAATTAACTGTTTTCAAACCAAATACTTTACTGTGACAAGTGTGACAAATCGTAGTGTAAATACGCTTTAAATACTTGTCGTATGCTACGGTGGATTATGACAGTTTCGATTGTTTCAACTCGAACTCATGATAAGAAATTTGGCCGCTTTAACTGAAAATGTCATAATAAGTGATGACAAATTGAACAATTTTTACACCAAATATTACAATTTAATGGTGGAATTGTTAATTGGCACGAAAGTCCAGCGTTACTCCGGCAAGTTTGTCATAGTAGTATGTGGTTGGACGGTTTTCATTCTACACTTCAGATCTGCTTCAAGAAATATACCATAAAGGTGAAGGCAGATGGTTGTGAAAGTAACCATTACGACGATATTTACAGATTGTAAAGTTACTCTATCCCCGATTACAAGCGAAACTCACAGTAATCACCATGTCGGGTGCCAACAATTCATTCCAGCGTGCCCTCTGCCCCTTGCTGGTGGCAGGACAGTGCTTCGCCCTGATGCCAGTATCGGGCCTTACGGGTTACGACGCCTCGACCCTCCAGTTCCGGTGGCTCAGTCCCAGGGTAGCCTACACCTTCTTGTCCCTCGTCGGCATCTTTTGTCATCTCTGTGTCTGCGTCCGTGAACTAGTCGTGGCCGATCATATCACATATTCTGCATGTGGTAAGTGGAGGACAGGGCGTGTCCAGTGTGCCAAAAGTAATTTGAATCCACGCAAATATGCTTACACACAGAGACACGTGACATCCATCTTGCTTTAACCCTGTGAAGCGGGAACTTATTTAAATAATATTTAAGAATTTAGTCCGTACCTCAAAGAAAATAACACTTTACATTACATAGATGTAGTTAGTTAATGCTGTGTAAGGAAATTATCCCTGTCTACACTGATAATGATATGAAAGAATAAAAGTAAAATATATATTTATTTATTGTGGTACTTGTGAGTTATCGGGACACATCGCTTTAAAAATAGATTAGGTTAGGTTAGGTTGGGTTAGGTTAAGTTAGGTTAGGTTAAGTTAAGTTAGGTTACGTTAGGTTAGGTTAGTTGTCATTTATTGAAATAAAATATAATAACTTTCAAGTATATGTCATTTATCCACACACACTAACCTAACCTAACCTAAACTAACCTAACCTAACCTATTTTTAAAGTGATGTATCCCGATAACCCACAAGTACCTTTATTGTTATAACACTTGGCTTTTAAAGGGTTAATCATACTCACTTCGGAGTTTGTTCCCACGTTGACTGACGAGAAATGTTTCTGATTCCGACATTTCCAGCTCCGCCCATTTTCTTCGCTGTCACTTTCTTGGCAACTTGTTTCTACCTGCGCCTGGCAACTAAATGGCCTGATTTGGTGTCGAAGTGGCAGACTGTGGAGCAGACTATGCTCAAAGACTATGGCTACCCCAGGAACTTCGAGCGCCGTTGTAAATTCTGTGCTGCGTTCATGCTCACAGCCTCAACAGGTTAGCATTGCATTCCGCCCTGTCGTACGTACACTCATCTTCTGACACGTCATGTATGCCAGTAATGGCGCTCATGTCCAAAAATAAATTTACCTTTTGAGACTTAACAAGCTCGGCAGTAATTCTCCCGTGTCCTGTTTTGGATTTATTCTGTTGAAAATCTCGGCCGATAACTTGGCTGTCCTGACTGATTATAGCCATGACTGCATGCTCTCAAAGCTTCCCATTTCCTATTTGAAGTTGATACAGCGAAATTAAATTACCTCCAAATCCATTTCTTGCCTGTTGTTCAGTGGAGCATTTGATGGCCTTGTACTCCTGTCTGCTGCGCGCGTTGCCTCGTTCTACCGGAGGACTGGACGTGGTACGGGCGTTTTACACTTCGTGGTTTGAACAGGCGTTCAAAATGACAGAGTACGCGCTGTGGAAGTCCCTGCTTTTGCAGCTCTCAAACTTCTTAGCCACGTTTACGTGGAGTTACATGGACATGTATGTGACCCTCGTAAGCATGGCGCTCACCGAGAAGTTCTTGCAGTTCGGCGAGGGACTTCGTGCCGTGAGAGGCAAGGTGAGAATAAATCTTATAAATAACGGTACATCGCGGCTGGTTAGTGGATCTGAATTTATATGAAAGATATGTGAGCTCAACTTACCCTAGAAACACTGACAGTTTCTTACTAGAGAAGGTGCCCTACTTCGGCGATCTAACCCTTACCCGGGGGGATTCAGTTCCGTTGCTGCTGTAGGACTTGACTTATTCAAGCTTATAACGTCTCAGAGGCTGAGAAAATGGAGCGGCAAGTTTAGTTACCATGTGCCTCAGTGCAAACGACGAAAGAACTTTTGCAACACTCTGTATAGCAAGAGAAGGCAGGCTTATATTTTTAGAACTTCTGTTTCACTGCGAAAAGACGAGAGAGAACAACTCAGTTACGCAACAGCCCATTATTGTAGCCACACAACAAAGTTCACGATAAATTTATCTTCTTTGTGACGTATGGAGGACATGGAGAGTAACGCAATCAGGGTTCAGGATATTGTGTCCAAATGAATTACTAATAATATTAATTCCCCTTTTAACCATATGCAAGATTTCAAATCAGCACCAATTAATTTTCTATTGAACACTTCTTTGAAATCTGTAATTTTTTCCACACGGGGTCCTTCGGCCCGCTCTCATTTCGAAATAGCCTCATCCGACCCCCGAGTAAAACTATTTGGCCACCCCTGGTGGTAGTCATTTGTTTGCCACCAAAACTGAACGCTGAACTGGGACTGAGTACTGTGTTTTGAAACATGAAGATTAATGGAATAAATAGTTTATTACACTGCAAACACAATTATAGTACTGTAGGTATCGTATTTGTAATGCAACTAATTATGCTTAAGCTACATACTCATAACTCTGGTCATTACATGTAGGTTATGTTTGACTTGTAACAATTAAAGACTTATTTTACAGTCAATAAAAACAAACCCGGTTAGAAGGCAGTGAAGAAGTTGGTGAAGAACGTACATAAAAAATAAAGCGCCGTAGGTCTGTGTCCGCGTCACTAAATCTTAGTACAAAACAGTGACACTGTTGCTGGCGCACAGACAGACGAAAGAAGCGACGTCCACTCGCATTCAGTCGGGCCGACTCGTGTAAGTTCGCTACTGCGTCTGCGCTGTATAATTACAGCTGATAAATCCTCTAAAAATGTGTCAGGTTCAAAGGGGCCTCCTGAAAGTATGTCTAAATGATATTAATGTATAGTACGTCTTCATGGTTTCTGCCTTCGGGTAAGATTTTTGGCCATTCTGGCTTCTGTTCGCCTGGATAGCAGGGTTCTTTGTTATATGGAAGTACCCACTGCTCAAATTTTTAATTTTATATCGTCCTCAGTGATAGGATGTTAGTAACAATGATGGTGATGATCCTATGGCTGCCAGAGGGGACCTAGAGATTAACGTGGGATCCAAACCACGGTAGGAACTTGATATTTTGGATTTGAGGTTCTCACAGCGGTGAGTGGTTTGGTAGAAGTTTGCCGACGTTTCAGAGGCCCGTGCTGTCTCCATCATCAGGGCGATGAGTTGTATTCCTGGAGGTGAGTCTACTTAAAAATCCGCATTACGACGACGGTAAGTTATGGACTAAATGTGTGATGTAATTTGATCATTTGATATGTATTATACAACGGATAAAAGTAAAAGTAAAGCTGTCTCGCTACACGCCATGTAGGCGCTTGACGGTATAGCTCCTACTCATTCTTAACCTCGGCACTAGATGGGGTTGAAGAGAGAGCGTCCAGTTGTAATGGCGGCGATCGCTTGTATTGATCGTCCTCAGGCCGCTCCGCTAAAGTTCTGGCGTGAGGCTCGCCAACTATACGACAACCTTTGCTGCCTGACGCGAACAGTTGATGAACACATCTCGCACCTCGTGCTCTTGTGCCTCGCCAGTGATCTCTACTTCATCTGCCTTCAGCTGTTCAACAGCCTCAAGTAAGCTCCTCCTTTGGCATTGAGACAGATTATTCTCCGAGTATGATAAGGCAGCATGGCGGTAAAGCTGGTCCTGTTGTCACGTAAATTAAAAATATAATTTCCAAGATCGTGATATATCCAATGGCATAATGCCCATGTCGATTTTTTTTTTACGAAAATGGGTCAAATAGCGTAGTATTGATTAGTTTAGTTAAATCAGCGGACGGACGGACAGACCTAGTTCGATAACAGGGTTCCTAATAAACGCCCTAAACCCCCTTTATCGCTGCAGTTCATTAACAGACAAAATGAAATACCTCTACGTACTACAAATGAAAAGTATTGTCGCTTTGAAACTGCCTTATTCTGTTTTTTCTATCTATCTTCAAAACGCCACTGTAATCCTTTCTGTCGTCTGACATTTTAATTTAACTTACCTGTAATTTTTTCCAACCCGAGTTCATATAACTTTCGGAAACATACAATATAAAGCATTTGTCTTATAGTTATCTTCGCGCCGAAAGTGTTAACAAAGAGGTGTGGTAGCACTGCCGAATAAAGTGGCGAAATTAGGTATGCGAAGATTTTCTACATGAAGTAACTAGCTCCATGGAGCAGAGTTTTTGGGAAGCTAAATGGTACACTCAGTCCCATCTTTTATGGAAACCCCGAAAGCTCATCACCGTATTCACATGAGCCAGTTGAATCCAGTTAACCAATGCCAGCCCTTGTTTCCTAAGATCCTTTTTTAATATTAACCTTTCATCTATGCTGAGCCCTTCCACGTGGACTTCTTCAGGTTTCCCAACCAAAGTTTCGTACGCCTTTCTAGATTTGGTTTGAAACTTTTTGTTGTCGCAACGTCTAGAAGAGTTCTAGGTCACTGATTCTCGTACCTTTGAGTACCAGCATAAAGAGGCCAAATGTTTTATATAGGGCTGACGCCCCACGGTAAGTGCCTAAATAAAAACCTTGTTATCCATAAAAAGGAAGATAGGTTGGTACGTGTGGGAAGTACTCTAATGGCGGGATAGAACTGCCACGACGGACATATGTGAATGAAAATGTACCAAGCGCCTGTTTTCTGCAGGAACGTAAAGACTTTGTACGGCTACATCTATTTCTTCTACTCATTTGGATATTTGCTGTTCCGAGCAAGTTCGATGTGCTTCTGCGCAGCGGCTGTGAACGAGGTCAGCCAGAAACCAAGGGACGTCCTCTACGCGGTACCTGCCGGCACCTACAACGCCGAGGTATGACGCTGATACTGAAATTGAAGCGGAGACCCTACATAAAGACGTTTCAGAGACTGGACCTATTCCACGAAATTGGGTCGTATATAAAATGTCAGCTTTCTTTTCTTATTTTTGGGTATACTTTCTCTTCGTGGCATCCCAACAATTACTCCATACTCCATACACACAGAAGAAGGCAATGGCAAACCCCTTCTGGATCATCTGCCAAGAACGTATATGAACAGGTCCCAGTCCGAGAAAAGGATGGAAGGATCCTGTTCATATGGACCTGTCGTCAGACAGAACACTAAATAAATAAATAAATATACTTTCTTAGAAATGCGTAAGTACCTTTCAGCTTCAAAACGTTTCTTTGTATCTGATGGATGAACGAGTTTTGTTGTCGCTTTCATTAAGATTATTTGGGGTACAAAATAAATTACTTCTCTCGTCTTCGTATCAGATGCATCAGAGAAACACGAACAAGAAATTAGACGCGCCTTGCTAACCCACAAAACTCACATTTACTTTGAGAAATATTAAACAGCTTGATATGTATCCATAAGCAAGTCTTCGTTAATGTTCATTAAATGCATTTGTCATTGTTATTTTCCAAAAACAAATGCACACTAGCGTTTGTTTAGCTGTTGACAATTCGGAACACGGGCGATAATTGTGTATATAACAGCCGACTGTGTTGCCGATCATTCGCTACGCGATCCAACATGCATGTCTTTTTTATCCGACAGGTAGAGCGATTCATCGATCGAGTGACGACGGACGAGGTTGCACTCACTGGATTCCGCCTCATTACGTTAAACAGACGTTTAATTCTGACGGTGAGTTTAGAAGTAAACCACAACGTGTGGTGTGATGAATGATTGTTTGAAAATTTTGTGTACATATTCCAGGTGTTGTTGTAATCTACAAATGACACTGGTAAACCTGTCTTCCTCATCCTACTCTCTTTTGTATGAATATCTATCTAGGCTTGTCCATAAGCCCGCCTGTGTCTGCTTTATAGTCGTTTAAATTTTTATCATGATTGATATTAACATGGCAACAGTACTACCTCGTCCGATGGGCGTAAAGTAGCAATACTTAATACAGAGAGCTGAAATGTTCTGTGACTACAGTTTTTTCGAAAAAGAAAAGTACCGTATGTCGAGTGAGGTATTTTGAATTCTTATGTTGGCAGTGTTTCTTAAAATCAGTTTTGTACAAAACAAGAACGTAGCGGCTCTGCGAAATATTTACCTATTTGGCTTGCCATCTGATGGCGACAACTAATTAACTCGAGCTAGACCAGGGATATTTTGTACATAAATTAAAAATACTCGTAGGCCCGCCGAACAGTTTTATATGTAATATTTTTTATTTGTGTGAAACGGTAAAGTTATCTGACAAAGTATAATCTCTACTAATAGGAAATATAATGTATGCAGAAATGGGAGATTAAATGTGTTATAGAAGGGAAGTCCAACAGTAACAAGCACGTAGTCATAAATAATGTGATAACAATAAAAATATCTAGGCCTGTTGATAATCGATACTACGATTCGTTGAAAGACGTTAGCGTGACAAGTTCAAGTTCCCATCACTGCATTCTTACAGCTCTGCCTCTGCGCGATCAGCTGTCACTCTCAGCCGCCTTATTTTATCCAATCTTTAAAAAGTTCCTCATTAATAAGTTTTCTGCCCTCTCCTGCAGATTGTTGGTTCCATTGTGACGTACGAACTTCTTCTTGTACAGCAAGGTAACGGTCAAGGTTCTTTCAGTGAAGAATTGGAATATGCAGCCAACATAACAATAATGTAACTACAGCTACGCTACTGCGCATAACTATAGGCCTTTTACATAATGTAATGCTTGCATATTTCGATTTTCAACGTAAAAATACAGTAACATTGTCCCTATTAAACAAATTATACAAAGTAAAATTAGTAGACTGTCCTATTCTAAAAGTAGAGCATAAATTGATAATAGACAAAAAAAAATGCTAATTTATTTCTCAAATATTTTAATTTTAGTACACTTTCGAATGATGTATCATATATTATTGTATTGTGACGGAGGTGTAGATTAGATTAATTAGGCTCGCGTTAGGGTCCAACAGCTGTATCTTGTGGGTACGGCAGTGAACCACAAAAGGTTGGAAATTTTTTGACTAGCTGGACAAGTCTACCTCTCAATGCTCTGTCTCGTTTTATGAGCTCGACGAATTTTCGAATTGAGTCAATTGGCGGTTATGGTTCCGACAATGAACCTGAAGAAGTTAATGGGTCTGCGTGAAATAGCACAAGCATGTGTGTGCCTGTTGTAGTCAGAGAGGAGGCATTTCTGGGGGTGTTTTTTTTTTTTGCAAAATATAACTATATACAACAAAAATAAAATGACTGTCCTTATTCCAACTTCGTTTCTGTCCATGTTTATATTAATAATTTTGAACGTTATTTTTGTTTCTGAAAAGAATGTGTGGATAGCCTGTTTTTACGAACCACCAATGAGTCGCATGATCCTGTCAAGTGTTCAAATAGGAGCCATGTAGGCCTATGTTTGTTCATTTACGTTATCTGCGTACTTATTAGATGTTTATAATGTGTAAATAGATTAACATAGGTTTACTGTGAGAATCAATGGCCTACGAAATATACAAGATTCATTGTGTGGGCAAAATGAAGAATTATTCATAAAGTAAGCGATATATGTAGTCACAAGTGGACATTAAATGGAAAACAGCTATCCCGACCTGTGTAATTGTTGTAATCGCTGTGCGGAAGTGTAAGGACCATGAAATATATTGTGACAGATCGTCAAAAATGTTATTAATGTGGCAACAGAGCAATACTATATTACTGTCAGGTTATATTTGCTAGTCAGAAGCGATATAATGTGGGTCAGTTGGTGGCTCTGGCGGATTGTCAGCGCTGCCAACTTCACTTACTGCATTTTTACCCGATTGAAGTGGAAGAAAGTTGTGCCCTCAGTCGTAAAACATTTGCCTGAAAGGTTGATAAAAACAACAAAAATATCACTCAGGATCCAAAGTCAGAATAAGTAGTCCTCTGGGCTCATATTTTATCCGGAGTCTTTTGAATTTCGCAGGAAATTACCTTCGATTCTAATTATCGTTTCAAATAATTAATACACCAGTAAAGGTTTATCGAAGTAAGCTAAAATCCAACGCAGCAAATTTTTACATTTATCCAAGGAAGCTAAATAAATCAGATCACGCAACTTTCTTTGCAGTTATTTCAGGTAAGCTTAGAGAATTATTATTCTCATTTAAACTGGTCGTTAAAATTTCGATATACATGAAATCTAACATGATTCTACACTTCTTTTTAAACTTTTGCAATATTAAATTTAATTTAATTAGATTCATCCGATCTTCATTTGATTTATGTGTAGGCTCACCGTGGAAGATTATAACGGCTGCCATATCAGCAGCGTATGAATACACATTACTTGTTGTCACATTCAAAGGTTTTAGATAGAAACTAAATAATAATTATATCTGTATGTCATGTACAAACATTTTGGCGGCCTCGCAATAATAAGTTACAGAAATGCAGATATTTGCGTTGGTAGTCGTTTAATTCCTGTTGAACATAAAAGCGTTATTTGCACATTCACCTCATTCGTATCTCAGCTGCCTATCAGATGGAAATGATCTGTATGCCAATTCTATGCTTTAATGAAAGGTGCAGCGTTTATTAGAAGTAACAGCATATATTTAGTAATTTCCGTACGTGCCCCATGAAAATGTCAGATTTCGTTCAGAATATTTTGTCTTCCAGCCTTCTGTCTAAAATGTTGGGGATTAAAATGTTTCAGACTGTTATATCACATGTGTGAAACTCTTCTTAAATAAACAACAGAATATGTGCGTTTGGAATTAGATTGAGAATATAGTAAAATATCACAAATACTTTAGAGAACATTGTAAGGTTACGTTATTGATAGAGAATTCTGGTGGCAGTTTACAGCAACTTATGCACAGGGATAGTTAACGCATCGTTCTCGACTTTGATCGGAAGTTAAAATAGAACGCACACCTACAGGTGAAGACATTTGCACGTGCTCTGAAGGTATTATTTTTCGTTCTTGTTTTGTCGCTACCTTTCAGTGGACTACGAGGAGTATTATCTTAAGTGTTTTGAAATAACAAGTAAGTACATATTGTCACTTTTCAAACAAAGAAAGAAGAATATTGTACGCTAATATACTTTAATAGCTGATATATGGGCTTGTATATGAATTTCCGCAGGCAGTGATGCCAACGCACAGTTATATAGTATTGTAATTGCATACCAAAATTCATAGTTTAAACGCTTATCTTGTACTAAAACGTTATTTACATTTGAAACACTTCCTTCGACGCTACCTGCTAGAAACCGTGTCAGCATCACAGCTATAAGCACAGAAGTTCCATTTTTGTATCTTGTAAGTTCTAATAAAAAGCAGCACAGTTTTTACTAACCCAACTTTTCTCATTTGGAAGTAAATACTAAATGTGTAAACTTAAAAGGTAAGTATGAATTAAATGCATAGTTTTTAATAGCGCTGCCCGGATATTTTTGTTTCCAGAACATCCATATGAGTTCTAGTGTGTGCTACAGGTGCAATCGCACTGGTCACTTTGCTAGAGAATGTCCAGAAGGAGGATCTGGTGGTGGTGGTGGTGGTGGAGGAGGATATGAACGCCGTGGAGGCCAACAGAAATGTTACAAATGTAACCGCTTTGGTCACTTTGCACGTGAGTGTAAGGAGGATCAAGATAGGTGTTACCGCTGCAATGAAGCTGGACACATTGCCCGGGATTGTCAGCAAAGCCCCAGTGATCCATCATGCTACAATTGCAACAAAACCGGCCATATTGCCCGAGATTGCCCAGAACCCGCAACATCAGGCCCATCCTGCTACAGTTGCAACAAGCCTGGGCATATCGCTCGTGACTGCCCCAATTCAGCCAGTAAGGCATGCTACAGGTGTGGCAAGGCTGGCCACATAAGTCGCGAATGCGATCAGGATGATAATTAGAGAACTTTGTTGTATAAAAGCTGTTGTTTGGGGGTACTCTTTTTTTCTTTTGCCATATAAGCTTATTTTTCTCAGTAAGGATTTACATAGGTACCTAAAATATGTAATTCAACCATTGGCTTACAGCAATAAATTGTTTATCATCCAGAATGAAAATATTTTGTTTGTTACAGAAGTCCTTTCAGGAATGTACTGTGATGAACCCATTTCCACACCTACATTTATTGACATGAGAATAGAATTTGCATAGGTTCTGACTGGGGATAATGATACAGTTCTTGTGTTTGCAGTAAAGAAAATGTTTACTTTGGTTGTGAAATTTTTTATGATTCATGAAATAACCACAAAATTGTGTTTTATCAACAGATAATTCTGACAAGAAAATTCATCAGAAATGAGGTAAAGTTTAACTGCAGGTCTGCGCACTGTGAGCTTTGCCGGTAACAGTATTGAATATGCTGTTGCCAGGAAAGAATTCTGTGTATATGTCTGCTGCTGTTTATATCAGCTTCTGTTGAGGTTAAGTGTGGCTGAATACCTTGGACAATTTCCACCATATCTTGATATTATGGAAGCTGTTGTGAACAATCTCAATCTGATGTTCCTAGTAGAATCAGATGATAAGTTATAAATAATTATTAGTATTATTTAATACTTGATAGTTGTGTTAAGGTTACCAAGGGGTGTCCTTAAATCTGGATACATTCTTTACTATATAAATGTTGAAGGAAAGTATGTCGTGGGATGTAGCTCTTATATTCTTATTGTAAAATTTGTAACTAGGATATTTTACAAATGTTTGACTTTTTGAAGTTATAGTCTCTTCTAGATTTGAAGGGCATTGAAGTGCACATTTTACTGGGATTTTATAATGATCACAGTTATGTTTTGATTTTCACTGTATCTGAAAGTTTGGTTATAGTTTCATGATGTAGGTACTCGTGTTCATGTTCTGTATGTAACCAATTGTGCCCTGATTCTTGGTTTGACATGTGGGTACACTTTTCCTTTATGAATAAGATTTGGCCCTGTGGTGGTTTAAGTATGAATGCCAGCAGTGAGGCATGTTGTCTGAAGAATGGTGGAAGGAATTATAAACCTTGAAGCATTGTTTTCTTGTTTATTAAAGCTTCAAGTATTAATATAACAATTGCTTTGCCATTCTTTTATAATAAGATGGCTTGTTTCATGAATATGTTTTGCGGCATGAAGCCCGAATACTGAGTGATAATTAAAATATATTTTTATTTTGTTGATGTTGGTCCTCTGGGCTGTAATGCCATGTGGACTTATAGGAAGATTTCAGCACTTTGGAGGAACAGACTTGCTCCACCTTCAGTTATGGAAATGGGGGTAGCATGTTTCACCAAAACAATATCTACCTACAAGTCCACATGTTATCACAATCCAAAGACCAACATCACCATCACACCCCTAAGAACCTTGTCTCATGTATTTTGTTTTTCTATCAGAAGGATATTTCCAAATCATTCTTCATATTGTTTAGTGTCTGTTTATAGAGAATGAACAACTTCAGCTGGTGAAGTCAAGATATTTAAATTGTCCTTATAGTTAATATCACATATACAGAAACCAAACTGAATGATGAAAATAAAGCATAGTTGAGTTTAGAATGCGGTTTCTAAATAATCCTCAAATGAAGTTTCCTGCTTAATTTTTCTCCATATACAGCTTTGTTTCTGTGTATAAGTTGATATGTAGTATGAAGTTTGTTTCTGCAGAAACAATTTAAATATGTGGGCTGAAATGTCCAAATGTAGGTGGCTACCCACAACAATATTGTACCCAGAATTGCGAATTTTCTGGATTTGTGACCATGAGCTTGCCAAGAACTCGCAGAAGAAATGTGGAAAGTAACTGCTGATCTTACCCTTTGACATATAAAGCAAATACAATCATAGTATAGGAAGGGCTTTCCACAGAAGAAAAGTTAATGCTGTTTGCTACTGATCTCAAAAATGACATTCATTTCTCCACAACATGCTTACTTTGCTAGCAGGTTTCATTACTTTTTCTCATCACTGGCCTTACCTGTATTAAACTTACCATGCCACCTAGTTGCATTTTTTTCTGATAACTACAAAATGGCCTTTACTGCATTAGGTATGGTCAGAAACATTTGAATTTTCTTCATTTGTGTTCTTTCAGGCATGAAAAAAGGGTTAGTCATCCATAATAAATGAGACTGGGTTTTTTGTACATGCTATTCAATCTGGAACTAAAATTTACCAGGAATGTTGTTTAGTTTATTATTTTTAAACAAATTGTGCCTTATTTAAAGAGCAGTAGTGCCTTTTTGTTCTGCAATTTTTTAACTATAATTAGTGACACTTTTTAATACCTGCATTCAATTCCTGTTCAACCTGGGAAGTTTTATGTTGCCAGATGTAACTTCCTTAGTTGGTATGCCAGTTTTATATAATTTATGTTTCAAAGTTTTTTTGGAATTTTTATTGAGGCTGGTGGATGTAAGAGTTTCAACTTTGTGAAGATTGGTGAGGAGCAAGAATGGGTGAATTAAGACATCATGTCATTTGTTCATGACCTTGATATGTGTGCAAATTTAAATTCTGTTCAGACAGCTGTTGACAAGTTTAGTTTATTGTTATCACTATAGCTCAGTCGGTATAGTGACTAGCTACGGGCTGGACGACCGGGGTTCGATCCCCGACGGGGGCAGAGGATTTTTTCCTCTAGCCTCT
>NW_019060497.1:131056-156026 GCF_000696155.1 Zootermopsis nevadensis | reverse complement strand
GGGGGTAAAGCCGGCCGGGGCGTGATGCTGGCCACTCACCCCAAACGCCTACATGGTGTATAGTGGGACAAACTTTACTTTACTTACTCACAGTTGGACCCAAATTTTGACTGCAGTAACACTGTCAGTTGTGCTTAACCCTTGTTATCTGCCAGGCCCTAACAAGTGAGATATTCTCACATTCTTTTAACTTCATTGAATGAAAATTTTTTGTTCACAGCATATTGTCCACTTTATCATAGTCACAGTTTTCTTTTACAAGGTTCCAAATTGGTAAGAACACTTCATGAAATAAATTCTGTCACATACACAACAAAAGCAGTGTACTATATTCAACTTGGTTTTTGCCATAAGGTTGGACGGTATTATTCTTTACTAGAGCTACATGTTTTGAATTATAATTCTTGTTCTGGTTCGTTATATCCACACTAAACTTGATTGGCTGTGTGTCAGTTTATACATGGTTCAGCTGGCCATGCAAAAACCATTAATTCTGTAGTTAAAACCTGGCCGGCAGCCCTGTAGTACAGGGATTAAATCTTGCGAAATAACATGTAGACCACACATGAAATATGTAAATATGTTTTTCAATAAATATGTAAAAGTTACTGTAGTCAGTATATAAATGCATTAAAGTATTCATCACATTAAAAACTTACATTACATGGTTGGTGGAATTTTTATCCTGAATCTGTTTCTCTTGGTTGATTGGCCACACCGTAGAAAACCACCTAATATTCTTGATATGGATTATTTTATATTGTTGTCGAGAGTGCATTATTCTCATGCCATTATCAACTTATTGCTCCTTTTTATTATGGCCAGTGTTGGCTACTTCTCTTGATGATCTGTTGTGTGTGAGAACAAACTTGTGACGATGAATAACACCCCTTGTCGGCTTTCAGCGAATGTTTATTCAAGGCTACCCCGCAGATACCGCCACGGTGGTCTAGCGGTTAGAACGCTGGCCTTGTAATCCTGGGGTCTCTTGTTCGATTCCCGGCGGTGCCCGAATTTATAACTTGTTTTGGGCAAGGCCGTGGTCTAGGCAACGCGGAGTTTTCTTCCGTGGCATCCCAACAATTACTCCCTTCACACACAGAAGAAGGCAATGGCAACCCACTTCTGGATCATCTGCCAAGAACGTATATGAACAGGTCCCAGTCCGAGAAAAGGATGGAAGGATCCTGTTCATATGGACCTGTCGTCAGACAGAACACTAAATAATAATAATAATAATGTTATAATACATTATCATAAGAATGTCACAGTCTATTTCAGTAGCAGGTTTATTTTGTGTTTCTTTGGCACACTGATGTTGACTGCTGACTTTGTTTTAGTTATTTTGCAGCTAGAAAGCCCATTGAATTAGTGTTGCTTAGAACAGGACCATGCAACAAGTAATGTTTTATAGAAATTTATACTTTTTTTTATTCGTGTTAGTATTATAACACAGGCGTCTAGACCATAAACAGTATTTCATGTGTAGTAATACATAATACAGATTTGGATGATAGCTATTGAAGCATCAAAATTTGTTAGACGTATAAACCGATTAAATTTGTGTGCCAACTCAAGGTCATGAATAAACTGGTAATGGAATTGCACAATCCAAAGTTTAACGGAAAAGCTGAAGGAACGATGTAAGTCATAGTACAGTTTACCTACAGATTAAAATGTACAGAATAGCTGAGACATTCAGCTCCAAAACACTTTATATATAAAATGCTTAATCTAATGCTGTTTATGAGGGCACCCACAAAAGTCAGTGTAAAACTTTTCTCTTTTCTTCAGCCAATCTGTTTCAGCACTTAATAACAAAAATGCTCTCTTTTACAGAAGTTTATGCTCATTTGTAGCAGTTGTCTGTTATTCAGTTATTGTAACTTTCCTTTCACAACTACTTGAGTGGGTGAAATCAGTTTTGGAATAAGTGTCTCAGTTATTTTGCCCATTTTGAATGAAACTTATTCTCATTCTCTGAGGGAAGAATACAGATTAAAGAGTCTGAAAAACTGGGAAGGAAAGTATATGGATCAAAGAGAGATGATTTAACAATCCCAGATGTGTCCATGGACATTTTGTCTACGTAATGTTTTGTCAATTCTGTTTAGGTCTTGTTTATTTTGTGTCCATAGCTCTTTCATCTGACAAGTGATTTGTCCCATAGTATATTTGTTCAGTTTTAAGTCCACAACAAGTCCCACTGATTACAATTGCAACTGAACTTTTTTCTCTTCACAAGATTGCAGTGTTATGTCTATTGGGTCACAGTGTGGCCTCTCATCCTGTAATATAAAACATAAGAGGAAAGACATCTATTACTGTACATGTGTATTCTTATTGTCCAGTACACAACTATAATTTATTAATACCTGATGGAGAAATTGTCCAGTGATTTAATATAATTACATATTTTGATGGTAAAAGAATTAAGAATTCCTTTTATGTAACTTTCAGAGTAGAGATTGATTTTGTAGCTGATTCCCCATTGCTACATATCAGTTCTGTTGTTTTATGGTAATTGTTATAGTTGTCAGTAATCCCTTCAGTTTATCTTTGGTTTATCTCATAAAATTTCTTGTGGGATATCTCACTTTCATGTGACCAGTTTCAGGCTGAATTATCAGAACTTCATATTCTCTCTTTGATCTTTTTGTATGTTCCAGAAATTCCTAAACAGATGCATGATCAGTTACATCCATTTTCTGAATTTTGGAATGCCATTCTTGAACCTCGTTAGTTGTTCTCTGCTATGTATTAAGCTCCAGTTCATATACATTCCACATGTGTCCAAACCGTGCTGATACTGCTCTCCTCCTCATGGACATCTTAAGTAAGTGGATTCTGTGTAACAAGATCTTCAACATCAGGGTATATACTTTCTAGAAGGTTTGCTGTAACTCCTGTATTGGTTATAATGATAAAGCAAGGAGCATATGGATTTCAGTATAAAAACTGTCATCATTGTATAATGGCTTCAGGCTTAAATTTACTTCATTATAATAAGCAGTCTTGCAGAATGGGTTAGAAAGTATCCATACTGCATTCAATACACTCATTTCAGAATCCATCATGATGCACTGTGTACTAAGTTCCAGGTATATTGCTTGTGTCAAATTCTTCAATTGCTGGAACATACGTGCAGGCACTCTAAAAAGGGTTAGAACTGATTAATTTTTTACTGTTCAGGGTCTACTTGGTAATTTAAATAATCACCATTTTTGTGACAACAAATAGCTGTTAGAAAACTGCAGTAGTCAGCAGTAGTTTATTCTTTCCTTTTCATCATCATAAGATATTGTCACTATTCTATGCCAAGAATATATAATCTTCGAAATAAGCACAATGAACACATGAATATTAAAAAAAAAAATTGACAAAATGTCTGTGGACAAAGTAACTGAGTGTAAAACAATGTCTAGACAAATAAATGTGGGACATATTGTTCATGTTCCAAAAAATGTTCTAGGAGTTCTTTTCTGTGCTTGTTGCCTAGTATTGTTATAATTAATCTTAAGAGACACAAGTTGGTCATAAACCAGAATACACTAAAATACTCCTATTTCTTTGCCCACTCTGTCATTGGTTTAATGCCATGGTAAGCTTTTCTTAACCCAGTTATTTCAGCAAGAAGCACAAAACGATGTCGATATAAAATAGAGGTGTGAAGTTCAAGACGTATTTAATGTATGACATTTGTGTGTTGTACAGAATGCCAACAATGAAATAAATTCACTTGTTAGTATGATAGCATTTTCCTTCAGAGCACTAGGATAGTTTTATCAGTACAGAAATTATTCTCAAGACTAATATTTAAAAACATTTTTGCCATTGATGGGTAGTGATAAATTTCCTAACTTTTTACAACTAAATTATACTTTTCTGTATGTATAACAACCATGAAATAAAATTTTGAATTTATTTTTGCACTGTTAAAATTAAATTTTAAAAAATATTATTTTAATTTGTAATTATGCCTGAAGGTACACTTTTCTGATAAAAGATTGAAGACAGGAGTGATGATTTTGATGCAACTGTTGGAGATACTGGGCTTGATAAAACAGACTAACTTGTGTATTAAAATGAATAAAGCTAATATTTCTCTTATTGTATGTGGTTTGTAAGTAGACTACTTAAGATGCAGGAATTTTAGGTGTTAAATTTGATGTCTTTAGCATTTTTATTCATTAATACATTATTATTTATGAAGTATTTTACACGTAGGTAGTGCTTATACAAAATGTCGATATTATAGTTTCCATAGTTCGGAGAAAAGTGTACCTAAATGTAAACAAATACACAATTTCTGGAAAGTTGATTTAAAGTTAATCTTATACCTTTCTTGAAATCGCAACATTCTTGGGATATATTAATTTTGTTCTGTGCTTTCTTTCTCCTACTTAGCTTTTCCAAAGTTCGTATTTTGCGCATTATTGATTTGTGTAGCTTCATCCATTACACCTACTGGTAAGGTAGAAAAGTGGTCTGTGGTATTCCTTGTAAAATGCTCCAAGTGTAACTTTTGTTCAGATTTTAAGTGTTTCTGTACTAACATTTTTATAGCAGCCTTAATGCCAGTGAGGTCCCTATTTCCTGGTTTTGCAGTATTTAGCACATTTTATTGTAGTGGGTGCTTAATGAATATATTATTCACCAGTGAGTGTAAATTCATTTTACCAATATGTTGTATATGCAGTTCCATAAACAGAACACATAAACATTTTTAAAAGCAGTTATTTTGCGCTACCAAGGGTGGTGTTTGCAAAGGTGTGATTTAAGGTTCTCGCCATGGTGAGTGAACTGTGGTGTCTGGTAGAAATTGTACGACGTTTCAGAAGTGCTTACTGCCGCCATCACGCTGAAACGTCAGTCAGATGTTACCAAAGTGCATGGCATGCTGTGTGCCAGAAGACATTCAGGTTTGTAAAATTAGTCGTTCCAGTGATGACAATTGGAGGATAGGGGGAAATAAATATCTACATCGCTATAGCGCTCAGCAGTGGCTGTTGCTATAACTACCACCAAATCGTTTCCTGTGAATAAATGGCAGGCTATTCCCGCCGATACTTGACAGCATTAACTATGCCACCTATGCTGCCAACGTCTAGCAATTGATTGATTTTGAAGTTGGTATTAATGTATGCGCCGAGAAGAGCTGTTAAACGTTTTGTAAGAATGTAATGTTGCCATATTAGTGGCTCACGTATTTGTATAAAGCAGTGGTTTATATTCATTTGAATATATTCATAATGTTTTCCAATAAAGGTTCAAAAATAAAACGAGTTTTTGTATTTTATCGAACTCCACAACAGATGGCGCACTCATATTTTGCCTAAAAGGAAATGTGAACAAGAAATTCAGTTGGCGAATTCCATACATTTTTTTGACGTGATACATATGCGTATATCCTAGAATTATTTGTTCAGCAAAGAAAGATGCAAAGCATGGCCATGTTTGGACAGGTATTTGTGGACTTTTACTTGAAAATAACCTTTTTTACATATATTAGGCATTATTTACATTTCTCAATAAACGTCATTTCATGTACGTAGTAATTGTAATTCATTTGGCTATATTTTTATTGATAGAAGTAAATCTGAGCCTGTTCTGTTAAATAATGATGAAATGTAACATTTTTTATAATTTCATTTGGCAGCAATGTTACGAAAGAAAGTTACACACGAAATTGTTTAAAGCTGGCTGTCTTCTGGGTTGTTGCGCCGTGTAGTCTGGTAGAAGTTTATCCATGTTTCAGAGGACCTTGCTGCCGTCATCATTAGGGCGATGATGATGGAGGTAGGAAGGACCTCTGAAACGTCGGTGAACTGCCAGACTACAAGGCGCAACAACTCAGAAGACAGCTATCTTCAGACTCACCACTGTGAAAACCTAAAATCCTACAAGAAATTATTTCTATTAAAATCGTTGGAGTAACAGACCCATGATGTTAGTGTCATATTACTCAATTAATTTTGGAATAATTATTTACTTTCCAATCACATTAACATTTCGTTTTGTACTTGTCATAAATTGTATTGTCATTGAAGCATACTGTTTTCTGGACATTATCTATCATCCAATACCAAATGAAAACAATAAAATCCACGACGTTTCAGAGATGGGACTCTGTGTCCGTCTTCTGGTAAAACCTACTCTGTTGGGCTCAATCAATAGAGGTAATCCCTATCTCCAGACATGGCAGAAGTGGAAATCATAGTATATAAACTGAGCAGGACAGCACATATCGTGGGAGATAAAGAAAGAAACATTTTCCAAAAAATTACATAACATGGGTAGGAGTTGGTGCACATGACCAAGGTAACATACTGTCTGAAGTGCAACAAACTGAAACAGCAAAAGAAAGAGAAATGAAAAAAAAATTGAAGAGCAAGTAGAAAATACATAGTCTGACAATTGAAGTGGCAAAGGCCCAAGAATATAACTGTCGAGGATGGAAAAGCTTCATACAACATCAAGCTGGACTATGTTGCAATAATTTGACCTTTTCTGAGATAAGGGCAATCCAAATACAAGATATATCCGGACTAGGCTGGCTGATGGGATTGGCTAGTAAAGCCATGTGTGTGGACTCTTTGTATTTTATAATACATGCTTTAAATTTGCTACAGATTTTTCTCTTCTGTTTCCTCTAATTTCTTATTTGATTTCCTTTTTATATCACTTTCTCCTGAAATTGCTGTTATGTGATCTTATTTTCATATATTTTTTAGGCTTGTTTATCTTCTTCCAGTTCTTTAACTTTGTCATCCCTTATTTATAAAAATTTTCTTGTGTTTCTTGTTTTCACCTTTCCACTTGGTTTTAGATAATAAAGAAGAGCTTTCATCGTGGCTTGCGTACACTTTCCAGTGTGCCACACCCAGCAGCAACTGAAAGAAAACAAGCAAGTGGAATCTGTTTTGGTTGGTATTATTTGGCAAATAAAAATTCCTCTGACAGAAAATACGTCCATTGAATTTGCTTCAAGCATTTTAAAAGAACATTTATTATTTGTATACATTAAGTTAGGAGTTTTGTACCCTTGCCCTCTCCTCAGGAAGGAACATATGTTTGAGAGCAGTGCAGAGGAGATTATTTGAATCTAAGAGGAGGAAAGCAACAAGAGTCTGAAGAAAATTACATATTGAATATCTTCATAATTTGTATTCTTTGTCATTTATCATGAAGATTATGAAATCAAGGAAGATTAGATGGGGGGGGGGATATAATGGACACAGGGAAAGTAGAAAGGTGTACAAAATTGTAGTTGGAAAACCTGAAGATAAGAAACCACTTGGGAGACTTAAATATAGCAGGGAGTGTAATATTATAATTGATCTTCTGGAGATAACAAGTGAGGATCTGGACTGAATTCATCTGGCTTAGGTATAGCACCCAGTGGCCGGCTTTTGTAAACATTATAATGAACTGTTTGGTTCCATAAAAGGCAGGATTTCTTTTACCATCTTGCTAGTTAGCTCATTAAGGTGTGACATGTTATTGAACCTGGTTCCACTGAGTCATTGTCTTGCTACAAGACCACATGTGCCTTACCGTGCAAAATTATAATTACTTTTTAGGATCTGAGGTTTTCATCGGCAGATAATATGTAGATGGCTGCCTTCTTAGATTTACTTCTTGATGACTGTTTGAGCTGTGTACATTATTTTGTTGTACTGTGATATTAAGAACATGCCTAAATACTGAGTTGAGTTCTGGAAGATTCAGAGTTCAGTGTGAGTTGAGTGATGCAATACGTCGTTTGTGATGAAGACAGGAGCGATACTTGGACTTGAATAGAAGTGAAGTTATGAGAAAGGAAAAGGTTGGACAGTAGCTAAAAGAGAATAGTTAAAACCAGTGTGGAACTTGGGGATCTGTAACCAAGATTGTGACTGCAGTCAAGAAAATAATTAATTGTAATAAATGCATACATCAGAGAAACCAAAATTTAATTACATTTGTTACAGTACTATTTATGAAACTTCTTAATGTGTTGAGGTATGATCGTGATAACCTGTAAGGTTATGTTGATGGAAAAAGTAATCCGGCCCATATTTTGTCAGTGTGTCTGGAATATTTGTTTCTGTTATCTTACTGAAGTGCCATTCATGGTTTTTTTTTGTCCTGCACTGTCAGTCATTTTATTGTGAAGTAGATATGTGACAGCAAGGTGTAAGTACCTAGAATATTATTTTACTGTTTCAGAACTGAGTGATACTCAGAAGGATCTGCAGGAATTAGCACGGAAATTCTCTAGAGAAGAGATTGTCCCAAAGGCTGCTGATTATGATCGGTCCATGAAGTTCCCCTGGGATATTATCAAGAAGGCATGGGAACTAGGTCTGACAAATTACCACATCCCTCAGCACTGTGGTGAGTTATATTGATATGCTTTTCATTCAGTTTTCATCTGTCAGAACACAACTTTTTTTAAAATTACTTTATAATTCTATCATTTGATGCTTTCTTCTGAGCTACTGTGTGTGTCATTAAACTATAAATGGATAAGTAAATAAATAAATAAATAATTAAATCCACCAGCGTGATTTATTTTATGGTGAAGCTTTCTGAGTGTTTTACTGTCCTGCCATAAGCATTCCTCTTTGGTTGTCCTCTGCCCTCAGTGCTGGATTTATATAGGAGCTTAATAAGCAACAGTTTAGGACCTTGCCATTTGATGGGTCTCCAAATACTGAGGGTGCTATTTGAAAATGCCTATTTATATTTATAGATGGGTTCCATAAAGCTGAAGATTCCATTCATGATGAAAGTAAATTATGAAATAATCAATAGTGTTCGGAATTTTTAGAAACAAAATGTAGGCTTATCTGGATAGCAACCTTGTATGGTATATAGAAAAAATGGATACTAGTAACTTGACAAAATTTGGCAGAATATAATATTTTTGTTTGTTATTTATTTTGATTTTATATCTACAGTTATGCTTAAATTTTAGGAATGGACTCTCACTTTCAATTTTGAGGTGTACTCAGAATAGTTTATGGTAGTTAATCCCCTGCCATTTGAATTACTTCTTAGAACACACTAATCATGTGACTGACATTTATTCCATTAGCGGGTGCACCTGCAAAATATTCAGCGCAAATTTCATAATTGTCTTGGGCAGGAATCTGATATAAGAAGGCTGAAAGGGTACCTCAAGAAATATTTTTGCAGTTTATGGAGATTAGCGAGTTAAGTAATGTTTTACAGATATGCTTAGAAGGATGTATTTTGTAAAACTAAGATTATTAAAGAATCACCCTAATAAAAATGATTAATTAAATATTAGTTATCTTTGTCCTAACCCGATTTGTATAATATTTATATTATAATATGGAAATATAGTTTTTTAAATAAAATATTGAAAAAGGAAATCTTGTAAGTTGCAAATGCAAATATGGTAACAAATTTAGGCACATATTTTCAGAAACTTTTGTTGATAATGAATGAATCATTGTACACAATTTGTTTTGGTCTTCATTACCAGTCTTCCATGTCTTAAGCCCAGTGACTGCTTATGGTCTGTGCAGTCTCACCGAAGATCTTGGTAGCTGAGGTTTTGGAGTGGGATACTTGAATGGGGCAGTCAAGGAGCATGGTGTTTCCAGTTACCTCTGTAATTCTCTATGAATTCCATGATTGATTGTGTATTTAATTTCTTTAGTGTGTCTAAATTCCTTTTATAGTATAAATGTCACGTGAATCTAATTTTTGCTTCTATGTCAATCAGGAACATTTGTGTGAATGTAATTTTCTTTTAAAATTAGCAAGTGATTTATTGTGATGTTACAGGTGGTCTGGATCTTACATGTTTTGATGAGTGTCTGATTGCAGAGGAAATTGCATATGGTTGTTCTGCTGTTGAAACTGCATTGGGAGCATCTAGCTTAGGAGTAGGTCCGATTGTGATGATTTACATTTGAATTTAATGTGTTGCACTGATTGCTTAGAGCAGAGGTCGGCAACCATTTCATCACTGTGGGCTGCATTGACTATTCATATCTTTGTTGAGGGCTGGAGAAAAGAATTAATAATGCCATGGACAGTAAGCAAAAACGTATTTAACTTAAAGAGTGTAGCTGTTATACACTTGAAAATGGACAATCGCTGTATTTCTCCATATAACTGATTTTATTGTAAAGGCATTATTTATTAACTTTTAAATTGTTTAGATTTCAAGTAATTCGTAGTGATAAAAACTTCAGTTTAAAACCACAGTAATTTTTATATTATTTTATTGGTTTAAATATGAATTTAACATTATTGAACTACATACACAATTTTTCTTAATATATTTCTTATGCGATTGTTTTTCCTTACATAATGTGTGTGTGAACTCTGTGTATCAGTGTTTCTTAGTAGCATAAAATTGTTCCCCTTATGACACTGGCTGATTCCAAAATCGTGTGGCAGTCTGCATAAAAAGGTTTCAAGGGTCACATGCAGCCTGCAGGTTACAGTCCCCTCACTTGCATGAAAGAGCACCATATGCATGTTTGTGATGTCTTACATGCACCCACCCTTCTTCTTCTTATTCTTCTTCTATTATTTGAGTTACGTATGAATCAACTAAATACAAACGTGGACAGGAATATTCAAGGCTGTCTTTCTCTACAAAGTACCAAGAAGTTTGAACTAGCACTAAAAACAGCCTTATATTATTATTATTATTCATCTTACATTCAGATGGTGTTTGCAACAGCAGACTCTATTGTTATATTTTGGTAGTTCGTGTTTTTCTTGTATATTTACCAACATATTTTCAGTTTTGTTCTTTGTTCTGGAGTCTTTCTGTTTGTATATTGTGTGTGTCGATTGTCCCATATCTTGTTATGCTATGAAGATTTGTGTAAAGTCAGGTGTATGAAAACAAAAGGTTTTGTATAAAGCAACGAAGCTTCACCATGAATAATAAAGCAGATAGCAGAGCAGGATGCTATAATATAGAATTTCCCCAATTGTTTTTGTGTTGACAGCAAATTCCACTAATCGTCGCCGGCAATAAGGAACAGCAGAAGAAGTTCTTAGGAAGACTGGTAGAAGAGCCGCTCGTTGCAGTAAGTATTCGGTTCATAAATGTCATGATTTTACATTGTATTTGTACAATCTTCTTCTCATTTTAGTTAGTTAAAAGAGCCCTTATCCTGCAGTTGTAGAAAATGTTTGTCCATTTGTAACTATTATAGTTCCAAGATTGATTAGATTAATGGTAAAAGAGATTGCTTAAGGGCCCAAATTGGTTAGATCGGTCCTCCATAACCAGTCCATGTATACTTGTAACTACCCTATCTGCTGATAGAAGCGAAGAAATATACCACATGTTTCATACATCAAGATTATCTGGCTGTCGTAGTAACTGTTTCCCATTTGATGTTTCATTGAACCCAATTCTGTTCATTTTTCTCTGTTTAAGGCTTTACTAAGTTTACTGTTCATATTGATTGTCACTCAGAGGAGTCTTAAACAGAGATTTAACTGCAGTATCAGATGAAAAAAAGTAAACATTTCTTGGCTCTGTGGTAGGGTTAAAATGCTTTTGTTACAGGCCTATGGGGTCACAGAACCTGGAGCAGGATCAGATGTAAATGGAGTGAAAACTCGAGCTGAGAAGAAAGGAGATGAATACATCATAAATGGTCAGAAGATGTGGATTACAAATGGAGGTGTTGCTAGCTGGTTAGTATAAGTCCTGGTCCAGTACCTTGGTTGCAGTTTTTTAACATCTTGACAGCTCAGTATAAGCCCGTTCCCAGGGCTCATACTGTCAGAAATGTAAATGAATGTTCACATTTAAAGTTTTGAACGTGAGGAAGACTGTACTCATAAAGTGTCATTGCCATTAAGATTTATGGTTGAAGATGTACTGATAAATGTGAAAGGCCGTTATTGGGAACGGAAAAAAGTGGGAGGTGATGCTAATGATTACAGATATGAAGGAGAGTATGTTTTTTTAAAAATGAAAAAGGATCGTATTTAAAAAGAAAAAGGAATTGTACATACAGAGTGTCCAAAAAAGATGTTTACTCCTTGTAATGCAGAATATTAACCTTGTTATCGATCTCGTTTGTGTTTATGATGGCAACCTAGTGTGGTCTACACTTTACAGATGGCACCACAGTTTCTTTTCCAATGATTCAGACACACAAAATGGCAGATGGTCATTTGAGTTTCAAGCAATGCAAACTCATTGAATGTATATTTATACATCTTTTTCCGACTCCACGTATGTTTCAAATTCTGAATTGGACTGATCACACATAGATGGTGGTCTTCTGGGTTGTTATGCCAACATTTTGGAGGAGCAGCCTTCATCTTCAAGGTCAAAGTTGTGCTTAGATTTACATGGTATTTGTAAAGTTAAGAGGAAAGTGGGGCTGTTGAATGAGGAGTTGAGATTGCTCTGTCTTTGGACCAATAGGAATTGAGACTTTTCAGAGAGGAATGCTGATTCAGGAGGCAAGGGAAGGAAAGAAAGGTAGGATCAAAATAAAGCAGGAAAAACAATTATATTAGACTTTCATACAGCCTTAAATGAGGTTTAGAAGGGCATTCAACCTAAAATTGTCATACATTGAATTTTAATACTGGGTAAAGGCACTACTTTAATACTATTTTAACATATTTAGACATGTAGTAATAACATGTTTACTTAACTGTAAGACCAAAATGAGGCTTTTTTACTTTTGTTTTTATCACAAATGTACATTAAGTAACAAACAATTTCTGAGAAAATATGTCTGTTTAGCACATATCAATTTTATTGCAGTTCAGATTTTTATTATGTATATACCGGTATAAGAATGAAAATGTTTTAGAAGCGTTACCTTTTTAATTACTGTTAACCTCCATACTTGCATTCTGTTTATTGAGCTCTAAAATTTTGGAGCTCTTTGTCTGCTTTTGAAGTGCATCTCATTCATCAGACGGATCCATTTTTGTTACTGCTGGATCAAAGAAAGTTGTGTTCAGAAGTTATAATTCTTTTTCCCTTTTGTTTAACTATTTTATTTTTGTGCTGAGTGGTCTTATTTATGCTTCAGGTACTTTGTTCTGGCACGAACAAACCCAGATCCCAAGTGTCCTGCTGGTAAAGCATTCACTGGATTTATTGTTGATCGGGATACGCCAGGCCTTACTCCAGGAAGAAAGGTGACTACCAAAGTATTTTATTTGTTAGTGTACCGTGTGGAACAGACATCATAATCAGTGTGAATTTTATGATGCATTTACACAAATATAAGCATACACAATTCTCACTGAACGTACACCGGTTATATGATTAATGTTCAGCTTCACTAATGAATTTAAAACTTGTGTTTAAACTCTATCATGAAGAGAATCTCACATACATATATACTGAAAACTATTTATGGTGTTGCAAGTTTTGCCATAATGGCAGTGAAAATTAAATTAATTCTAATGGTTGATTTTTCCCAGAAGTTGTTGATTCATTAATTTCTGTGATATGTATGAAAATAATTATTGCTACTCTAAACTGACACACACAGAAATTTCAGAGACGAAGCATTAGTGAGTTCATGATACATTTGATTTTCTTACTGATATTAATATCCTCCCATGATTGTCACATTTACAAGTTCAATATGAAACAAATGCGGGGGTCGAGAAACCCGCACGAATTTATGAAAATGACCTTGTGGAATTATAGGAAATCAACATGGGTCAGCGCTGCTCTGACACAAGAGGAATCACATTTGAGGATGTTCGTGTGCCTAAAGAAAATGTTCTGCTGGGTGAAGGGGACGGATTCAAGATTGCCATGGCAGTTTTTGACAAGACTCGACCTCCGGTATGCTTTTCATACCAGAACTTTCTGCCCTAATATTCTGTATTATGCACATTTAAGTTGCTCCCTGTTTTAAGCTGAAAAGTATGGTAGTTTCAGTCTTCATCTCCATACAAATTGCCATTTTGCTTTAAATTTTGTACGTTTTAGACATAGTTTATGCTACATACTTATGCTGTTATTTAAATAAATAATCCTTTTTTGTTTTTCTTGCCAGCCCAAATGAACCTGTATATTTCTTACTTACAATAATGCAAGTAAATAATTTGTAATGAATATAGAATATTTTCACATCTTTAATTCTTGAATGTGCAAAATAAATCTGGAACAGAGCAACAGGAAGGAAGTTTAAAGCAGTTTATGAGAGGCTGAAGACACCATACGTTTCTCCGATGAAAACATAATGTCTGGCAGATCATTTCTCCCAGGGACAATATTTCTGAAGCCTATGTTATGTTTATGACATGATGTTTCACAGGTAAATTATCAGTTTAACACCTGCAGTGCTAGAATCATATGATTCCAGTGTAGCCTTGTGTGCTGGATAATTTTTATTGCTTTCCACAGGCTAACAAATGCTGCTAAATTAAAGCAGATTATGATGTTGGGCACTTCTGACTATGTTCATGCAAATTTTGGACACATGTTATTACACTATGAACTTCATTTGTGACAAAAGAACATTTAACAAATGAAAAACATTCACTACTTGTATCTAAAAGGTCATTCTTCACTACAAAATGTGGGGGAGAATGTCAGAAAAGTGAGCACTTGAAAGACCAACTCATGAGTGTGTAATCAGGAAATAATGGTGATATGAACTAAATTCAGGTGCCTCAAATCAGCATCCAGACAGAAGTGGCTTCTTATGGTTTCATGTTACTGGGTGGAATCTGGGTTTTGGTCTTATCATTCAAACAGAATAATCTCCATTTTATTTCTTTTGTATCGTCTTCTTCATTGCCTCCAGCAGCAGCTCTTTCTCCATATCTTTTCCAGTATAATATTTTTGTCCTTCTGATCTATTCTTCTTTTCTAGTGTCATCCATGTTTTCATGACCTCCTCTATATGCATAACATGAAGATACCACTCCATTTTGCTACTCGAGGTCTCTATTGGTGTTATCCTATGTAGAACAGAAGGTCAAGTTGATGTGTAACATAATTGAACCCATGATGATGCTACTGATGTGTTAATGCCTTAATTTTGATGGGATCTTGGGGTCTTTAGGTTGCGGCTGGTGCTGTAGGAGTAGCACAGAGGGCCCTTGACGAAGCAACAAAGTATTCTTTGGAAAGGAAGACTTTTGGCATACCAATTGCACAACACCAGGTAATGTTCAGTGTGTATTGACTTTAGTATTAACATATTTTTTTTATCAGGTTTAATATATTTTTCCCTTTCTACACTACTTATTATGAGCTGGGATAGCTCAGTCTGTATAGTGACTAGCTACGGGCTGGACGACCGGGGTTCGATCCCGGCGTGATGCTGACCACTCACCCCCATCTAGTGCCGAGGTCAAGGAAGAGAGGAGCTATACTTCCACTCACCCCAAACGCCTACATGGCGTATAGTGGGACAAACTTTACTTTTTTACACTCCTTATTATTTGAAAATTGTTATGAGAAATTCCTTTCAATTTCATTTTTCACTACAAGAGTAAACTTTCTTCATGAAGAGAGAATGAAAGGAAATTGAAGGTGTAAGAGTATGAAGAAGACTGTCTTCTGGTAGAAATTTACCGATGATTTATTGTCCTGATGATGGAGGCAGCAGGCACTGAAATGTCAGTAAATTTCTACCAGACTACAAGGTGCAACATCCCAGAAGACAGTCGCCTTCGTATGCCATCATGAGAACATTAAGTTTAACCCGTAAGGCTGTCTTATAAATTTGGCAGAACTGTCTGCAGCTCCATTTCTAGCTCAATATTCCTGAGAAGTTTATTCTAGGAATGAAGGCCTTCGTATTTTTCTTCTCTATAACTGTTCTATTCTAACAAACATTACAAGACACACTTCTTATGCGGCAGCAGTTTTACTGTCATCCAGAAGTCCAATGTGGGTCTTCCTCATGTAAAATGTTTGCTGTTCTTTATTTGCTTTGAATATTGGTAACTGCCGGAAACATGTTTTATACATGATAACTCTGACATCTAAATCTTCTAGGTTATTTCCAGACTGTATAAGATGGATTTCTTGGACTTTATCCATTGTCTACATGTTAAACCCACAACAATTTATAAGTTAGTTCTACTTTGTCTTCAGGTGGAAAGAGGACGTAAAACACTAATAATTTCAAAGCTCTCCAAGATCTGAAGTGCTATGTTTATTAATTTAATGAAAAATTAACATTCTCTTAAAGCATACTTCTTCCAGTCAGTAATTTATAGGTCATTTAGAAATTCAGTTACAAATATTTGATGGATGTGTGATATTTGTGCACAATTTTGCCCACTAGGCTGTTTCATTCATGCTGGCTGACATGGCAATTGGTATAGAGACATCTCGTCTTGCTTGGATGCGAGCTGCGTGGGAAACAGATCAGGGCCGGAGAAACACATACTATGCTTCTGTTGCAAAAGCGCAGGCTGCAGATGTTGCCAACAAATGTGCAACTGATGCTGTGCAGGTAAGAAACATGTTTAGTGCAAACAAGTCACTCTAGGACCTCAAAGAAAAGGATTAGAATGAATGTAACGGTGACGAATCCACTGCTACTTGTCACTGAGGTGCAGTACTTGGTGTATGTGGCTTCTACACGAACAGTTGCTTTGCTGTGTGTCACTTTTTAAAACATAATTTCTGGAATAAGAGAGCTGAACTAAGTATCTTGGTGTAAAAAAAAAAACATTATACTTTTATCCAGAAAGTTACTGTAATGACATATCTAATGGATTTGTTCAGGATCTCCAGGTGAATACCATGATTGTGTCTTGAAAAATGGTCATGACCACCTCTTGCCAATTCTTTCCCAGTTACCATTCATGATCTTTCAACTTTCCATCTCATTTGATGCTATATATTCTCTGTAAATGAATCAGAATTGGTCATTTAATAGAGGGAATGGAGGCTAAGCTTGACAGCTTTTGAACTTTGCTGCTAGATGGGAATATGTGCGGTTTTTCTCGCACTTTAGATGTCTTTACCTCCATGCAAAGAAACCCTCCCTAGTACAGACTTTGAGAGTACATAATAAGATAACAACTAACTCCATGGAGCAGATTTCTTCTCAAAATAATGGTATGTTCAGCTAGTCAAGACATTCCCAGCCTTTTATGGAATTCAAAGGTCATATGAATTCAGTCTACACCTTCCAACTATTTCCCTAAGACCCATTTTATTATTACTCTCCATTCTACATGTTGGTCTTCAAGTTTTCCAACTGAAATTTTGTATCCATCTATTATCTCCCATGTGTGTTATATGCTCGACCCATTTTATCCTTGATTTGTGCATACTACTAATCTCTGGTGAAGAGTACAAGTTATGGAGCACCTCATTATGCAATTTTCTTCAGCCTCTTGTCACTTCATCCTCAGGTCCATATGTCCTAAGTACCCTCTTCTCAAATCCCCTAAAAATATTTGCAGTTATCCTCCTTATCCGAGGGTCTTCTCAATCTTCAGCTTGAGAATGTGCCATGTTGTGATGACAGGGGACCACCTAAAAAGAAAAATCCCCTTTACCATTCCATTTCTGAGAATCAAATTTGGGCTATCCGGTATGTAATAAATTACTTGCTTTCTAATCTCTGAGTAACAAAAGGGGATTGTACAAGTGATTTAGAATAGAAAAAATTTAATTGCGGATTAAAGTAAACAGAATTGCCATACATATGAATTTATTTATGGGTAATTTTTAGTGGTGAATCCTGGTCTAGAAGTCAAATCATTCAGAAATGTAGTATTATTAATTCCCCCCTGACAATCACATCACAGTACTAAGATATTTGATGATGATATCCTGCTGTTGCATTATATAATAATGCATTTATTTTATATTCCTCCAGTTTTAGTGCTCTGGCCAGCCAGCACAATCAGTACTGGTAATTTGATATATAATTTGTTTGATAAATTTTTTTGTCTTGTCTTTTCAGATATTTGGGGGTAATGGTTTTAACACTGAATATCCTGTAGAAAAACTGTTTCGTGATGCCAAAATTTTTCAGATTTACGAAGGCACGGCTCAGATACAGCGACATATTATCTCCAGAGAGCTCCTTGAAACAGCTAAACAGAAAGCTTAAATGTTCATATTGGTACTTTGTACTATCGTAACACGATAAGGCAAGATGTGTTTGAAGAGGAAGGACAGCTCGTCTGAGATGATCACTCATCTCTTTTGTAAAGTTTACCACATGAAGACAAATTCAAGTTAGACAACTTGGAACTTCAGCTAAAAGCTTGTTCAATTAGGTACTTCTGTTTTAATTTTTTTGTGTGTTCTTTGATCTGTCCAAAGATAAATTTGATTTCTGTGATAATCTAAAAAAAAAAAAGAGAAAGTCTGGCATGGATACTACTGTACACATTCTGCCTGTGTATCTACCATGTCCTGTTGTATGGTAATAGGCTTATGAGATGACCATGCTGCCTGTGCTTGTATATATGAAAGCAACTGGCTAGTAACTGTGCAAAAAACTGACATTTAAGTATTTTAGGGAAAGAAAAGAAGAAGAAGAAGAAGAACAGTAATTAAAGTGAGGATAAATTTAAGTTCACAGAAGTTTCTTCACATTACTCAGCAGGTTTATTTAAATAAATTACTGTGTCACATTGAATCTCTGAAACACTGCTAGACACATTTTAAAATGAGCTTAAATTTTTTTAAGAAAGTTATACCTACTGATAGACTGCATTAAAGAAAATGCACTGCAGGATACGACTGGCTAATTTAGACAGGTACAAATTTTCCTGCATGTGAGTGTGTTAATCTATAATATTGGCATGTCACGACTACATGCTCGTAATTCTGAATAAGTCAGTGATTGTCATATTGAGCATCTGATCAAAATACCTAAAAGAAATTGTTTTTATCAGCAATAAGCAATTTTTATTAAAGTCTTGAAATCATTTGACATAAATGTCTTTCTTCATCAGAGATACATGTATTACAGCCTGCATGATAATCATGCCTCTACCCTGCAGATCTGAAGGCTCCAATGTATAAAATTTTCTGCTGAGCAAATGAGGAAGATGATGAACATTTTCAATGCAAATGGAGGGTTCATATGTTAATAATGGGTAAGTGGTCTGATTGCAAGTTTGTGGTTATTGCCAGGTAGGTCACTGCTAAGGTATTTTGTAACCACTTGGTCTCATATGTAGCAAGGAAGGTGTAGAATTATGGCTCCGATGACCTGCATTGTTGCCAATGGAAGATTTTAGTTTTATTTATATCAAGAATATCTGAAAATTTATATTACATGTTTGAACTTCAGAGAAGTGAGACTGATAATGAAACACAAGTTGCAGCCCTTCACTTTAAATTAGGGATGTGTAAACTAGTGAAAACTAAGGTCCTATGACCTTGAATGGTGTCATAAGGGAGAAAAGCTACTGTAGGAAATAGTGCAGTGTCCATTGTTCACCAAATTAAGGATTTGATTTGCCAAGAATTTTAAATGAGATTTCAGGTCTTACCGTGACAAGTATAAAGATAACTCTTATGGGATGTTATGGTATGTAGGTAGTCGGGTAGAAATTCACAGACATCTCACCATCATCAGGGCCATGATGGATGTCTTCATTAATTTTAGATTGTAAACCAATAAATAACTACAGCTATTTGCTGTTCAGGTTTAATAACTGCAAGATGTATATATATTTGACATTGTGGAAAGAAATGGTGAAAAATCTTGATAATCGGCAGTATTCAAATTCTTAAATTTGTTTATTCCTTCACAGTGAATGAATTAAGTAATCTTGGTGAAAGCAGCATATGCATCTCTCTGTAAGCTTAGTTCTCAGAACCCAAGAGTTTAATACCCTAATACCAGACCCTGCCACTGGAGGTGATCCTGAGATAGTTCTGTCTGCATCCCATCCTTTCAATCCATTTATCTAAGGTTCATCTTAATGCTGCCCTATCTCTGTCTTAGTCTTTCAATTGGCTGCTTTTCAGATGTTTTCCCACCAAAATTGTATTGCATTTATTGTCCCTCCATCATAGCTCCCTTTAATACTTTTCACAAACTAGGTAAAAGAGTTGTCACCTGAACAATCTCTGGGCCTGAAGAGCTGTTTAATGTTGTTGACTTCTAACGTACCTGGAAACATTCCCCTGTTAAATTAGGCAGTGTCTACATGTATTAGTGGAAGTGGTAAATTCCATTTTGACAAAGTCCACTATTTAATAAACCAGTTCGTTGTTATGTAATGGAAAAGTTTGTGTTCTTGAAGAGTCTAATACAATAAGATGCTATAATGTGATAAGTTCTTAAACCAGAGAAAACAAAAGTATTTAGGTTAGGATACATTTAGAATTTGTTTTATTTCCAATGTTCATTTAAGAGCTCAGACTGATGAGAAACAATGTTTCCTAATACTGTTGAGTGAGGCTGGATAAAACACGGTAACGAAAGCACCCATATACTTAATGATGTAAAGTAAGTCCCATGGTAACCATATTAGATGCCACTTGTGATAGAAAAAGCTTGGTCACAGAAGAAAACTGGTTCATCTATGGAAACTTGGTACTCAGATGAGCCAAAGTAGTCGCATTGAAAGATCGTGTATTGTGATGTGTGTACATAATTCTCGTATTTCACACTAGATGGCAATAGTACGTCAAAACAGAACGGCACTTTATTAGTCATACCAATAGCTACTTTAATATAATTTCAGATCCAAGTCTACGATAAAAATGGACAGAATCACAAAGAAATTTTATTTCATAAAAAGCAGAATTACAAGCATTTACAATGTGTATGTTTTGAGGAATTACACAATTATCCTGTATGACCTAGTTTTAGTAATGAAAGGGGTAAGGACTGCATTTCAAATCAATTCAAAGCATTTGTGCAACACAGAAGATCTTGTTACCCAAATTTTTATTGGCGTCTGTAAATGACAGGTTACTTGTCTTTGTGTTACAAAACATATTTAACAAAATAAGGCAATTATAGTATGTGAAGTTCATACGTATCTACATTATAAACCTCTGACATCGTCACTAACTTGACTCGAGTCATGTCTGAATGCAAAGTGTAAGTGAAGTGTCCTACAGACCTACATTTATCCTCCGTTGATTTTTTTAAATATCACGTAACGAAGAAGATTTTAGTGAAACCTTGACACAGAGAAAACGTTCAGGGCTTTTTGAAGCTCTGGGGCTCCGGAATTTGATTCAACATAGAGGGATTACTGGCCAAAACATGCATGAGGAGGCTACGAGTAGGCCTGTGAGCGTTCCCAGCTCTGTTGCCGCTACCACCACTCAACCCACGGCTACAGACCACAATTCAACCGAGCTACAAGTGTCATATTCGGCTAGTTCTGCAGGTAATGTCTCCAAGCCCACATAAATACAGACATGAGTATTGATATTAGCATGTCACTGTAAGTGTGTACCCTGCTCACCGAAATGCAGTAGGTTTAGCATGAAATCTTTGTTTATCTGCAAACACACATTGAATAAGAACTTCATTCATTGATTTCACAAATAGGACGTGTTTAACCATAACGGCATAGTCCTGTGAAAAATGGTTCATTTCAGTACTTGGATGCTTCTTGCACGTGGAGTTCCAACACAGGTATATTATATTTTTCACACACGCGCCGCAGAGATCAGTTCATTTTAACAGGTGCATGCTGCAAACGAACGTTACAACGCTTTGATCGAGCCCCACGG
This sequence comes from Zootermopsis nevadensis, assembly GCF_000696155.1. Next base: position 134,353 of record NW_019060497.1, on the reverse strand, counting down.
CAGATAATTCTGCGTGGCTGTGACATAAGGCTTATTTAACCCTGCATTTCACCGTGTTAGTGGGTCATTCTAGTTTTGTGCGAAAGGAAGAGTGGCGTTGAGGTAGGCGTATGGAAAGTGGTTTCCATCGAAAGTAAAATTACAGCACATCCTTAACTGTAATACACAGTTGCTGCTCTGTTTAATACCTGCAGGTACTATAAGTTTTTAAAACTCGGAGTAAAAAAAATGCCATATTTTTGCGATTTTTTTAAAATCATGTCTGTCATTTTCCGATATTTCAGTTACATATTTAATATAAACCTCTTTAGCATTGACACCAATTTCCCCCCCGTCTCATTATTTGCCGGTATGATGTAGATTTTTTTTTTTTTTTGTAACTGACTGATTTAAGCAAGACTTCCATCCTTTACTAATTAAAATGTTTACAATCTGTTGTTTCTGTAGCAATTTCAACAGTCATTAATGTATGTAGTAATGTATATTATAGTCATTAGAGAAGTTTAAAAATCTGTCCCTACTTTCAAGAAAGTACACTGCATGCGATTAAAACGAACTGCATTATTTATTCTTAAAGTAAAATGAAATACGTTCGTTCTAAAATATTAGATGACAGGTGGTTTAATTATCACACAGCTTTGATGTGGCAAATGTAATGTTGAGAGCAGGATAAATATATAATTACGATTATTCCTAGCAGTTCATGATCAACAATGTGCTGTAGATGAATTATTAAAATATTTACGTAGGTCTTTAGAATACAGTAGGAACTAATGGAATTCATTATCGAGGGGGGTTAGAGAAAGCGTACCCACACAAAGAAGCGTTGAACAGGTTTTATTACTCTGGCTGACCGTAACCCCTGGTCTGAAGCGCCCTCTCACACAGGTCGCCACTTCCTGCCTTTTCCCTCCAAGTCTCTCTTCTTCGTTTCTGTGGGATAAAAGTTGCATGTCCTCCGGTCTGACAGTAAACAAATACATATTTTTTTTCGCTGAGGAAATGAGACGTGGGTTATAAGAGGACGAGAACTAGACTCTGTTCGTTGGTTTTGTGAAAGGGAAATAAACAACCTTCATCATTCCAGATTTCGCTTTGAATATTCAAGGAAACTTACTGTAATGAGGTCGTATATTAATAAATTAAATTAGGAAGGGCTGAAACACAACGACATATAAGTAGGAAGGGCTGAAACACAGCGACATATAAGTAAAAGGCTGCATTAAAGACAAAGTGTGATGAAAAAAGAAATTGGATCTGTGGTTACTCGTTTGGGAGCAGGATTCTAGAAATGGTCTCATCACTGGTCAGTCGGAGACCATCGTGGATATAAAATATTTACATGAAACTCTGTGGACGAGTGAATTTTTTGAATTGGCTAGAAGCTTCTGAGTTGGAATTTTTTTTTTTGGAGCCCTGATTGGAAGGGTGTGATGTGGATTGATCTGTCATCACAAGATCTCGTTTCCAAGAGATGTTAGTCTCTGAACAGTCCATACGAAGTGTTTGTTGGCTAAAAACAATAAGAATTTTGAAAGTAATAAAGGGTTTCATCTTCGATGTAGATTTCCATGGCTCTGTGTGGGCATAATGGCATTTTTTTTATAATTATAATAGAAGTCTTGGTCAGCTGGTTCTTCAACCCTTGTGAGGATGTTCAGATGGGAGGGTTGTGTGATGTATTTTTTACAAGATTAAGTTCCTTTGTTGCTTGAGATTGTAAACCAAGTAGGAAGGCAACATTGGCATAGCATCTGTCTGGAAATCTGTTTTCATCCCAAACACAGTTGTGTATCTTAGATAATGCTGAGGTCCAGTGGACGTTTAGTACAAATTGTTATGCAAGGCAAGTCATCAGCAACAACTATGTGGGGCAACCAAGATGCAGCAGAGTAGACTTTGAAGCCGAGAAATGTGACAGATTCGTTTTAAACTTGCAGTTCGAAGAATTTCAACATATTTGTTTTTTGTTGGAATCTAAAAAAAAATCAGATATCATGCGAACAGTTATTAAATGTCATTGGCTTATTAGTTACACGTTCGGACACAGTTTAAATGGAAAATTAGTTGTTTTGTTTTTTTCATTCGTTCCAGACGAGTCGAGAAGTAGAGCTTAAAATATATTTCAAATCTTTCCAATTTCATTATTCATAATCATCATCCCAGTCGACTGTATGCAGCCTGTATCTTAAATTAATAAAAATTAATTGTTAAAGTTGTCTTTGTTCGTGTCGGTTCGGTTTCGTTTGCTTGGAGGCCTGTAGAGTTTCCATAGCAAATGTTTGTACCGAAATTTCTGATTTAAAGTTTCATTGAATTCGGTTTGTGACTTACAGTACAACGAACCTCGTAATGTCGTGATTTTATTTTGACATGAATCCGGTTTATATGTCGGCGTGCATCTAAATTGTCATTCAGTTGAAAATGACTTGTCTTCTGGGATGTTTCACCGTGTAGTCTCGTAGATATTGATCTATGTTTTATCATCGCACTTATGATGGAAGCATTAAGCTCCTCTGAAACGTCGGTCAGTATCTTACAGACAACACGGGCCGAATAAACAAGGTTTAAGTTTGTGTGGGCCTCAAAAGAAAACTTTAATTTTCATAGAAACGTAGGTTTATTTTGAAAAGTATAGTATATAAAAAAGAATAAGAACAACGATAAAATTAATGTTTTCTTCCTGAAACTTGGCATCTCTTGTCAGTAATTCTGGATCTGACAGGAGACTTATTTCCTTTCATAATTGTAAATAAATGCTGACACCGATAAGTACTTCCAAACATGGAAATAATTTCATATGCAAATTTTTCGAGTGTTTTCAAACCTGGCAGGTAAATATTTGTAAAATCCAGGCACGCCAACTTCACTGAATTTTGCCTTCAAATCAGAATCGCACTGGATCTCAATTACCTCCATTTGCATTTGATTAGGTACTGATTCTATATTTATTGAAAAAAATCGAAGAAAACTTGTCTTCCAAAAATTTAAAATCTGCAAACCTTGTTTCAAATTCAGTTCTAAGGCTTAAAATTTTTTCTTGCGTATTTTTGATACGATGCAGTTTCACCTAGACTTGATTTGTTCATGTTGCATGTCGGAAAGTGCGTTAAATCTTCATTTTTCAACTGCTTTTCCCAAAGAACTAGCTTACATTTGAATGCGTTAACTTGGTCACACATAAGATGGTAAAGTTGCGTCATATTGTGATATAATAAGTATATATTAAATCTTGTCCGTCTAATCACAATAATTCTTATTAAATATTAAAATATTACAATAATTAACATTTAAAAT
>NW_019060497.1:103273-130978 GCF_000696155.1 Zootermopsis nevadensis | reverse complement strand
TCATGCTCAATGTGACTTTAGTGTAGGTGAACGTTTTGTTGTTTTTGTATCAGTCTGTAATGTAAATAACACATGTTCGTAATGGATGCAACACAATTATAGTAATCAGTCATTGGCGAACGTTGTAATTCGTTATTAATAATTATGTATAACAGGATATTGTAAAAATTAAGTTTTCACCTGAACAGACCTATCCAGCCGAGGACACACGACACATCCAACTCCTGAAATAATGAACAAAATAATATAAACACGCCACATAATATGCAAAGAATCAGAAGATAAAAGGAACATCCACAACTACAACCTACAACCTACAATCTACAATTACCGAAAAGCGTGCATTAAAAAATATTGAATAATTTTAAAAAATAAACCTGAAGATGATGCTGAGACATCGAAACATGTTGTAATATATATAGCGCAAATTGTAACATCGAAAAACGATGAATAGCGCGAATTATTTATATCAATTTTAATTTTAAACATCAATATTAAAATGGTTTGTGTATAGACTTGAAGAATAAATATAAAATAATGTAAAAATTAAGTTACGAAATTTTTATTAAAACGTTTCTTACATATCGTTATATTGGCTGGACCGCAAAAATATTCGTTGTGGGCCGCGAGTTTGACATGCTTGCTGTAGTGCATCTTGGGTAATTTTTGATTCCGATATTCGTCCTTTTGACTTTTGAGCGATGTCAGTTTTCAGGAATATGATTTGCCCTTAACTTGCGTATCTCCGAGTTACCATCTTCACGTCTTAATCATCTTCATTCTATAACCGTAGAGTCTGCTTAGACCTTGTGTGGGACCAAGATTCGAGAGCCCGTTTTTTGGGGGGTTGTTTGGGTTAGGTCGGATGTGGGTTCTCGGTCTAGCCTGGACCCCAAAAACGTTTATTATGTTAGTACTGTTCTTTCTTTCTGTCACTGACAAAGGCCTCGGTTTCACGATTCTAACTCAGTATTGTGGCTGATAGTTTCGTGACATCTCGTATAATCTATTGCCATTTTTGATTCATCTTTCCAGCATATTCAACGCTAAATGACATGAATCAGTCTCTGGGTCTGCCCCCAGTAACTTTTAACGCTGTGAGGTCCATTACTAAATAAGCCTATTAACTGAACTTCTAACACGGGGTCCCCAGTTTCTAACATGTGTCTTGAATAAGCCCTAGTTCATGTAATAAAGCCCTTCCCTTCTGCCACCAGTCAATAAAGTAACCGACTACGAATTGGACAGTCGGAGTTCGATTCCTGACATACGGGGATTATTATCTCTTCGCCATTTCTTGCTTATTACTAATGTTTCTGGACCTCACAGATTTTATTTTCCAGTAGGTACCGGGGGGTTCTGTCCTGGCTAAGTCTGGCCGGAACGTGAAGGTGACCATTCACCTCTCTCAGTAACCTCCAATGAGTGGCAAAGCTCAGATGTTGAGGAACGGCGGTCACAAATTGAAATTGCGTTCACGAAGAAAGAGGAAATTGGTGGGGGAGAAGTGAGAGACACTTCGATATCTGGGGGGGAGAAAGAGCATCTTATAGCTAGAAGGTCCCCAGGCAATGCCCGCCTACTGAGGGGAGGGGGGGTAAATTTTGACGGCGTTAAGGGGTGGTAAATTTTGATGAATTTAAATCGGGAGGGCTGCATGAGAAGCATGCAGTGGCAAATTGGAACTTGGGAACCATCTCAGCATTTGCTTGAAGACAGAGGAAAACCAAGGAAAACCTGTGTCGAGATGGCGTTCACGAAGAAATTAACCCTTTTGAAGCAGAACAATTCAGTCCTTACCGCAAAGAAAACACTGTGCGTCCCCATTTCAAAGATCAGTTGGTTAATGTCGTTTTGGGGAAATAATCGCTGTTTACACTGAGAATCGGACAAAACAGTTGTTGCGTGGCTTTAAAGGCTTGAGAGCTGATCAAGCTCGGATGCTTTTGTTTTCCAGTTTGCGCGTCTGAAAACGTAAAGATTATATTTCGCAGAACTATAATTTAGCCTGTTTTGTGTGGGTATGAAACTTGGCCTATCAAAGTAAGGAAGTAACATATGGTATTTGGATCTAAGATGGAGGAGGTATCAGGAGGCTAGAGACATCTTCTGGTGCTTTATATTGTGAATCAAACGTTCGAATGATCACATCAAGGAGGATGAGATGGGCGGCGTATGTAGAATGTATGGGAAATTATTTGGAGAACCTGAAGTAACAGTTGAATTTTGAAGTAGGATACGAAGATGTGCGAGTGGATTTAACTGGCTCAGAGTACGGACCAGTGGTAATGAACGTCTGGCTCTTGACTGGCTGAGTGACTATTAGCTTTTCAATAACGACTCTGCTGTCTGCAGCTATCTTAAAAAATAGGTCATGATCACATCGTACCCACTCCATTTCTCACAGCGCCATAAAGTTGGCATATGAAAGCATTAATACGTAGACATAAAATCAGATCCAGTGTTAAAATGTTTCGATGTCTGTTTTTTTTTTACATTTATTCAATCTCTTCGTGTGTCCCTAACACACATAAAATGATTTTGTTGTAGTGGGAATCCTTCACATTGCTGTGAAGCGTAGGCTAATGTAATATGAGTGTTTCCATTCAAATTGATAACGGTTGCCCCTTTGGCCTCCCCGTTAACATACGTCATCCTTATCGCCATAATTTCGTCACACGAGTCCAACTTGCATGTGTAACGAGGAACCTGTCCATGTGTTTCTTATCATTTGCGTCGTTACTGTAAGCCATGTGCCATGTGTAAAGGCTGTTCATTCCATCAGACTCCGGGCTTTCAAATCGCTGTGTTAGGGCTGTCTTTGTTTTAAAGTTTACTGAATGAACATTCGCTTGTTCAAGATAGACCCGCAATCCAGGTGTTAATATAGTATTACAGACGGGGGATTTCGTAACTAGATGAGCTACTATTAGCTTCTCAAGGAGTTTGTTCGATCGGCGTCCAAATAATCCTAGCAAAAATACATATTTGATATATCGGAGCCCATCGAAATAATATTTATCTCCAAGAAAGCGCGCCATATGTTTACTGCGCGTTCACGAGGAAATTTTGCAAAAAATGTGTTTATTAGTTCAAATATCTGTCCGTCTGCCCAACCGCCAAACGGATTTTTTTTTAAATTAAATTTTACATTGGGGACAATCCCGCTTTTGATTCATCCACACATTTCATTTCTAAACCCCACGTAACTTAACGTAGATTTTATTTAATATTGGCCGTTTAGTGTAGAAGTTTTCAGATCAAAATTTTTGTCGATTCGTATGCATGTAATTTTAGTATGAGCTGTACTTTAAATAAATATTTTATAAACTCTGCAAAACGGTTCATCGTACACGACCTACAACTTATTATAAACAGTTTACAGATTGGTGTATATTTAACGAAATCAAATGAAAAATACGTAGTCATATATATTTGGGCAGTGTAATATATTCACTGTTGATAGTTTCATCAACAGTGAAGTAATATTGGGTCTGTTGATTAACTCTGTCAGTAGATTCTTATCTGCAATAAATGGACAGGCAGAAAGATGGAAAATTGCAAATAGTAATCCTTTAAAGCCGAATCTCGTCTAAATAGCATTTAAGAATTCAGTCCGTACCGCGAAGAAAACACAAATCTTTACCATTACAGAGATCTGTTTGTTAATTCTGTGCATGGAAATAATCACTGTTTACACAGAGAATCATGCAAACACGTAGAGTTTGAAGGGTTTTAACCCTTTAAAGTCCAGTGGTAACTATTATGTCCCATCTGCTTTTACATTCGTTACGTGCGAATTTTTTTATATATGAGTTTTGATTACTGTAAACAGCGGTAATTTCCTTAACCAGCATTAAACAGTTGAGCTTTGTAACTGTGAAGGCCTGTTTTCTTTGCGGTACGGACCGAAATCTTAAATGTTATTTAGACGAGATTCGGTTGTAAATGCCATCTCGACACAGGTTTTCCTTGGTTTTCCTCTGTCTTCAAGCAAATGCTGAGATGGTTCCCAAGTTCCAAGTTGCCACTGCAAGCTTCTCATGCAGCCCTCCCTATTTAAATTAATCAAAATTTACCACCCCTTAACGCCGTCAAAATTTACCCCCCCCCCTCCCCTCAGTAGGAACTTCTAAATTATGTACTAAACTTCCAAATTAATAGCCTCAGCTTTCGCTAATACAAATTTTCAAAATTCCGTCTTTTATGCCAATCATCACACTAACGCCTTCACTCTTACTTTATCCTTAACAGAAGGACGAGCGGGCATTGCCTGGGGACCTTCTAGCTATAAGATGCTCTTTCTCCCCCCCAGATATCGAAGTGTCTCTCACTTCTCCCCCACCAATTTCCTCTTTCTCTCTCTCTTTTCGGTTGTAAAGGGTCGATCGAATGGCGTTTTATTTGGGATAATGTGACGAAATTGCAGGGAATGACCTTAAATTCAATAATACCTCACTGGATGCGATCTCTCTGAATATTCTGTCTTTGGGGCAGCAGTAATTTGCATTAGATATTGCTCATGGTGCCACTTATGACGCAATCAGATATATCGTTATCGGAATCAAAGAACACGTGGGACGAGTAGTGTGGAAAGATACAAAGTTTAAATCTCATAAAAATAGTTTCGGTTACACACTTTGTAGAAGCGTTGGATGAAAAGAACAAAAATGTTAGTAAAATTCATGAAGTAGAATAGGATTTCAGGACTCGCGATAACTTTCTGTTGGACAGGTCCTTACCGTTAAAATTACACGCTGATCCCGTCACTGTCATCTTATCATCGGGAACAGAATTGAAATCCGGCCTACTAGGTGTTCCCACTGAAAAATGTGGATACCTGAGCCAGGTAGTCAGACGCCAGGATGGTCGGAGATCGTGCCTGGGGGGCACAGGCTACGCATGACTGCGCAGTGCACCACGTTCAAGTGGAAAGGGTCTCACTGAAAAAACCCATGCAACAGAACTGGCGAGAAGTCTCGTAGAATTTGCTCTTGAGGACAGACCAAAGGGAAACAGAGATACAGAAGGACGATTCGTCAAGCGAGGTAGAAGAAACGAGACCCAGGTGCACTGAATTAGTCAACTTCACTAATTCGTAGCGAATTTTCCAGTTCATGTACTGAGTTCTCTAGTACGTATGACGCAAAGAATGTGTCTTTATTATTTAAAGTGATCTCGTACTGCTGAAGTCTTTGCGTCAGAAGATGCTGTGGTAGCTTCTAGATTCGTCGATGTATTATTTTATTTGTAGTTTATTAAACGATACTTTCAGTATCTGGACTATCTAGCGGCAGATGAAAGGATGACAGCGAGTAATGAATTGGAAGGGATGTGGAAGGAAGATCTGTTGACTGTCTTTTGAGATGTTGCACCGTGTCAGGACAGTAGCCCCTCTGAAACGTCGGTCAGTGTCTAACAGACTACACGGTTCAACATCCCAGAAGATGTGTAGAAGGTTTCTTCTCGGGCCAGCAGCCACGTTACGTGGTTAAATTCTGCCGACGTTTCGAGGGTCATCTCTGTCTTCCCAGAAGACAGTCATGTTTGTACTTGTCGCTGTGAGTACCTAAAATCTCAACCAGATTCGATTTTCGCCTTGTTTGTGGTTGCCCATCAGCTTTGTATTGAGGGCGGCCGGGGTCAGTGCCCTACCAATTCTTCGTTGTTTACCTTATCATCTCCGGCCAACAGTATTGGAATGGATTAAGACATGTGATCGCCGTTTGTCCTCCATCACCAACGTTTTTAATAACTTTGATATCTGTCATTCGTTGCCAGAAGACGTTGGTACCAGATACAGCGTCTAGGTAACAAAACAGTACCTTGCGTGGGTAATAAACCACGTTTAAACACGCAGACTTCTGCAGACTACATGCCATTCAGAATTGTCTATGTTGCAGTCTAAGAAAGTCTTGCAAATATACTTTCAAAAATTCGCTTGCAAATTGAAAAAGTTCGAATAGTTTTAATCAGCTTCAGTTTAACGGTACTTATAACCGCCGGGTCACGTGTTTTGCGTTCCTGTTCTGCTGTCTTCGATTCCCTCAGGATCACGAGCTGTGTAAGCCCTATCCTGGTTGGTACCTCCTGAGAACATGACATGATGAAGTTACTTCTGTTTCCTCCCTCATGTATTTGGAAGTGTCCTGAAAATGTTTTGTGGTTAAAGCTCGGAATATTTTTGGAACAGTCACTTGGAAATGAATTCGAAAATTTCAGTGTGAGAACTGATGATGCAGATAAACTACGGTAATTTATTAAGCGTGAATTTATAAACGGATGTGATGAAGGGCTTTATGTGAATAAGGTAAACGAATAATTGAAATTTGAGGTCCTCTCGGCGTCAGAGATTTCGACTGTCGTTCTGAGTTGTGGCGTTGTAACCCATAATACCATAATCCACATGCTAACTCCGTGGAACGTAGTCCTTCATGAGAACCCAACTAGTCAAGAATTTCCCCGCCTTTTATGGAACCGAAAGGTTCCTTACCGTGTTAACAGGAACCTACCACCGGTTCCTACCCTCATCCAGATGATAATGTACCTCGATTTCTCTAACATTCATTTTAGTATCTTTCCATTTGCCCCCCCAAGTCTTCCAAATCATCTTTTCCCGTTAGGCTTTCCAACCAAAATTTTGTATGTATTTCTTATCTCCCACATGCGCGCTATCATCCCCATCCGTATCATCCCAATTGATTTATTTGATAATTCGAAGAATGCTTAGTGAATACAATTTATGGACGTCCTCATTTCAGCTTCTCGTCACTTCGCCCCTCTTAGGTTCGAATGTCCTCTTACTTACCCTGTTCTGAATTGTGTTTTTTCCCGAAACGTCAGTGACGAAGTGACATAACACTTATTAAAAATGATGAAAGATAAGAAAATGGGAACGAATTGTAGAAAGGAAAACTCTTGTGTTTTGTCGAACATCTTGGAACGACTTCATCTGTTCTGCAGAAGCCCTCAAGGGAATATCATATTCTTTCTGTTGCTATGAAACGCGCTAAAGTAGGTCAGTGGGTGATGAACGAGTCGGGAGGGGCGGGGCGAATATGGGCGGGCGGGCGCTGAAACGCGTCTGCGCACTGTTGCCTGCCTCAACATTCTGACTATCCAGAAATGGTGTCAGCTGGCCAATAGTGGCAATGTCATTGGGTGACCCGAATTTTCGCGTGTATGCGTAATCGAAGACGAGCAAACAACGTGTTTCAGTTGATTGCCCCGTCGGTGGCCATGATGCTTCGTCTGAAAGTGAAATCGAGGTTTGTTTTCGCTGTTAAGAAATTGAAAGTATTTTATCTCTGCGTGAATACGCGGCGTCACAGCCCGAAAGGCCAAATTCGACAAAGATAAGATTATAAAGAAATTTTGTTCTCATCAGTTTCAATTTAGTTACCCGGAAAACCGTTCTGGTCTTATGAAATTTAACTGTAAACAAGGCCATGTGTATATCGGACGATAATATTAAAATGGATGTTACAAGATTTGGTTGTGAAGTTGATCAGCTGTCTGCGGACAGGGGGCTAAAGCGGCTGGAGCGTGAAACTGGCCACACTCGCCCATATAGAGCCGAGTTCTAGAAGGCGTGAAGCTTTACCTTACCTATATTATAATCGTTAAATAATGAAATAGTGAATGATAGACTGATGGTACACATCGCATACTCAGTATTGCTGAGTTTCGAGAATTATTAGCCAAGATGTGGACCGGGTTTGATGGGCAGAACGAAAAATCTAACCGGTGAGGTTTGGAGTTTTCGCTGTGGTGGTCTTTTCGACTGTGACGCAGTCTGTGAACTGTTTCTCCGAAACGTTGGAAACCAAATTCAAGACCATACGTTAGAGACCTAGGCGAGGATCAAGTTATGTGTTTCGCCTACGTAACTAGCTTGCGGGTAGAAGGAAAAAAAAAAAAAATATATATATATATATACCGTGTAAACCACGTGTTATCGACGTAGGAGCTGAGACGAGTTACAAAGAACTGCCTCTGGGAAATAATGTTAGAAGGATGCCCCTCCCAACCCTTCTGATAATCTTACCTTTTAGTTGTACGTGGAACACACAGATTCGCCCCGACTGCTGTATAAATAGCCTGTGTTGTCACTGGACTGAAGTCTGAGAATTCTTTTGCCAACATTGTGATGATGGTGACCAATCGCGTCCTTAGCTTGGTTAGAGAATTGGTTGTGATTTTATCTGTACTATTATTATTATTATTAAGTGTTCTGTCTTACGACAGGTCCATTGCTCTGCCCAAAAAGAGCTCTCCAGTTGTCCCTATTCTCGGCTTCTCGCTTTAATTCCTGGAACGTCATCTTCTTTTCTTGTTTAAGATCGTCGGTTAGCTGTATCAATCTTCTTCCCAGTCCTCTCTTTCCTTCAACCTGGCCTTCGATGATATCACTCATTAATCCATTCCTTCTCATAATATGTCCCAGCCAGTTAGCTTTCCTTCGTGTAATCGCCTGCAGAATGCTTCTTTGCTCGTTGACTCTCCTCAATACTTCTTCGTTGGTCACTCGATCCGTCCACCTGATCTTCTCTATTCTTCTCCAACACCACATTTCAAAACTCTCCAGGTATTTCTGTTCCTTCTTCCTGAGTGTCCAAGTCTCTGCTCCATACAGCGCGACACTCTTGCATTGTAATTAAATGTGCCAGATTTCAGGTTTTCATGACGGCGAGTATGAAAATATATATTTAGCGTTATTGCACCGTGTAATCTGGTAAAAGTTTTTCGGACGTTTCAGAGGTGCTTGCTGCCTCCATCATCATCTCTAGTCGGTAAACTTCTACCAGATTACACGGCTCATTAACCAAAAAAAGAGACATCTTCACATGAATAAGTATACGAATATGGTCGCCGGATAACTTGCTGAAGAATCACCGTGAGATTAAAGTCAGTTTAGAACGCAGTTCTTCCATACAGACGAACAGACTCGCGTGGGAACATTTAATGTTTTGCAGATCTACGTTTCTCGTCCCCCCCCCAAGTCGGTTTTAATGCAATAATTTCCACACCGGAAAGAAGCAGTGAGCGAAGGATAGATTTCAAGTCGAGATCCAAGACTTGTACTCATCGTGAGCTCAGGAAATGTTCTTTTTTTTTTTCTATCCTCAAGGTCGTGGGTTGTCACACTGTAAATTATCCTACATCGGAAACGTTCGTACAGGATCGTAAGGTATCTAGGCATGTGTCTTGTTTGTTTGTATGTTTGTTTACAAAAGAATAAATCGTTTGACCTATTGCGAAGGAGAATCTAAACAACATGCGCGTATGTTTCGGATCGTGGTGGTCCTTTTCGCCTGAAGATGCTCCAGACGTTGGCAGCAGCCTCCATTACACACGTCATTCAGAGAGAGAGGTTTCGTTTTGATTAACACTGGAAAGTCGTTCTGTTTGGAGTGCACTGAAATTCAAAAGGCTTTCTTTACGTCACATTGAAAGACCCAGAGCTGACCTGGACTGGCCTGTAAGATGTTCTTCGCTTACGTTAAAGAGTGAAGAATATTAGTGATTTAAATGCGCGCTGTTGCGTTGTAGTAGACTCTGTATGATTGTGTTCCGGCAGGGTGACCGAGGTTTGATTTCCGGCAGGACATCGCTGACAGGTCGGCCTACCCTGCCTTTCATCAAATGCTTTCCGGGGGCTGTTTGCCTCGGTAGTAAAGTAAGCCGTAGCATGAAGCTGACTTCTTTTCTCCATTTAGATACGAGGTTAGGAGAAAATGGGGTGATATTTAAGCATAGGTTCAATTTTATACTCTGTACAAGGGTGTCGGACGAAAGTTGTAACTAGTTTATAGTGATGCAGTTGTTTAAGAAGCTGTTAGGCTGGTTTTAGCATGCCTTACTGAAGCTCCACTAGGTGTATGGAGAATCTGCATTCTGAAGCCTTAAACTGATATTTTTACGCGTCATTTGTACAAAATAGCCCATCGAATAGTTTATGAATTTAGCAAAACAGCTTGACATCATTCGTTGAAATAGTTTTGCAGTTCGGGCTTGGAAGCCTACGTAATAATACACCAAGAAAGGTAATCATTCGCCCATTTTCGCGTAAGTCATGGGCATTAAGACAGTCTCTGGGCCGAAATAACCTATTCTGGTACAGTTTTTGAGAATTGCTTTCGGCCAACGTACTGATTTAAGTCGTTTATATAGCGTGTTGATAAAATGGTGACAAATTTCCTTAAAAAATTTTATAATTACAATGAGCCTTAGCGGTGTTTGTCATTATTATGGCACGGAAATAAAGTAATTTAAATAAGTAACGTCATTTTCGGTGATTGTCTTCAGTGTTTATAAGGTACGCAACGAAGTTATACAATGCGGAAGTTCGTTTTTTTCTACGATCTGAAGAATATAGCTCGATTTAAACTCTTCAATCTCTTCCTAGTTGTTTGCATTAAATATCTGCTGTAATAGAAAATCATGAACTTAATTCTACTTTGTTTTCTGAATGTGTGTTATTTTTGTTATTATTTTAATTTTATATCAGTACATACTTCATAGAGTTGCTCATAGGTGTCATTTATGTCGTCGTCTTCCAGTAGGAAGCCATTTAACCTCCAGTGTTTGTAGGATTCGTGTAGAAGCTCGGATCAAAAGACAAACATTGATTAGCTCATTACCACCGCTCATTGTTTTAGTGTCCGTGGCATTAGGTGTCATGTCAATCTTTGCGTACTAGTAATCGGATTCCAGTGATTCGTAGTACGTCTGCTCCATTGGTTTGGCTGTCTTCTGCCTTGTGCCGTGTAGTCTGGTAGAAGTTTACCGACGTTTCAGAGGTCGCCCTGATGATGGAGGCAGCAAAGACGCCTGAAACGTTGACGAACTTCTACCAGACTGCACCCCAAAAGACACCCAGCCGAGAGAACCTCAAATCCTACTTAGAATTCGACTCATACGTGCTGATTGATAGCAACGCCTGCAAAGGGCAGGTGTTGAATGGTATCTCCAGAACCAAGACCATCGGGGTAATAATTAATGGTTATTTGTGTTCGTATTTCGAATGGTGGGACATGCCCCTATGGTCGTACCTTCCACCCCCTGTATTACATTCATTTATTTATGTTAATTGACAAATTATGTTTCTCCTTTCAGTGCTAGTAAACTTGTACGTACGTTTTGAATCTTAGTAATATGGTTTACATTCTTACCATATGTAGTCAAACTCTGTTATAACGTCATCCAAGGGACTGGAGAAATTATGTCGCTATAAACTAGCCGATGAAGGGATTAAATCACATTTCAAGAAGAAATATATAGGATCATTTTTTACGACACTGAAATTCACTTTAAATGTAAACTAGATATTATTTTATATGTTGTTTGAATTGTTGTGTAATTATGTATACCAAAATTTCCAGGCACACGTCAGCTCTCTTATTTCCACCATCAATTTTGTTTTATCACATTAACTTTATTCTCAACTTGTTTATTTTAACCGTCTAATCACAATAAAATGTTTTATTAAATATTAAAATATTATTACTATAATTAACATTTAATATTTAAAATATATTAAAATATATTAAAATATATATTAAAATGATGCTCTTTCTATCGAAATGTTCGATTTTCAATTAGAGCATCATCATTTTCACGACATGTTTCGGTTTTCAATGAACCATCTTCAGGTGTATAATCGATATAAATTTAAATGTAATATTCTAAATGCAATCCTTCGTCAGATGTCCATTAAATATCGGAAAGTTATCCTCTTCTAGATCAATTGTACTTTGTTATCACATTCAAT
Source organism: Zootermopsis nevadensis (assembly GCF_000696155.1). The sequence continues at coordinate 119,205 of NW_019060497.1, read as the reverse complement.
GTTGTTTACGTAAATGTATGTCGCGTATATCGTGATCTTGCGTGGGTGAAATGTTTGTAGTGGTTTTTTATAATCGGGCAGATATGAAGAGTGGAGGAGGTCCGTCTGGAAGTAACGTTGGTATTCTCAACACTTACCACATTTCTCTTCTTTACAGTTTAAGCCATTCTGTCTGTTTTATAATTATTTTTGTTACTGAAGCTACCGTACTTTTTCCTTATATTTTCTGAGGTCCTTAGAAGTTTCGGTACTCTGCCAGGGTCACTCGGTAGAGTTTAAAAAGGGCAGGAGGAAGTCCCATTACATTTTTCGCAAAGACGTTGGGGTTGAGAAATGGTGTGAGATGTCATTATAAATGGTAGCCGTAGAAGAATTCGTCGTGCTGGGCATTGGCTTTTCGCGTTGTTAGATATTTCATTTATTGCAATGCTCCGTATATGAGAAAGAAATAGATAACATAACAATAGGATACTGCCCGCTATCAGCTCTCTGCAGTACGACATTGTGGCTTTGAATGACACTAATTGACCTATAATTTACAAGCTGATAGCCGTAGTCTTTATTTAGGTCACTCTGATAGAACTGCATGGTGTTTTACAATAATAATGTACAGTGTTTATCAGACCGGTGTTCCTCAAACTTTTTCACGTTTCTGTACACTAAATTATTACCAGTTTCACACGTCACGCCACGTTATGTATTGCTACAACATTATGTTTGCATGCATAAACTTTATTAATATATTTTATTGCTTTTTTATATATCCGTAGATGTATTATGCATCCCCAGTACACTTCATAAACAAATAAAATATTTAAATTTTAAAAATTGTTAATAAATGTTAAAAGAGGCAAATGTTATTCTAACAGCTCAATATACTGTATAATATTGATATTAAAACTAGTATTTTAAGTTTGAAATTAAAGACCCAAACAGTTGGTTAGTACAAAAACACGCAATAAAAATATGATATTAAACAGTTATCTCCATACAAACCGTTGTGACGATTAGATTCCAGGCGTCTAATTGATTAAAAGACCGGGTGACCGAGTACAACAGGAAGTTTTTTTGTTTATCCAGTGTAACTCGTGAAGATGATAATTTATCATCAGTATAAACGTCAGGCTCGGTGTATTAGTAATAAAAGCAGCTGATTTTTAACAAAGAAACATTAACAAAGGCACCCTGCTGTCATATGCCTTTCTGAACCGCAGTTAACTGTGCAGAATTCAATTTTTTAGATCGGAATGTCACGGCATATGACGTTTGCTTAAGCAGTAAACCCGGGTGAGAAATTACAAGACGCCAGGTTGTAGGATTTGATGTTTTCTCTGCGGTGAGTCTGAAGATGGCTGTCTTCTGGGTTTTAGCGCCGTGTGGTCTGGTAAAAGTTTGCCGATGTTTCAGAGGTCTATGCTATCTCAGTCATCAGTGTCGGTTAATTTCTACTAGACTACACGGCGCAACAACCCAGAAGACAGAAATCTCCATACTCATCGCCCTGATGACGGAGGCAGTATGACCTCCGAAACGTTGGTAAACATCGACCAGACTACACAGCGCAACAACCCAAAAAACAGAAATCTTCATACTCTGATGACGGAGGCAGTATGACCTCTGAAACGTTGGTTAACATCGACCAGACTACACGGCGCAACAACCCAGAAGACAGAAATCTTCAGACACTAGGTTGTACAGCAGATTGAAATGGCTGAAGTGTTCATGCATCATCTGTGAAAGGTGTACTTTTTAAAATATCGTTGCATGCTTTGGGTGCGGTCTGGTTTGTCGTGCTCACATATGATGTAATTTGTGCTGGTTGATGTATCAACCCGGAAATAGTTCCTTTAACGATTTGAAGGGCATGATGTAAAGAATGTAGTTATTTCTTGTAAACGTGTAAAGAATTGATACAAATGCGTCCCCTCCCCAAATTTACAAATAATTTTTTTTTATATATATTTGATGTTGGAACTAATGGTGTGTTCTTGAGTGGTAAACTTTGTGGTTATGATCTTTCGTTATTTGAACATTGCGATACTACGAGTGTTCAAATGTTACCTTTCCATGGCTTTATTTTTTGATCTGACATGTTAGTTATCTGTGTAATGCTGTAAGTCGGTATCAGACAACACCATTTTCGTTGCCACAGGAACCCATGACATCAAGGACCGGTGTGATGTTTTCATGCGTTTCTGGTTTCGTGGGTGACATTCCACTGTTAAATTTCCTCCTGAAAGAGCTTGAAATTCATCAGAGTGTATTTTTTTGTCTGAGGAGGTTTTCAGTATTCGAATGGTGCGCGTTATTTTATATTTTGTTTATTTAGCTTTCCTCCCATTTCTAGATACAGGCAAGCTGTTGTAAGTTTGGACACGGCCTTCAGCTTCGCGCGCGCAAATTCAGCGCCCGACTTTCGAGCACAACGCATTTTGAACTTCTGCGCACCCAAGGTCATGTGCTTTTGTATATCGATACACCTCTGTCGGCTTCGACATCTATTTAATTAATAGCCTGCTATTATTATGTGTGTTTATTGATCGATATTATTATGTTCTTACTCTGTTGGCACCTGTTGGTTGATTGATGTGGGTTCGTTTATTGATCGATATTATTATGTTCTTGCTATGTTGACATCTGCTGGCTGATTGATGTGGGTTGAGTCTTTTCAGCATCGCGCGTCGTCTGTGAGTGTAGAATTTCAGTTGATGATGCGTGTGGCTGTCATCCTAAAGGAGACTTGAAGCTTTGCAGTCGGTTGATTCTAATGTAGCTCAGGGAACTGGTGTCAAGGTTTTTGGGCTGCGAGGTAAACTGTGCCAAGTTCCGGAGTGTTAAAATAACTCGGTACAGGGGTGACGAGATGACGGTTTTGTGGCCTTTCATCGGGACAGTTCTGTGTTCATGCCTCAGTAGTGTCATTCAATGGTGGGAGTAAATCTTAAACATGCGTCAAAACAATGCGAATTGCATTGCATTACCTTTGTTGGTCATAGATGGGCCTACTTTAACCTTTATATATACTGCATGTTACGTTGGCTTCTTGAAAACCTGGTAGGGTGGTTACCCAGCTGATCAGCCCATCTCTTGATGCATTAATTCCAACAATATTAATTGAATAGTAAAAATTATATCGCCTGATTAACGAAATGCAAGTAAAACCATACATTTTTCTGAGTAGGATTTGAAGTTTTCACTGCGGTGAGTCCGAAGATGGCTGTCTTCTGGGTTGTGGCGCCGTGTAATCTGGTAGAAGTTACCAGGTTAGGTAAAATTAGGTAAACTTCTACCATGCTACACGGCGCTACAACCCACAAGACAGACATCTTAATACATTCTATGCTCTTGATAGCGATTGCCAAAAATGTATATACTGCACACGAATTTCAGCGATTATTTCTGTCATAAACGTTCAGCAAAAGCCCAATGAAGGAAAGAATGTAAGGAAGAAATTGATCTGTGTCAGCACTAAATTGACGTAAGTCCCACAATCTAATGCAAATTCGCATAGAACGCATTAGAAAAAAGTTGTAGCCTACTTTTACGGAAGCCCCAACTCTGCTGTCATTACTTTTGAAACACACTGTATGAATTATACAGTGGCGGGAAAGAGATTTGTGTGGGCCCACAAAAAACTGCTCCATAGAAAATTTTGTTCGTTGTTCATTCGGTTGTTTCACGACGTAGCATCAACTCGTGGCGTTATGTAGCGGTTGGGTTGAATATGGGGCGAAGCTACGTGAGTTCTGAAGACGGTTGTCTTCTGGGTTGCGCCGTGTTGTTCTAGAGAAGTTTACGTCGGTACCGCCGTGAAAACCTCAGATCCTACATAGATGAGTTCTGTCTACAACTAAGGAGAATCTTTTTAAATGTAAGTCAGGATAGCCGGTTCCAAATATGTTATGGAATTTGGCACATTCCGAATGCAACTGGTACCTGATTACTGATGTTCCAGACTATAGAATTTTTATTGAGTTATCGATAGATGAACAAACGGTGGTCTAGCGGTTAGAACGCTGGCCTTGTAATCCTGGGGTCTCGGGTTCGATTCCCGGCGGTGCCCGAATTTATAACTTGTGTTGGGCAAGGCCGTGGTCTAGGCAACACGGAGTTTTCCTCCGGGGGCTTCCCCGGTTTCTCCGTGGCATCCCAACAATTACTCCATTCACACACAGAAGAAGGCAATGGCAAACCACTTCTGGATCATCTGCCAAGAACGTATATGAACAGGTCCCAGTCCGAGAAAAGGATGGAAGGATCCTGTTCATATGGACCTGTCGTCAGACAGAACACTAAATAATAATAATAATAATCGATAGATGTGTCCGCAGCTAGAACATGAAGGACACTTCACTCGAAAACCTAAATGCGTTCTGCGCCTGGAAGTGACTGCGTGGGGTTATCCTGCCATCCACAAAGAAAAATTTTTGCGAACGCGGCAGATTTGTTTCTCTATGCGTATGTTTTCTAAGTTGTTGGTTTTTAAATATATGCCTATAGATCGGATGGTAAAAGTGAATTTGAATTATGAATTGAAAGAATGAGATGGTGGCCTGTCCGAAGGTACTGTCTTGAGGGACTGTGGAGGACCATGAGAAATCACAAGATAACAGGCCTCTGGGCCGAAGTTCAAACCGGTAACTTGCGATATACGAAACTGAAGTACTAACTAGTGTATCTATTTATTTTATTTAGTGTTCTGTCTGACGACAGGTCCATGTGAACAGGATCCTTCCATCCTTTTCTCGGACTGGGACCTGTTCATATACGTTCTTGGCAGATGATCCAGAAGTGGTTTGCCATTGCCTTCTTCTGTGTGTGAATGGAGTAATTGTTGGGATGCCACGGAGAAACCGGGGAAGTCCCCGGAGGAAAACTCCGTGTTGCCTAGACCACGGCCTTTCCCAACACAAGTTATAAATTCGGGCACCGCCGGGAATCGAACCCGAGACCCCAGGATTACAAGGCCAGCGTCCTAACCGCTACACCACCGTGGCGGGGGTCTAGTGTATCTACATGAAGCTTATTCGTGCAGTATTTATCAACTGCAGATTTTAGTATAGTTTACACTACGTCGGAATTGAACCGGCAATAAGTCCAAATTCCGTAGGCTACGGAGTTTGCAAACGCATGTCCAAATTCGGAATAATGGGACACTGATTGTCCGGTGTCCATTTTATTTCTGGAAAAGAACGCAGTGCTGCCCTCTGAAATCTTCAGTTGTCTTCTGCGCTGTCAGAGCGGCAACGGACACATTCTGTGGGTCAAGAAAGTGATTTAAGTCCCTAAGGTTGTTCACTTATAGTTCTTCACGGATTACGCAATTCGTGATCCTCCCAACGTCTCCTAGGGCTTCATGTTAATTTTCGTTCTGTAATTTCCAGTACCTTAGTCTCTTATCCTTGTTCATGCTGTTCTTACATCTATGTTTTCTGATATCCTGACAAGATGGCGGGTTACATTTGTGATTATCGTGTGCTGGCAGCTGTACCAATCAGCATTAGCCAAGCTTTGCTGACGGTACTGCAAGTACCTGTTGCAGATCCACTCAGTTGTCATATCACAATGACACTTTGCGTTGAACTAAGTACAATGAATTCCGGCCTGTAGTTAGCGCGTGAAAATCGGACAGAAACAGTTCGAGGTAAACAAAGACCCTCCTGCGATTTCGGAATGGCGTGTGCATCAAATTTTGCCAAAGACTCGCCAAAACGGCTACGGAAACCTATTAAATGCTCAAGCAAGCATTTGGGGAGTCCGCAATGGGTCGTGCACCAACTTTTGTGTGGCATTCACGTTTTAAAAATGGCCGAACCTCTGTCGATGATGACGAGCGTTCTGGACGACCATCTTCGGGCACAACGCCCGAAAATGTTACGAAGATTCGGCAGGCCATTCACGAAGATCGACGTCGTACCATCTACGACTTGTGCGACATTGTTGGGGTAGGCTATGGGACCTGTCAGCTGATTCTCAAGGAAGAACTCCACATGCGACGCATCATGACAACGCGCCAGCGCACACCGCCCTCAAAGTTCGGCAGTTTTTGGCCTCAAACACCATGGCCGTCATCCTGCACCCTCCTTATTCGCCGGATTTAGCTCCGTGTGACTTCTTCCTCTTTCCAAAGATGAAAATTCAGCTAAAGGGAATGAGATTTGAGACGATAGAAGAGATTCAGGCAGAATCGCAGATGGTGCTTGACCGGCTGACAAAGAAAGATTTCCAGGGATGCTTCCAGGCTTGGCAGCGGCGCTGGGATCGTTGTGTTCACTCCCAGGGGAACTACTTCGAGGGTGATGGATGAATTTAATACCTGAGATAAGTGTACGGGTTTTTATACGCGCAGTCTTGAAACTTTCTGATCGCACCTCGTACAGCAGTAATAAAATGTCTGTTGTGAATTACTGACTCTGTGGGTCGCAGATATTATTACCAGTACAAGTCCTAATTGAAACAGCGCAGCAACGTAGCCTGTCCCTTGCGAGGCGAATCGTTGTTCACTCGCTCTGTAGTGCGATTCCAGCTTCGGCGTTTCATTTGTGCGTAATGCTTATGTGCTACGACTACAGACGTAGTAGTGTAGTTTGAAGTCATTCTAATGGCTGTTCAGTTTAACAAGCTTTACGCAAGTGTTAATGCCAAGTCTAGAAGTGCACTGTGCTTGATTCACATGTTGCCCAACAAAACTGCCCCTCGGGGCTGTTTCTCAATCCCTTCGCTGTTATAAGAATGTTTTCCTCGCCAAACAAACATCATATATTTTTTTTTATTTCGTAACGTGTCAACATTGCATCTCTTACGATATATCGTAATAATAAACATAACGACAGCATTTTAGCCTTGTTTGCCAAACATAAACATTCCCCCTATTTGTTCACTACACCTTCCCCGACCCCTTTTTATTGTCAGATCTCCCATTGCGCGAGAGTTGCTCTCATGGCAAAGAATGCGAAATACATTTTTGCGTAAAAACAGCCTTTCGACTTTCTCTCCTACATTCCTATTTCTGATCGACTTCATAAAAAATTCGCACAATTACTGAAAACATAAAGGAACCAAGCCATAAGAGCAAAGTCCTTCTTGATAAGCTGCTAGTTGGTGAGCTGTTCCAGATTTTCTCTGCTTTTTTGTGGAACCCCAAAGGTTCATTGCCTTGCTCACAAGAGCCCGCCCAGCAGTCCGTATCCTGAAGCAGATGAATCCACTACAAACCTTGTTAAGATTATCCACACTTCGGTCTATATTTATTTATTTTATTTAGTGTTCTGTCTGACGACAGGTCCATATGAACAGGATCCTTCCATCCTTTTCATATACGTTCTTGGCAGATGATCCAGAAGTGGTTTGCCATTGCCTTCTTCTGTGTGTGAATGGAGTAATTGTTGGGATGCCACGGAGAAACCGGGGAAGCCCCCGGAGGAAAACTCCGTGTTGCCTAGACCACGACCTTGCCCAACACAAGTTATAAATTCGGGCACCGCCGGGAATCGAACCCGAGACCCTACCGAGTGACATTTTCCTTTCAGGCTTTTGAGCCGACATTTTGTATGCGTAAACGCAGAATGCGTCCTCGGTGAGCTGATAGATCTTGCGTTAGGAAAGTCTGGAATGGTTGCCGTGTGGACCTTATCTTCAGGTATTTCAGTCCAGTTCATACCCAGTTTTTCGGAGATATGTTTTAGGAAATGGGAAATAAGTTCTGACTAGGTGTCCTGGAAGGACGAGTGGAAAACTTCACTCGTATTTGGACACATTTTTGCTACACGCGTTTCGGCCTTGCGTATCGCATGGCATTGGTGTTCTTTCGTTGCAAAAGCTAATCGTACTGCAAAGCGCAAAGCCAGGAATTATATTTTTGTTGTATTTCTTCAAGTATTCATTACACTGAAAGGTGTTTTAAATTTATAGATCTCTGTGCGGTTACATTTTTAAGTTACGACATGCCTTCGTAGGATAAGCCTTTTCAAGAGAAATTATAAAGCCTGTTTTCCACTTTATTTAAAGTAAGTTCCGATAGTACCACAAAATTAGTCTGGTAAAGAATACGTCCAATATTTTTTCGGGATATAACATACGGATGTACAGGTCTTCTTATTGTTATTTATATTTTCTGTGCTTTATGCAAAGAATGCAACGGACTGCTTCTGTACTTGCCTTGTGTGATGTTCGTTTGGCCATGAGTCAGACGGTTTTTGATTCACTGAACTATAAATGCTCAAGGCTAGGTGTCTGAACTTGTTCCTAGTTTGAATAGTCAAGGCTTTCGCCGCGGAAAACCCCCGTTAGCTTAAGCACACCCCCGTTTTAGATATAAGGCTCTGTTTACCATTTCCAGCAATGCGTTTCGTACGCAGGAATGGTGTTGCGTAGCAGGGGACTATGTCTTGCGCTTACGCAGGACTCTGCCCTTAGATAGCTTTTTGGTTCGTTGGTTCTGAACTTGTTATGTACGAAGGAAGTCTCTTTCTGGTCACTCATTAGTGTAGCTGTTTTACAGTATGGACTCGCGATACGATTCGCAGGCCCAACTCCAGTGTAACATTTCATTCCAGAAGGTAGTATATTTGCGTCATATTGTGAATTAGGTTAATATTTTAATATTTTCCGTCAAATCACAATTTTAATAAGATAATAAAATATTTAAAATATAATTTCACGTTTTGCATCGAATGATCGATTTACAAATTGGAACGTCTCTTACGATATGTTTCGGTTATATTTAACCGTCCTCAGGTATAAATTAGATTGGTAAATTTAAAACTCGAATTACAATCATTTACAATGTTATGCAGTTTATTGAAATGTTCTTATCAGATTACTCTTATATATTAGAACGAAGGTATTGTTTTTTATATAGCGTGGTTCATCTGATGTTCAATATTAGTCGGTGATGAGTTGATAGAGACATGACGTGTCTGGAGGAAGACCTTTTTAAATGTGGTCCCTTTCAGTATCGTCACTCATGTTCTCCAAATTGTCGCAGTCGATACACTTTCTAGACTTTTTCCCTTCAGAAACACTTCAGGCTGGCTTACTTACACAATTTTTGACAATACTCGAGTGTACGTCACAGGTCGTCGCTTTGAAATGTCCTCCATTCTCCAATCCTTTCATCTCTCTTTCGTCCGATTATTTTTCTTGTGCTGTATTCTTCTCTCAGTGTAAGGCACACGTTTTACGGCGATTAAAAATAGACAACGTAATTGTTTAACCACTAACAGACTAAGTGCAGTGTGCAATCTTCCTTGAGCAGTTTTTAAAGCCATTCGGTAAACCAGGAATTTTGTTCTTAGGTTTTTCACCGTCAACACGAAATTCCAAATGTTGGTTACTGTCTTCTGCAAGTTCAATCCAGTTCACATTGTACACTTATTTTCCTCGATCCACTTCAATATTACCATCTTCCTTACTCCCGAACTGAATAGCTCATCCAGTACAAGGACTGGACGAAGGAAGTTCGATGTCAGGTTCTGGAGGAATTGTTCTGTTGGTCATCGTCTCTGTGCCCCAAGTAACCTCCCCGTCCAGTGAGTACAGTGTACAGTTTGTCTGCATCTAGAACTGAAGTGGAGAATGTGTGGAGAATCGGTCTGCTATTATTTATTTATTTATTTAGTGTTCTGTCTGACGACAGGTCCATATGAACAGGATCCTTCCATCCTTTTCTCGGACTGGGACCTGTTCATATACGTTCTTGGCAGATGATCCAGAAGTGGTTTGCCATTGCCTTCTTCTGTGTGTGAATGGAGTAATTGTTGGGATGCCACGGAGAAACCGGGGAAGCCCCCGGAGGAAAACTCCGTGTTGCCTAGACCACGGCCTTGCCCAACACACGTTATAAATTCGGGCACCGCCGGGAATCTAACCCGAGACCCCAGGATTACAAGGCCAGCGTTCTAACCGCTAGACCACAGCGGCTTTTGGTCTGCTATTAAGACGGATTATTGTTTTCAACAGTAAACGTTTTACGCTACCGTGAAATACACCAAATATTAACAACCGTGGATAGGATTAAATTTCCCAATGGATTGGCATCACTGCCAGATGTGGTGCGTTGCCACCAAGGCTACCGGCGTGGCCTCATTCCCATGATTTGTTTTCTTGAATGCGTTAATGCGCTGCTGATCGTAGGGGGGTCATGCGTTTCTTTTCTGCTAGTCTTTGGAGATTTCTGAAGAGTATTTTCGTTTCTATGAGAATTATCTGTTGTTCTTTCAACGACGCTGTCAGTAACTCACTTTATCCGTCGTCGAACGATACGTTGATCGATGAATGATGAATTGGAAGTGACTTTTGAAGGCTAGAGGAAAAATCCTGCCCCCATCGGGGATCGAACCCCGGTTGTCCAGCCCGTAGCTAGTCACTATACTGACTGAGCTATCCCGGCTCTTCCTGTTTTATGTGCTATCCTGATATTTTCCTGAGCGACTGAGAAGAACAACGTCATCCTCAGTGTAGCAGGTCGCCCCCGAGATTTGAGCCCGAAACGTTTCGGGGATCGAAGCAATATGTATCGAGTTGTTGAACGTTAAGGTAGGTGGTTCTATGTATCGAGTTGTTGAACGTTAAGGTGGGTGGTTAATATAGTTACCACTGTCCTTTAAGGGCAAGGTTACAAGGTGGCTGCGGAGTTGACGAAATAGCCAGTCCAAATCTTTACTTTACGATATCACTTAAGCGCCATTGCTGTAACCATCCAGCATTGGACACTGCTTGACATGACTTCTTGTTAATTCTGCATTGCTCAATCTGCCAAGCTGACGTCAGCACTGCCCCGTGGCTTTACATGAGCATGTGTGTGTTTGTATGCGTAGTCAAAGTTTTTGTATTCCTCTGTTAGGAAATAGCTCCCAAATAAATTATGAGCCTTCCTTCTTCGTTCACAGGTTCCATAATTGGGAGTTTTTGACTGATTTGCGTTTCGCATCACGTATTCGGGATTTGCCATGGTCTGAGCACCTCGTCAGCAATTATTATAGGGGGAGTGGGGGTTATATCTGGCGATAATTAGTGAACATTTTATAAAAACCATCGTCACTTTTTTCTGTACTTCTAAATTTATAATCCTGTTCAGCCTCGCTGAATTTATTGAAGCATTGGATGGACGGTAGATCACACTCAAGCCTTTTCGTTCCGATTTCTTGGACTTAGTAACGAGAGGCGCGTTCTTCTCGATGATGCAATTTCCATTCCAAAAACTAGTCCAAAGCGTTTGTCTCTCCTGCAGAGTTATTATTTTATTTAGTGTTCTGTCTGACGACAGGTCCATATGAACAGGATCCTTCCATCCTTTTCTCGGACTGGGACCTGTTCATATACGTTCTTGGCAGATGATCCAGAAGTGGTTTGCCATTGCCTTCTTCTGTGTGTGAATGGGATGCCACGGAGAAACCGGGGAAGCCCCCGGAGGAAAACTCCGTGTTGCCTAGACCACGGCCTTGCCCAACACAAGTTATAAATTCGGGCACCGCCGGGAATCGAACCCGAGACCCCAGGATTACAAGGCCAGCGTTCTAACCGCTAGACCACCGTGGCTTCTCCTGCAGAGTATAGAACCATAATTAATATTGGCCGAGTCTTGTTCGGAAGATATATTAGGGTTGTCCCAACATTTCTGTTACGCTATTCATACTGCCCGTATACCCCTTGATTAACCCATAGCATTGTGACATGTTTGTTTATAGCACGTGGAGACAACGCGCTGAGTTAAGTCGAAAACATGTATTGCGTTGACCAGCGTTTAACGTAGGAAGGTGCATCGGATAAGATGTTAAGTATCCAATTAGTTCTGTCTATACAACCAGTGTGTATGTATCTGCTCTTTTTATACACGCTTAGTGTTTTTCGATTGTCGCTTAATTTTGTTCGTATCAGCTGTTTTGAATTTCGTATGGTTATATAAACATTTCGGAAACTTAAGAAACTTTATATTAGTTTGGATATTTATTTTTCTGTCCTTAATAAGTCATACGTGTAATGCAATATTGTTTACATAGTGACTCGTCAGATTTTATAGGTGGAAACAAAGGACTGTGTTCTCTTTTGTTCGTCTTTTAAGCTGTTTGAAGACAGCTGTGGCTTCTTCAGGTGAGATAAATTGATTTCAGAAAGTGTTACATTTCTATGAGTTAATAATCAATGGATTTGATTTGCGAAGATGGATGCCTTCTGGGTTGTGGCGTGTGTTGTCTGGTAGATGTTTACCGACGTTACAGAGGTCCTTGCTGCCTCCATCATCAGGGCGATGACCTCTGAAACGTCGGTAAACTACACGGCGTTACAGTCTAGAAGACAGACCTTGGGTTTGATTCAATTTATAGAAAGCAAAAAGCAAACGATTTCGAAACCTTCTTGTATGCGATGCACGTATCAAAGGCATAATAATGTATGATGCTACTGAACAACGATTTCGAAACCTTCTTGTATGCGACGCACGTGTCAAAGGCATAATAATGTATGCTGCTACTGAAGGATTGTGACCTATGTATTATTATTTGAGATGACATTTAATCAGTGGCTGAAATATTTTTAACATATTTCTAGAAAATCGACGTTTTTGAGGTAGTCATTAGACATGTATAAAAATTTATCTTAACTTATAAGATACGATGTACGTAATGGTATGGTACTTGCAAGTAATGAATTAAAGTTTAGTCGTTTTTGGTGCTAAACTAAGCACCACGTAATGGTGAACTAGGAGAATACCTCCAGGTATTCTTAATTTCAATTTAAAGCATTCATAAAATCCTCTAAACCGTTGAGGCACTGAACAGGTCACAACCGATATACTGCGCTCCGTAAAACTACTTTTTAGGTCATTGGCGTGCGGAAATTGTATCTGCTTACTCATCAATTCAGATCAGTTCCGTAAAGCTGATGTACTGCACCCGACAGTGCGTGATGTCAGAATAAAACAGTATCTATTAGGGGCGTGTTAGCCGTGCTGGCCCGGCTAACACTTTGAAGGTCTAAAAAATGAGAAGGCGTCTGTCTTAACAGCGTAACACAGCAGAACTGATGTGATGAAATGCATCGTTAGTCAGCTGTCGTATGTCTCGGTCCTCGTAGTTCACAAGACATGAACTTTGCCACCAAGAATTTTTTGAAATGGCGTCATGACATTAACTGAGTTTATAACAGCTTAATTTTTGTTGGTTGTGATGAGAATGTAACACTATAGCGCGTTAAGGACACGCCTCCTAATATTTTAAACGTGGAAGATGACTGCTCTTCATTATTGGCGAGTATCAGGAACCACTCTTCAGAATATCTTATGTGGAGTACGTGTATTCCGTTCGCAAACTTATGACTGCTTTCAGCCTCAATCGTCAGACGGTATCGATCTTTTTCTTTGCGAAAAAGGAATGTCCGAAATGTTCTCAGCATTATATTACCATCGTTTGTACCAGGCCAGAACCCGGGCGTTATCTGTGCTACCAGACTCAGGCTCGGCCAGGGTCGGTCTGAGGGTCGAGGGCGAATCCCGGGCCCGTACAGACCTCTAGTGTAGTCTTAGAGGTTGTTACAGACATTTCGGAGGAACGTACTCGCCTCCTTCATTACAGTACTACGTGGCTTGAGAACCCAGAAGCCCTCGGTCGACAAATGGACACTGCCGTGAGGACTCATTCTGATTCCATATTCATGAATCTTTTCTGAATGGCGTTGATAGATTGTTCTTCAAAGGCTGGCTGATACTACCGAGTTTTGAGTGTCCAGTATGTATGTTGCTGTTTGAATCTGAACCACGGAAGGGACGGACAGATAGACAGGCAGGCAGAGATACTCGTTAACAGAGTTCCAGATGAAGGACCGGAGAGGAATGGTTCTTGCAGAACCCCAGAGAGAAATCACTGCAACTTATCAGTGTTTCCAACATCAATTATTAAATAACAGAAAGCCAATTCCACTGAACAAAAATAAAAATGCAGTTCTCCGACTTCCGTTCTTCCTTCATATAAATTTTGATTAGATTTGTCCCAAAACCACCGGACGGACACATTTCTTCTATCCTGCAACCTCTGTAAATTTCATCTTGAATCGCCTTAACAATGTCAGGTGATAGGATGGTAGAATGGACTTTGAGTTTCAACCAGGGGACAGACAAATGCGTACTACAAAATTTGGGGGGGAGGGGGGTAAATCTGTGACTTGGTACATCTAGAATGAGATGGGATGACAGCAGTATGGTGATGGTAAGAAAATAAGTTCTGAGGTCAGGAGGTGGATGGAACTGGTTCAGCATCGTCTAATTGCAGTCTAAAAATGCTGACATATTCAAATTAAGAACCTTGTTAAATAGGAATAATTTTGGGTCTGACCTGTAAAAATCCGTCACAAGACACTGAGTTCTGCCATTCTCACTGCGGTGAAGATATCGATGGTGGTCTTATGGGGCATGACACCGTGTAGATTTGTAAGCGGGGACGCAATGCCTCAATCTTCAGGGCTGAAGCACACACGGTGTTACAACCCAGAAGGCCAACATCTACGGTACGACTGAACACGGCCAAAGGCGAGAACTTTCATTTTGAGATTCAGAATACTATCTATTAAGGTAAGATAATCAAATAAAAGCAAATACCTCTTGAACTTTTCTGTGGACGGTGACTTTGTGCCATTGGTTGTCATCAAATCGCACTCGATTGGGCTTGATCTGTATCTCCAGTCGTCCATTGCCAAGATTCATCGTCAGAGTCACGCCACCATCCTTTAGCGCCAGGTTTAGATAATCCTGACCGTCACCTGTTAGAAGATAAGTAGATTCATATTGTAAGATTGTAGTCTGGTCGATGTTAACCAACGTTTCAGAGGTCATACTGTCTCCTTCATCAGGGCGATGAAGACAGAAATCTTCAGGAATAATTTTCTCGATCCTTTTGATAATTTTTATTTCCTAAGTGCGTACATTCTGTTGAGCACTTCGGCTGCAAATGCCTTTGTAGAGGCAAAACATTTGTCAGTGGAATGGCAGAGGGCCGTGCGTGTTTACGGTTTGCGATTAATACCCGTGACCTTGACACGGACTAAGTGATTATGGTGAAAATACATTGTTCTTTTAGGGAAAACACATGTTAGAGATAGTGTCACGGAAACAAAGGCGTCCATGCAAAATTTGCCGCTTTGTTTTTAGCAGTGAAAGTAGGTTACTGCTGACTAAAAATACATAAACATTAAATTTCTTGTAATGTGCTTCACTAAGGCCTTCTTGTGTATGGCGCAAGTATTTTGTCTTTCTGGTATGGCAAAATATTTATTTGTAGTTGTTAAATTAAAAGTTTGTTGGTGTGCTGCGATGTGTCACGATATTTTGAATTCTGCGTTTTTAACAACGGCTTGTCGTCGTGTGTGGCAGAGGCGAGTAGGGGCTCCTTCAGTCTTGTTTCGTTATTTCACCGGCCTCTGCTGCTGTCTAGTTGTTATGATTATTTCTACGCGAAACCTTTAATTAATTAATTTTAATCACGTTTACTTCCGTTCGTTTTTGAATTGTTCTAATATTCTTGTTGCAACCAGCGTTTTTTCGGAATGAAATCAAATGCTGATTGAAGTTTTCATTATTTTCTCCAGTCTCTCTAGGATGGTGCTGGGATAGT
The DNA here is from genome assembly GCF_000696155.1 of Zootermopsis nevadensis. Next base: position 103,606 of record NW_019060497.1, on the reverse strand, counting down.
ACCTCAAATTAAGCTACTGCCGCTTACTTTTAGATACTTTTCAATTCATTGTTTGTTATGTTAATTAATCATTCTGTTATTCGACTCTGTGAAATACTGGCGACGTGGTTAAACAAAACACTAATAAGATGATAATGTTGCGTCATATTGTGATGAATTATAATTGTTTAATTTTAACCGTCTAATCACAATAAAATATTTTATTAAATATTGAAATATTAAAATATTATTACTACAATTAACATTTAATATTTAAAATATATTAAAATGATGCTCTTTCTATCGAAATGTTCGATTTACAATTAGAGCATCATCTTTTTCACGACATGTTTC
>NW_019060497.1:49432-60564 GCF_000696155.1 Zootermopsis nevadensis | reverse complement strand
GGGGGGGGGGGGGGGGGGGTGGTGTATTTAGAAGGAGGCGGCTTGCGCATGGAGAAGCCGAGGAAAATCACGGATATTAGTATAATAAAATAAGTGAACCGAGATTTGTAGCTTTCTTGTTCAGAGTACGTTACAGTATTACTGTTACATTAATTGGTTGATGTTTTCAAAATGGTTTCCGTGTAGGGTCGAGGATCTAATGATTCTTTGTTTCCGAGGCGATTTCCCTCAGCCGGGGACACGTGGTGCCCCGAGGTGAAAGCGACGCTTCGCTCTGAACACACAAGCGGGGCGGAGCTCCGTACTCACGTAGCAGCATCCCCACTCTGTGACTTTTTAGTGCGCTGTTCCTCTGCTGCTCGGGACAGTTAATTTCCGGTTAGATATTAAATTTACTCGAATATTGTTTTTTGTACTGTAACATTGCCTCGTCGCCCTGATTGAAACCCACTTTCCATCATTTGGCGCTAATACAAGGAAGCTTGCTTGTTCAGACTGTGTTCTCATCATTGATGTTGCACAAACATGGCGTTCTTATAACCTAAAGAACTGTTTGAGTTCACCGACATTCCAAAAGTGCTCTTCACGCCACATTACATAGATAATTGTTGCTTCTTAGGTCATTTTTGCGCAACATTGAGTTCCGGCAAGGGGCTCCTGTGCCATTGTTCCTGTCCAATGGGGCCCCTGGTCTTGTGGCTGATCGCGGAGTAAATATAATTCGGTTTGTACATGTCTATTATTGTTCATGTGATTTTGTCAGCGTTCGGGATGTGTGGTATGTTAGCGGTACGGTAGCCTCCCTACCGTCGGATTCACTCATTTCTCTGTCTTCAACCTTGATCCATTTTTACGTAATTACCGAATACCAGAAGCCGCTGTCGAAACCGCGCGGCACAAAACTGGGCCACGCACAGAATAATCGGTCCGGGTGTGGGTAGGATGGAATAGGGGACACTGCATATTGTAGAACACTGATGTTAATCCTATGATAGCTTTATTATAACTCCTATTCGCAATTTATTTATGTATGTAGATATTTGTTAGCAATATACGAGGTGCGATCGGAAAGTTTCAAGACTGTGTTAATAGAGGGCGAACCGGATGTAGTACGAGCTTCTGCCGCTAGGGGGTGCGGCCTACATTTATAGTGAATCAGTGTGCCAGCCGGCATCATCGAATTAGCATTTGTTTCTTAGTTACGGGCGTTTTGGTAGTGCATTACACCGACCCTCCTGCGATTTCGGAATGGCGTGTGCATCAAATTTTGCCAAAGACTCGCCAAAACGGCTACGGAAACCTATGAAATGCTCAAGCAAGCATTTGGGGAGTCCGCAAACTTTTGTGTGGCATTCACGTTTTAAAAATGGCCGAACCTCTGTCGATGATGACGAGCGTTCTGGACGACCATCTTCGAGCACAACGCCCGAAAATGTTACGAAGATCGACGTCGTACTATCAACGACTTGTGCGACATTGTTGGGATAGGCTATGGGACCTGTGAGCTGATTCTAAAGGAAGAACTCCACATGCGACGCATCGCAGCCAAGTTTGTGCCAAGGCTCCTGTCTGAGGACCAGAAGCAGAATCGACTTTTCGTTTGTCAGGAGCTCAAAGATCTTGCAAGAACCGACCCCAGCTTCCTTTCTAAGCTCCGTGTGACTTCTTCTTCTTCCCAAAGATGAAAATTCAGCTAAAGGGATGGAGATTTGAGACGATAGAAGAGATTCAGGCAGAATGGCAGATGGTGCTTGACAGGCTGACAAAGAAAGATTTCCAGGGATGCTTCCAGGCTTGGCAGCGGCGCTGGGATCGTTGTGTTCACTCCCAGGGGAACTACTTCGAGGGTGATGGATGAATTTAATACCTGAGATAAGTGTACGGGTTTTTATACGCGCAGTCTGGAAACCTTTCGATCGCACCTCGTAATTGCGTTGAATCGAATCGCCCTCGAGGCATAAATGTGCGTACGCGTACGTTGACGTATCTGTGCGTTTTTTATGGCACGTTAAATGAACCTATCTCACATATAATGGACCCTACCAAATATCTGGCAATTTTTGTTCCAGCTTTAATAAATTGGCGACTGGTTGACGAGAAGAGGCGATAGGTTTTTTAAGGGCTACTATCTGCCCCGTATATGGCTTCCATAAGAAAGTTGAACCAACATTTTCACCCTGAAGACGGATACTGCAGTGTTTGCCGAAACGTTAGATAACTTTTAACATTCGACGTGGCTCATCTCTGTAAATCGAAGTTATACATTGAACCTGAGGACAAAAATTGAGCATCTGCGCGGTTTCATTTTGAAGGTTTTGGAAGAATAGGCGTATGGTAGTTTTTGGTTTGATTACGATGACTAATGAATGGACTGTTGGAACTAGGTATGTGACCTTTGGTATGGAGATAATCATGTACATGCATATTTTCTGTGGAATATGTTTGTAGGTCACCAGATGCACATGCGAATGTGACACAGATATTTTAGTGTTTATCTGACAGATTTAATGCGATCAGAATGCTGACTGGCGTATGTTTTGCCTAGAAATGAAAGTCTAATTACTGTAATTTTAATATCAATATATTGCTTCATAAATATTTAGAGCAATGGGCCTATTAGCGTGAGTTTTTTTTTGTTATTAATTGTTTTTTTTCAAAATGTCCCCTGAAATGAAATCCTGAGTAAGCTATTGCTTTTTGTGTTGTGAGACCATCCTATTTTCCCCCCTTATTGATATTTTTGGAACCTCTTTACCGAGATGTACGTGCAGGTCCCCTCCCCGCTGATGACGTGCTCAACCGTCCTTCGAAATGTAGCCCAAGTGCATGGGGTTATCAGGCAAGTCGGTCGCACAGAAGCCCAGCCCTAACCAAGAGTGGGTTTATACTCGTTTGCTGATTAACTAGACCAGCCAGTCACTTCCATTCTCGTTTCGCCCATGTGGCAACGAACATTAAAACTGCGTGTTCCTAATGTGTAGGCAATCATGCTCGGATGTGGTGCTGATTTTTACGCAGGCATTGCATGAATGTGGAATCGGCATCAACCAGCTCACCTATAACAAATTTTGCTTTGTATTACGAAGATACCGGGTTCAGATCTCGGTCCGGACACAGGCTCTCCTCAGACATGTGCTTCAAATTAAGCGACTGGCTAATTACGTCCACACCTTTCCAGTTTATTCAATTAATTATTTATCTAGATCACGTGACGCCGTAAGACTTTCAGTCTGAGCTGTTGACAGCGTTGTAGTTGATTTAAAATGTAAATTGGATGAACATCAGACATTATGATTAAACGTGTTGGAACTGTTTATTAATAATTATACTGCTATTATCTGAACCTGTTTTATCTGTTATTGCTGTCTTGCATTTACAGCACAATCAATAAAGATACACTCCTGCACGCTATTTTAAAGGAAACTTCGCTTGCAAACTGAATACAAGCTTACGTAAATACTTCGGTGTTCTCTGTCCTCAGAACCACTGAGTTAATTGAGAAAAATACTTTGTCATTTTACTTATGTCATAACCAAATTATGGTCATATCAAGTTTTATTTAAATAAAACATTCAGTTGCCACAGACTGGAAAATTTTGATGATTTGGTATGTAATAATAACTTTTTTAAATTTCACGTACCCCCTAAGATGTCTTCGCGTACCCCCAGATATAATTTCTCTTCAACTTTGTACCCCCAAAGTTCTTGATGTATAATTCAAGTTATACGTAGTATATAATCTACATCTAAAATAAATTAAATAAATTACATTACTGATTATTCAGTGTTTATCACAAATTGTTTTTTTAAAAATTTCACGTACCCCCTAAGATGTCTTCGCGTACCCCAGGTTGAATACCACTGCACTACGCTATTATGTACATATTACTTCTATGGACTATAAGGGAAGGGGGGAGAGAGAGAGAGAGAGAAATAGAAAATAAGACATACATGTGTATCTCAAAATCTAACCGCCGTGAAAACCAAACTCTCAATCTGAGATCTGAGGTTCTCACGACGGTGAAGATCAAAATACTGATCATGTGGGTTATGACGCCGTGCAGAAACACAGACGCCAATGTCTCGGAGAAACATAGTCTCCATTCAAGGCTAAAATCTCTCAACACTGTAAAAAGGCTAAGTGAACGGGATTATGACACAGATCCTCGGGCAAATATTCGATACAAATATTTAAAACTCACGTGAACTGTCTGACGGTTCTTGAGGTCCACTGGAGGCACTGTGTGGCTCCGGCGGAGGGAAGTGTTGGAGAATTCGCAGAATCTGTGCAGCGACTGGAGACATCTTACCTGCAACACAGACATGCAGGCGACTATGCAATATCCCATGCAAACGTACACTAAGCCTTATTCCATTGCATCGAATTTTTACCTGCTTTTATGGTCAGGAAACAAGCAAACTGCAGACACTGCTGGTTAAACGTAAAGCAAAATTCTGCATTGCTAAGGAAACAACATGACTTCATGTCATAAGCCGTGTGCTGTCATGGGGACACAGAAGTGAAACTATACAGATTTGTACTTCGAAACGTCGCCAGCCAGCAGCATGAGATAAAGCAAACTTTTTGCCTCATGACGTATGAATAAGTTCTGTTGCCATTTCCACCAGTAAAGGCACAGGACTGAGAATCTGTGACGGCGGATAAATTATTAATTCGTTTATCATGTTCGATTAATAGGTGAAGAAAGAATACAGTAAGGTTATTATTAAGATTTCTGTCTTCTGGGTTGTTGCGCTGTGTAGTCTGGTCGATGTTTACCAACGTTTCTGAGGTCATACTGCCTCCATCATCAGGGCGATGAGTATGAAGATTTCTGTCTTCTGGGTTGTTGCGCCGTGTAGCCATCAGGGTGATTCATCGCCCTGATGATGGAGGCAGTATGACCTCAGAAACGTTGGTAAACATCGACCAGACTACACAGCGCAACAACCCAGAAGACAGAAATCTTAATAATAACCTTACTGTATTCTTTCTTCACCTATTAATCGAACATGATAAACGAATTAATAATTTATCCGCCGTCACAGATTCTCAGTCCTGTGCCTTTACTGGTGGAAATGGCAACAGAACTTATTCATACGTCATGAGGCAAAAAGTTTGCTTTATCTCATGCTGCTGGCTGGCGACGTTTCGAAGTACAAATCTGTATAGTTTCACTTCTGTGTCCCCATGACAGCACACGGCTTATGACATGAAGTCATGTTGTTTCCTTAGCAATGCAGAATTTTGCTTTACGTTTAACCAGCAGTGTCTGCAGTTTGCTTGTTTCCTGACCATAAAAGCAGGTAAAAATTCGATGCAATGGAATAAGGCTTAGTGTACGTTTGCATGGGATATTGCATAGTCGCCTGCATGTCTGTGTTGCAGGTAAGATGTCTCCAGTCGCTGCACAGATTCTGCGAATTCTCCAACACTTCCCTCCGCCGGAGCCACACAGTGCCTCCAGTGGACCTCAAGAACCGTCAGACAGTTCACGTGAGTTTTAAATATTTGTATCGAATATTTGCCCGAGGATCTGTGTCATAATCCCGTTCACTTAGCCTTTTTACAGTGTTGAGAGATTTTAGCCTTGAATGGAGACTATGTTTCTCCGAGACATTGGCGTCTGTGTTTCTGCACGGCGTCATAACCCACATGATCAGTATTTTGATCTTCACCGTCGTGAGAACCTCAGATCTCAGATTGAGAGTTTGGTTTTCACGGCGGTTAGATTTTGAGATACACATGTATGTCTTATTTTCTATTTCTCTCTCTCTCTCTCTCCCCCCTTCCCTTATAGTCCATAGAAGTAATATGTACATAATAGCGTAGTGCAGTGGTATTCAACCTGGGGTACGCGAAGACATCTTAGGGGGTACGTGAAATTTTTAAAAAAACAATTTGTGATAAACACTGAATAATCAGTAATGTAATTTATTTAATTTATTTTAGATGTAGATTATATACTACGTATAACTTGAATTATACATCAAGAACTTTGGGGGTACAAAGTTGAAGAGAAATTATATCTGGGGGTACGCGAAGACATCTTAAGGGGTACGTGAAATTTAAAAAAAAGAAATTATTTTATGATAAACACTGAATAATCAGTAATGTAATTTATTTAATTTATTTTAGATGTAGATTATATACTATGTATAACTTGAATTATACACCAACAACTTTGGGGGTACAAAGTTGAAGAGAAATTATATCTGGGGGTACGCGAACATAAAAGGTTGATTACCACTGGCGTAGTGTGACCCTTTAAAATGGACGGGAACGAGCCTTCTTGTGTTGAACAGTAATATATTTCATTGCAACATTATCTGTGAAAATTGCATAGAAAGGTACAAAATTTATTAAGTTGCTTTGTAAAGTGAATTAAATGTAAAAACGTCTTTGGGGGTAATGAAGCCAAATTTATGCCAAACGCAGACTATGTCAGACCGCGCTATAGCTTCTTGCTGGCTCAGTTTCTCTGACTCGACCGAAATTTTTGGCCCCGAGGATTACAAATGAAGCCCTCTCATGTCAAATCAGAAAATACACTGGTATGTTACGCGTTTTCGATACACGCGGGGATTGGCAGGTTTCCGTGTAACTAAAGTTATCGTTGATTTGTAATCAGTGACATCATGTAGACATATTGGGGATTGGAGGTATAGCTCCGCACGTATGCATGGATCCAAGGACACAAATAGGAAGGCACTCGAATTGTTGACAGCCGTTGTTAGAACTAATTAGCGAGGATAAAATATACGAACATGCATCGTGACAGACAGCTGATACACTGACGAGGAACGCGACTTCTTTCTTCAGAATCAGGTGTCGCGATGTTGAGAAATGTGGAAACAGCGGGGTTTTTTTACGCAGTTACGAGGTGCGATCGGAAGGTTTCCAGACTGCGCGTATAAAAACCCGTACACTTATCTCAGGTATTAAATTCATCCATCACCCTCGAAGTAGTTCCCCTGGGAGTGAACACAACGATCCCAGCGCCGCTGCCAAGCCTGGAAGCATCCCTGGAAATCTTTCTTTGTCAGCCTGTCAAGCACCATCTGCGATTCTGCCTGAATCTCTTCTATCGTCTCAAATCTCCTTCCCTTTAGCTAAATTTTCATCTTTGGGAAGAGGAAGAAGTCACACGTAGCTAAGGAGGGTGCGGGATGACGGCCATGGCCTCGTATTTTTGAAACACTCGTGTCTGCTTTTGGACAGAGATGATGAATATGTTACAGGTAGGAAGATTTGAGTGGATGGACTGCCACCACGTGCGAAAAGAGGTGTTTGGTGTTACATACTACACTCGTGCTGAAATTTGTAGAATAAATTATATTCAAGGAAGGAGTGAAAAATTGTTTTGACTTCGGGGCTGTATGATACTGTTCTGTACTCGTGAGAAATGAAGACTTTCAATTCATACACTTTCAACTCCATTTATACTATACAACTAAATGCTAATATTTTTAAGAATACTGTATACTGGTAATTTATATTACCAGGAATATCATACAGTTCAATATCTAAAGTGAACCTAATATTGATGAGCACGTCGCCTTAGGGACCCACATCAGTGGTAGGTACCCAGTGCCTCGGGGGTATACCTGGGCCACCCTACCTCCGGGGGCTGTAAATACGGAGGTCTGGTCCTCCAGGTTGGGGGTTGGGCGTGGGGCTGACAACCCTACCCTGTAAAAAGCAATTTGTTACGAAATCAGATGAAGCAACTGCCGGATGGACTCATTCACGGCAGACTGGTAAACAGATTGTCTGTGAATGAGGAATAATGGAAGAAGCTTTTGAAGATGACCAGGGCCCACACAGGGTTGTAGAGCCAATGATGATGATGATGAGCACGTACCGAAGATCGCCTGATTGGCAGAAACGTATAGGCTTATACGTAATAAAGAATCAGAAGTTGAGTGGCACTGTAGCAGATGGGAATAAGAATTATATTTAGAATTTTAGATGGTCTAAAATTTTAAATAAAATGATATAGTATGAATCTGCACAGAATAAGAGAACGTGAGATTATTTATAATAGGTAGTGCCGTCATTAAGAATTAAGGCCGAGCGGGTTGCCGGGATTTCGTTCTACGCGACTGGAAGCCAGCGGAAGAACGAACATGACTCAGTCCGGAAGTTCATGTACCTTGACACGCTTTTCAGATCTGCCCCAGTAGGATGCTGATTCCGGTTGCACTCGGCTTAACGGACGTGACTGTGTGTTGAGAAGTTCTCTGACTTCAGCATGCGTTATTATTTTTGTCATTGTGGTTATAACTGAGTTCCAGTCGATATGACATTTCGTATCGATATCGGAGATTTATAAATCGATGTCGAATCAGTTTAGAGCGTTTTAAATTGTCAGGTTTATAGTCATATTCGGTCTTAAAACGCCCGTGTAGTTTATGTGCTCGCAATTTGTTTCCGTAAGATCCGTTGTAACGACACGGGTTCACTTGATTCCGTAGGATCCGTTGTAACGGCATGGGTTCACTTGATTCCGTAGGATCCGTTGTAACGGCACGGGTTCACTTGATTCCGTAGGATCCGTTATAGCGGCACGGATTCACTTGATTCCGTAGGATCCGTTGTAACGGCACGGATTCACTTCATTCCGTAGGATCCGTTGTAACGGTATGGGTGGGCATATTTATTTTCATCTTCGCCTCGGTCTCTCTGAGGGCTACTTACGATGAGGTATTCTTTCTATAATGTTCTATGCAGTTTACAATTCTCTGCAAATTATAATATTTATTTGAAAACCATTCTTCATTACATGTCTTCTGAAAGATGCCCAACGTAGTTAAACAGAGGAGCGTGGGCTGTCTTGACTGGTTGCTCCATTTCGCACTATTGTACCAGGCTGTTTAACTTTGGTCACATTGGTTTAGTGCGAAGACGAGTTACAAGATCGATTTACTAAATCGATTTTTATTATTTTTAATTTGGAAGCTGGTAACTCGTCTTCACACTAAAGCGTTCTGAACAAGCCTTCAAGGTCCTTCGTGAAACGGACAAGTTAATAAATAATACAGAAGATGAGGCGTATATAAATTTATGTTTTAGACACACAGACTTTGCCTTTGCACATTTTTTGTACTATGAAACATTGTACTGTCATACTATTTCAGCCACGAAAGAAATGTGGCTCTGATGGGGAAAAGAGTGTATTTTTGTGGGTAAACTACTCGGAAAATAGTCACTTTGGAGACCGAGTGGAGATGGAAGGTGGCTTTAAATGAGCGTGATGAATTATGAATACAGAAATATATGGTAAGAATCTATCGTTTCTTATTTAAGGTACAGCTTAGGAAAACTATGAAAAATCTTAATCACGATGGCTGATTCTTTATAACGATTGAAACATGGTAGCTTGAGTTAAAATGCTTGTAAAATCGGATCATGGGTTCGAATCCCACCGCAGGCATGGATCTAGGCCTATGCCCGCGGTTATCTGTGTTGTACCGTCCCTGTGTAGGTAGAAGCCTTGTGATGGTGAATCCTACCAGATGTGTAAAATGATTCATAGTTTTATAAGTTAACAGCGTGAAGGACCCGACCCGCAAAAGGATGAAGAATTGCATCATGGGCCTCGAAACAGTACCGTGTGATTACAGGTTTCTGCAATTCCTACAGCCAGTCCAAACTCTTGTCTTTACGTCACAGGGATTAATAATGTCCCGTGGCGAGCTAGCACGCGATACAAGTGGCCTGACACACAAACCCAGTGCTCTTGAACTCGTTTCTAACAGTGATGACAAGATGGCGGGTGTATATCGTAACATATCGTTTTAATGCCAGCTTACGAGTGGTCTTGGGAATTGTGTCAGCTCGTGTTACGTAATGCTGTGCACACTCTTTGTTGGACTAGTACAGAAAGTGCAAGTGTTCACTTTCTTTTATCTTAAGCTGTACATCACTTACCTTTAAGCGGATCATTTGTAATTTTACCAACGCAGAAGGTTGTGTTACTTAAAAATTCGCTGTTGAGTCTTCTTGTATTTGAGACGTTCGGGTTGTGTTTCAACTACAAATCTTAGCGTTTATAGTCAGAGTGAAATGGGAAATTGTGGTCAGATGTGAGGGATGAAGGGGTGAAGATTTGGTGGGAGACGATCGTGGGTTATTTTAGGTTTATCCTGTTATGAAATTTAGATAGACGGTTGAATCAAAATGGCCAACAGTAGGATAAGTTAGGAAATGCACGCATGGCGTAACAGTTTCTGCTCTTTGATGTGAATTTCAACATGTTGCCGGTTGGGGATCCCCCACCCAGTGACTTCCGGCGCACAGAAACGCTTGTAGTTAAGCTTGCAGTGTCTTATTTGATCAAAGATGATATCTTTATACAGGTTTGAGTAAAACTCTCTAATATTAAACTTTATAAAATCCGCTTAGCAGTTCTCGAGTTACACATTCGGGCAGTAAATCAGGCAGATTAATCTAATAGACGAATTTCTTGTAAGTTTTAGCAGCAAACGCTTGGGGGTAGATATTTAATGAGGGTTTTTTAATGATTTGTAGTCATCAGATATTATTATTTTGATAATTTAGTCGGGATCACGTGGGCTGTGCAGTACGCATGTCAGGGATGAAAAATGTAGACAGTTTTAGTCGGAAACCCTGAAGGGAAGAGTCCATTTCGAAAATCTAGGCGTAGAAAGTGGATTAAAATAGATCCGAAGCGAGTGTGTCAAGGTGTGTACTGGGTTCGCTCGGCTACTAAGCGTAGGATCCACTGGGAAGCTGTTCTGGACACGGCAATAAACCTTTTGGATCCAGCTGAGCGACTGTCAGCTTCTCAACGAGGACTATTCTATGCTGTTAGTGTAGCCTACTCGTAAATTACGTTCAATTGGGCTAAAAAAAATTAAAACTGGCTTCACCGACATTCTTTCCGTACGCCTGTCAGCCCTGCAGTATGAAACAAGTTTGATTTATCCGCCAGATCAAACCACACCTGCCGAGTTTGAACGGTTTTTGTTCACGTGTACTTGGACTCGTTTTATCTGGAAACGCTTCGAATCCAACCGTGTGACTGAAAGTAAATCTTGTTTTGATACAGTGATTTAGACCAACATGACATGAAGAAATAAGCCTTGTGGCCTGGTGTAGCATTTTG
>NW_019060497.1:18986-38864 GCF_000696155.1 Zootermopsis nevadensis | reverse complement strand
TTAATTATAGTAATATTTTAATATTTAATAGGAATTTTATTGTGATTAGACTGACAAGATTTAAACAAATATATATTTATCACAATATGACGCAACTTTATCATCTCAGGAATACCGAGGAGTAGAATGACCCATTGTCTTCTGTTGCGAGCAGTGTAATTAAGTTCCAGGTTTCATCAAGGCGACAGATTTTTGACTAGCTAATATGCTGTTATATAACACTGGCCAAGCGTTGTTCTGCTATTCATCAAAGTGTGTGTGTTTTTAGGTGAATGAGAAGTCTGTTCTTACGCGTTCGCAACTGAAGGTTAAAATGATGAACCTGCAAGTTTTGCCATGTCTGTCTGTCTGCCTTATATCCGTCCGTCTGTCTGTCCACTCGAGAAGGATTTTCGTGAACTTTGACGTTATGGGGGCTTTACTGAAAATTTGTAGCCATGTTCCAATGTTGGTTAAGACCAAGTAAGAATAACGAATACTTTATGTGGAGACCTGCGTGCGTTTCTGAGCGCGGAAGTTCCAGGGTGGTGGTGAGTGTTTGCGCATTGGTTGTTATGGCTATCAGGGAAATCCTCGTGTCGGGCAGTCCTCGGTTATTCCCGCTACTGCGTGGTGAATCCTCCGCGATGACGCTATCCCTACCCAGACACCTCGCCAATGCAGAAACAATTGACGGCAGACAACTCTTTACATCTTAGAACACCATTTACAAAGGTCAGATTCTGGTGAACGCGCCACAGTTGTTACGCTGTGCGTTCTTTTCTAACATCTTTGACGGCGAAAGGATTTTGAACTTTGATATATCGTACATTATCTCAGTTCAGACTGTCAGAATCTGTATGTTCATCGACGAAGGCGCAAAAGCCCACCTCTTTGGCTTGACGTGTATGTTTCAAAATAAATATATAGATACCAAGGGAGTGGGCCATGTAGCTTGGGGTGTGGTGTGAAACTTACAGCCTTTTAAGTAACATCATCTTCGAATGGTGATGTACACGGGGACAGCGTATCCACACTTTACAGACAAATGTATCGTTTATGAATAAGAGGTTCTCACAGGGGCAAAGCTACAGTTGCGTCTTCAGGTTCACTGTCATGACTCGCAGTCACTCGTGATTTCCTCTTCGCCGTCGTCCAACCGAGCCGAAGACACATCCGGCCTCCTGCCCGTTAGATAACAGTGGTGAACGGAAAATGTGTACTGCTGAGTGATAGTTTAGTGTAGTGTCGCTGTAGTATTTCTGACTTTTGATTTTGATCATAAACACGTATACAGAGGACCGAGCGGTTAAAAACTTTGGTTGTCTTCAGATTTCGGCCCCGGAGACAGGCGTTCCCGTGTTGAGGTTTCTGTTGTTTTTAAGGCAGAATCGGCGTTTGTACCTCGAATAAGTTCATGACTAACTCCTTCTATACCCTTTCCGATTCATTTATTATATCTGATGATCTCCTGTTTCGGGTTTTCATGGTTTTCCTCAGTCCTTCGAGAAAGCTGATATGGTCGTGCTTAAATCGGGCCACGGCCGTTTTCATGTTGTTCCATTTGTTTATCAATCGTCCTAACATCCGACCCTGAGCTAGTGACAACGCCGTTAAAGAATCACACACGAATCAACAAACGCGTAGATGTGTGAGGATTTTAAGTTTTCACGGCAATGAGGATGATATTCTTCTGGGTTTAGGCGCTTGTAGACAGCCCTGAGGATGGCGACAGCATGTTTCTCCGAAACGTTGGCATCTACCGACAGGACCACACGGCGCCAAAACCCAGAAGAACATCGTGAAACACGTGGTTTGTTTGATTTTATACAAGTGTCTGTATTGTTCGGAAACCAGTCTGCAGTTGAGTCATCTCAAGTTCCTAATTTGGAAATTCCATTGCTGTGTCCGGTGGTTGGGACTTGACGGCTAAGCCCTACCCTTTACACATCTGTATTGCATTTTCAGTTTGTGTGCCTTTGTAATGTACAAATGTTCAGGTACGAATTAACGTACCAGAGCCCACTTGGTGTTCGTTAACGTACGGTTTGAAGATGGCTGTCTTCTGGGTTATAGCGCAATAACCCAGAAGACAGCCATCTTCAAACTAGCCACCGTGAGAACTTAAGTCCAAGTGTTGCTACCTAGGTTGACGATCATTTGCTGTGAAGCGATTTTAAAGTAATTATTATATTTGTTTACCGTCAAATCACAATAAAATAGTAAGATAAGATAATTAAAATGATTAAAATATCATCTTATGTTCCATATCGAGCATTCGATTTACATCGGAACATTCACAAAATGTTTCGGTTTATCAAACCGTCATCAGGTATAAATTATAAACTTTTTAAACTCAAATTACAATTATTTATAGTTTTTACAATTTTATAATTTTATCATCTTTCTCAGTATATTTTATGGAAGTTGTGTCTAGATATTATTAATATAACGTTATTGTTGAGGTGGTGTTTTGATGTCATATATGAAATAGTAATCGGTTCAGATGTGTTCAGAGGAGAAATTCAGAAGTGTTACCATCTCAGAACAAGGTTCGTTATTGACTTATGATCTCAAGCGATTTTAAGCCTTGCGGTGTAGTATTCATGAATGTGTGGTTTGTTATAATAGTTCCCATGGTAATGCTATTAAGAGATATTGGTCCGTGTGGATCGTTTATCCATGGCGTGCTACGAACACGTATGTCTATCATGGCTAACGACGTACGTGTACTTCTATAAAACATAGTGCATTGTACTAAGTCATATTATATCTTTAATTAAACGAAGATATATTTGTTTAAATCTTGTCAGTCTAATCACAATAAAATTCCTATTAAATATTAAAATATTATTATAATTAACATTTAAATTATTAACATGCTGTTCTCTATCGAAATGTTAGATTTACATTAGATCATCACTTTTTTACACGACATGTTTCAGTTCTAAAAGAACCATCTTCAGGTGTATAAATTATATAAACTTAAATATAATTTCTTAAATGCAACTTTTAGTCAGATGTTTATCAGATTTCAAATGATGTTTTCTTCCAGATTTTATTGTATTTTAATATCGTATTCGAAGTTGTTCTGTATATGTACGTCAAGATTTAAACAAATATATATTTATCACAATATGACGCAACTTTATCATCTCATAAACGAAGATAGTTCATTATTTTAAATTTTTTGTTATACAGCATTACTTAATTTTTATATAACTTTGTGTGCACTGAAACAAAAGACTGTCCACTCATCCATGGCGTTCTATGTACATGTACTTATTTATATAAAACCGCATAAAAACAGATGTTTACGTGTTAACGCTTCGTAGATTTCGTAATTAAACAATTATTTTTATTTTTGATTGTTACTTTAAGGATAAATGTGTTTTTCAAAGCATTGCTTTCGATTTTCCCTTCAATATTGACCGACATTTGTCTAGCAGATGTATAATTTTAATTTCGATATAACACTGTTTTCATCGATTTTGTATTGATATCGTTTGACATATCTTCCAAAAAGATTACTAGTTTTACTCAGTGCCTCCAATCACGCGCTTTGTTTAATTACCAAGTAATTACCAGTCCGTACCGCGAAGAAAACACTACACCTCACCATTACGAAAATCAGCTGGTTAACCCTTTGAAGCCGAAGCTCGTCTTCATAATATTTACGAATCCAGACCGTACCGCGAAGAAAACACTTCACTTAACCATTAGAAGTCGAATCAGGCGGTACCACGTAAGATTTAACAAAAGAACATCCCGGTCAAAGCCTTAAGACACGTGTCGTTCCAGCCTCTATACGACTATTTGTGTCAGCTGTTTGTAACATTCCGCAACTGGGTATTTGGTTCTCAAAAATTAATTATTAAATTTTATTCCCTGATTAAATAGTCGCCGTCTTGTTGCTTTTTTTTAATCTTTGTAACGAGGTTGCGATCTGATTATGGCGATACGAACGACGTATTGATACATAACTAATGAGCTTCGCGCGCGTTAATCTTGATGAATGGACGGTCATCTCAGGAGACGCAGGTATCGATAGTTGCTATCCGCGGCGGTTTGTGGGAGGGGTGGGGTTTCTAGTTGCGGAACGACCCGACCCAGCGCCACCTCTGCAGCGGGGATTGTAGTAAGTAGGTCAGTAGGACACTCCCTCTCCTCTTTTAGTCTCACCCCCCACTCTCCACTCTCGCTATGTACAACAGTAACATAGACCGAAAAGTGGGTCGCCTGCAGCCACTCACTTTCACTATTACATGGCTGTGTAATCATTATCCATTGTATCACCGCTGGCCGCACTAGACTAGCTGTTCATTCCGTCAGTGTTGCTCAGGGGTTACACCTCAGTCTTCGTTCTCGAACTATTCAGTCTGTCTTGTGGACACAGACCCTTAACATCGCGATCTACGATCGTTGCCAGAGAGTGAGACTTCGCGTGGCGTCCTGTTTTCGCTTCAGTTACATCACTGACACACACACACACACACAAAAAAGTACTTGCCAGTGTCTGAGTAATCGTGCTAGTGAGACGCACGTCAAAGTAGTGCCGGACTGGCAGCCGACAGGTGAACAGCTGCGTGGTGTGATTGTGACATTTTACCTACCAGTACTGCTCGTTTTGTGGTTGTAGTGATCTGTGTGTGTGTACAGTTCTCTTTCTTTAAAAGTGGCTTGTTCCTGCTGTTTTTATATATCAAGTGATTTTAAATTTCAGTGAATCGATGATTTTGATGTGAATCCATCTTTCATGTTTCTTACATGGATTCACAAATACCTTTCTGTGTGTCTCGCTCAGAACCAAAGTATTATCTTCGTAGAAACTTGGCCGATCACCACGTGCTGTTCGGGTGGTTGTCAGTTGTGAGATTTATCCCTCCCCGTAACAGGGGATGGAATAGAGGATAACAGTGAAGTAGTGTTCTTAGAACTGTACTCGATCGTGTGGCAGTCTGTCGCAACACCCCCCTCCCCCCTCGTTTCGTTTTTTATTGATTGTGATTTGTGATTTCACATTAAGTACTTGTCAACTGCTTCAGATATTTCGTGATATTTGTTTGTGGAATAGTGTAATAAGTGATCAGACATTGCTTTTAATCGTACTTGATAAGTCTGTGAGGGGATTCTAAACGTCTTGATTTTGGATCTGGGACTCGTTGGTGTAAAGTGTCGGATATCTCACTGATACTCAGACTAAAGTGCTGTGTTTAGTCACTTGTCTTGTGCGTAGCGCCCGACGTACTATGTTATTGGAAATGGATCCCCATCCAGCTTTACTTTCGCTTAATATGTCCCCCTTTAGCCTCAGTCCCAATGGTAGCAATGGTAGCAATGGAACTGTAGCAATGACTTCCAGTGGTAGCCCTCACAGTAACAATGCGATGCCGCCTCCACTGTACGGATCCCCGCCGCTGGGACAGTACTCTATGGGGGGCGGCATGCACCACCACCACCACCATCACCACCACCCCCAACAGCAGCAACACATGTTGGGTAACCTGGACGCCTCCTATCTGTTCCCCGCAGGCGGTGCCTCCGTACCGGGAATGGATGTTGCAGCAGGTAGTTACCAGCAGTCGCCCCAGCATCCGGTGGCAGTGGGGGCGGTGGTCACGGGCATGACGGGGGCCCCCGCGGACCTGCCCGACACGAAGGAGGGAATCGAGGAACTGTGCCCCGTGTGTGGCGACAAGGTGTCGGGCTACCACTACGGTCTCCTCACGTGCGAGTCTTGTAAGGGCTTCTTCAAGAGGACTGTGCAGAACAAGAAGGTGTACACGTGTGTGGCCGACAGGAGCTGTCACATAGATAAGACCCAGAGGAAGCGGTGTCCGTACTGTCGCTTCCAGAAGTGCCTCGAAGTCGGCATGAAGCTAGAAGGTAAGAACCGCCTTCTTGCTCTTTAGGGGACGGGCAGTGCGGATGTGTATATTTCAGAGAAGCTGCTTTTGGATTGGTTCAGTCAGGTATTGGCTGGATATGGTTAGGTTTCGGTTGGTTAAATTATACGTCTGATTTTGGTTATGTTGGGGCTTGAATTCGTTACAAAATTAGTATGATTGAATTAATTTCGGCTTGTTGGCTAAGTTATGTTTTTGATTGAATATTTTGGCTTTGGGACGATTTAGTTACGCGTGTATGCATGCGAGCTGGAAATGTTTAATGAAATTGGTGCTGACTGGTGTGTGTGATTGTTAATTAGGTATGGGCCTGATATATGTGTTTTAATTGAATGTGTTAGGCGTGGGTTAATTAAGTCTAAATTAAGGATAAGTGCGTGTCATGCGACCGTATTAGGAATCAGTTTATTAAGTTTGGTCTTTATAGGTTTTTTAATGTATTACACGTTGTTAAGTTGATTTTTGACTCATTAAATTACGAGAAAATACATTTAATGTGGGAAGAGAGATATGTATTCTGGCCTTGAAGCACGAAGTTCATCTAATCATATTTAAGAATTCAGTTCCTACGTAAAAGAAAACACATCACGTCGCCATTACAAATATCAGTTGGTGCGAGGAAGCTTGAAGCTTTCACGGCATCTGAAAGTGGTAAAATCCCTGACGATGAAGGCAGAGAAGACCTTGTGCTCCAAGTGGACGCTGCTGATAGATAGCCCGAAAGGATTTTATTAATCGATTATCGTTGCTTGTGGAAGATAAGTTTTCTGTTCCGGGAATCATACGAATTCTGTACTCTGTGAGCCAATGCTAAATGCCAAAGCAGATCCATAGACGGGTGTCCCAAAAATATGTATACACGCATTCGCTGAACGAAATAAAAGACATTTTAATATTCGAAACTGCTGCATACGTTAGCATTGACAGGTAGTGATTCAGCGAATTTAGAGTAGTTCACAGTCCTTTAGCGGGCTACGGACTACTTAGTTTCTGTAATAGTATTGGGTTATGGATTGATTAAGTTAGATAAGGAGTAACATTGGTAAAGATAGTGTCGGGTCATCTTATTTTAGGTGTATTGGTATTATTTGATACGTTATGTACAAATGCTATTAATTCATTTAAACATTTCATACGAATTATTTCGTTTGTAGATTCTGTAATATTAAATTATTCCAGAAATAATCCTTAGTATTTCAGTAATCGACTTCATGCAGTCTGGTAACATTAATTCTGAAATTTGGGGTCGTTGGATGTGTATAAATTGCTCTGGACAGCTTCATGAAAGTATTTTTGTTTCACATTATCCATTGACTAGCTTAAACATGTTTTGATGTTTGCCTTCAGGTAGAAGGAAAAATATCAATTGCATGAGTCCCGTTAGATAAGGCAGTTCTTCAGGTAGACATCCTTTTCTCTGTAAGACTTGAGGTTCTCACAGCGGTGAATATGAAGATTTCTGTCTTCTGGGTTATTGCGCTGTGTAGTCTGGGCGATGTTAACCAAAGGTTCAGAGGTCATACTGCCTCCGTCATCAGGGCGACGAGTATGAAGATTTCTGTCTTCTGGGTTATTGCGCTGTGTAGTCTGGGCGATGTTAACCAAAGGTTCAGAGGTCATACTGCCTCCGTCATCAGGGCGACGAGTATGAAGATTTCTGTCTTCTGGGTTATTGCGCTGTGTAGTCTGGGCGATGTTAACCAAAGGTTCAGAGGTCATACTGCCTCCGTCATCAGGGCGACGAGTATGAAGATTTCTGTCTTCTGGGTTGTCGCGCTGTGTACTCTGGTCGATATTAACCATCGTTTCAGAGGTCATACTGTCTCCATCATCAGGGCGATGAGTATGAAGATTTCCGTCTTCTGGGTTGTTGCGACGTGTAGTCTGGTCGATGTTAACCAACGTTTCAGAGTACACAGCGCAACAACCCAGAAGACAGGAATCTTCATACTCATCGCCCTGATGACAGAGGCAGTATGACCTCTGAACCTTTGGTTAACATCGCCCAGACTACACAGCGCAATAACCCAGAAGACAGAAATCTTCATCCTTTTCTCTGTCATTGTCTTCTATCTGG
Organism: Zootermopsis nevadensis; assembly: GCF_000696155.1. The sequence continues at coordinate 30,902 of NW_019060497.1, read as the reverse complement.
GATCTAGGGCTCGAATCCCGCTCTAGGCTTGTTAATCCTCGTATTTTTGTGTTCTGTGTGGGTAGAGGCTTTGCGGCAGGCTGATCACACGTCCAAGGAGTCGCGCAAAATGTCTTGAGATTCACTACAACAAGGTATAAAAAGTTTATTGTGATCTCTTGTCCAAAGACTGTACTACTCGTAGATTATTCTCAAAAAGACTTGAACTTACATGGATATTTAGAACTCGTTTTTCTCCCCAGTATTGCATAAATTGAGACCCCACAATTTGTAGATCTGACGGTTGTATGAAGAAATGAATTAAGATCACGTATAAAAGAGAATATTGTCGTGTTGTGTATTCATAGGTGGGCGAATCAAACAATTATTCTTTCAACGGGCCGTGAAAACGCTGCAGACATACGAGTCTGTATACTTCTGTTGTAAAATAGTCACACATGAATGAGAGAGAGAGAGTGGTTCAACAATTCATTGTATATGAGATAAAAGGGCTTTAAATGCGGGTTTAACGAGGAACTTGATGGTCTCAGGACCAATCGTCCACGCTTTTTCCTTCAGCTAAGTTGGCAGGCAGAGACAACACTTTTATTTTATATCGATTCCCCCCCCCCAACCCAGCTGGTACGTAAAGTCAGTGAGTTTGCAAACAGTTTCAAACCGACCATAGTTCCAAACTTACAGAATTTCAATAAAGATCTTGATGAAGATGGCAGTCTTCTGGATTGTAGTGCCGTGTAGTCTGGTAGAAGTTTGCCGACGTTTCAGAGGTCCTTGCTGCCTCCATGATTAGAGCTCGCCCTGGTCCGCTGTGAAAACCTTAAATCTCACTGAGGGTATGTTGTTTGAAAAATAGGGCGCTGTGTAGTCTACTCGCAACTTGGGCCCAAGGGGGTTGAAGTTACTGGAGAACATGGTATTATGAAAAACACTCTTCGCGAAATATTATCAGGATGAGAAATGTTGGAGAACCTGACGAGAAGACATCACTGGAAGATCTTAAGTATAGATGGGAGGATAATATTAAGATGGGCCTTACGGAAATAATGTGGGAGGGTTTTGATTGGATTCGTCGTTCTCAGGGTAGGGGCCCTGGGGTTGGTCTGAACGTTTTATTTGCATAGAATGTCTGTAATTTCTCTAGTAGCTAAGTAATTATCAGTTTTTCAAGAATGTTTCTGCTGCATAGTTGGTTTATACTGCCGTTAAATATGTATTAACCACAATGGGAATTGTTTGTAACAAAAGTCTGGTCTGTATTTATGTCAAGTAGAACCTTTTGACTTTTGGAAGGGAGGAGGGGGGGCTGAAAAAATCGATTAAATTAAATTTGAGCTTCGTGTATGTACGAATTATATTTAAGGTTTAAATGCGTCATGTTTGTGTTTTATAATCAAAATATATAATATAAAGTATTGTAACATCGTTGTAGCGATGAATAGCGCAAATTTTAAATTTTAAATTTTAACATCTGTAAATAAAGTTTGTGTATAGACCTGAATTATATTATATATTTTGAGTACGAATTATGTTTTACGTACTAAGTAAATTCAAATTCGTGTGACAACTACTGGTTAATTATCGCAGAACTGCATTTTATGTAAATTCTCTCAGTAGTATATGTAATAAAACGTATGGAGAGCAAGTCGCTATGTTCGTATTGCGTGCATTTATTTCGATTTTCACAGAACAGCAAACTCTTCCTTTAATTAATCTTTTCTTTCGTGACTCACGAATTATTGCTGTCGTTAACAAATGGCCGTTTTTATTATTAAATTTCTCTGTTCTGTTCAGTATCAGGGCATTTGTCTTGTTTATTTTTGAATAGAGGATTCGTCCGTCATCCCATTTTTTTTTCTAAGTCTATCTAGTAAGCCTGCCTGTGAATAGGCCATGGTCGCTCGCCGAGAAAACCTCAGGACGTAGCAGCTTCGTTAGGCTTGAGCTGCCAAGCTCGGTGCCTAGTGACGTGTATTGTGGTGCGCTTTCCTGGACCTTCGAAAAGTGATAGACTGAAATAGCAATCCTTACAGTCTCTGTAACTTTGATGGCCGGTTTGTAATTAATTTAGGCCCGACCCAATGTAGGATTTGAGGTTTTTACGGCGGTGAGTCTGAACGTCGTGTCGTTGCGCCGTGTAATATGGTAGACGTTGCTGCCTCCATCATCAGGGCGATGAGGATGGGTGCAGATCTAGTTTGGCTGTGGCGACTAGTGAACTGTTTCCTGCGTGGTGTAATAATTCGTTGATTCTGAAACGTCTCAGTTATGCGTTTTATTATAAATTGTTATAAAATATTTTACATCGAATGTGGGTGATTTGTTAATTGTAAGAAACAATCCTTATCAGTTATTAATCTTCTTTATAGCCCGAAGTTAGCCAGGATAATTATCTCAGAGAGTAAAATGGCTGGCTGTGGGAGGGACGACCGGATTTCGATTCCCAGCAGGTGTATTGATTTTTATCCTCAGTACGCCCAGATCAGCTCTGGTTCCCACACAGTCCACCCACTTAGTATGGACCGTTCGTCCACCGGGACAAAGCGGCCGGAGGAGTTCACTGCTCAGTTCCACCTAGTACAAAAGGTTAAAATTGCAATGAACCTAACCTAAGCTTGCCCCTTTTTCGTCAAAGTCAGACGGAATTGTATCAAAATATTGATATATGACCCGTAATACAGAGCTCTTTGCAGCCTGCAACTTTCATTTGGGACATTTTACGGTATGGCTTATAACCAAGTAACTCCTCAGAGCAGATTCTTCATAAGAAGCTGATAGTTGTTCAGGTACTCATGGAAGTTTGTCGTCTTTCATAGAACGCGAAGGTTCATTATTGTGTCTTTGGTTAAGGTTGTAACGCCGTGTGGATTTGTGGATAGATCCCAACGCATCGAATGGAGACACTGCCTGTTGTCCAGAAGATGGAGGTCGTATGCTCCTCCGAAGTGTTCGTAATGTATCTACAAGTACACACGGAATTATAACCAACATCAACATCCTTATCGCCATGAAAACCTCAACATTCATTACCGTGTTTACTGTGTACTCTGTGCTCAGTTTAAGATTAATCTTATCCCCACCTAAGATTCATATTAGTATTATTCTCCCACCTACTCTTATAGGTCTTCAGAGGTATCTTCCCTTCAGGATTTGCGATCGATTTTGTACGAATTTCTTATCTAAAGCCTCACCGACCTCATCCTCCGTGATTGTACTGGTAATGTTTATAGACTCGCAGGAACTGTTCATCATACACTTTTTCCCCAGCCTCATCTTACGTCATCACCCTGTGGTCCAGTTCTCCTCAGCATCGTGTTCTTTTCAGACGTCCTTAGACCGTGTTGTTTCGCTAACGTGAAAGACCCATACAGGACATCGCTTGGACCGTCTGCTGATTTTGTCCAATGCCCGAAGCCTGTGTAACATTTCGTAACATCTCTCTCTGTTACGGCGACGAGACGCATTTGGAAAATAGTGCATGCAGGCCAACTCTGTTGTTTGCTTGCATTCTGTACAAGGTGCAGTGGACTGCCATACTAAGCTTTCCGCCGCTCTTAGACGTGATTACTGTACAAGGTGCAGTGGACTGCCATACAAAGCTTTCCGCTGCTCTGAGACGTGACGTATTTGCGTAAGCCCTGCAAAGCCTCGCATTAGAGACTTAAGTATTTCGCATTTGCTGATTTACATCAATCGTGTTTATAAAATACCTTGGAAGCTGTATTTACCCACGAGAGGGTTAATAAAACAGCGTGGGATTCACTGGGAGGAAGTATATCGCAGTACTTCAGTGATGAGAGTAAATTGATTTCACCTCCACGTTTTTATTCGGTATTAATTATTATAGCGAATGATTGTGGATAATTCGAGATGAATGTAATCTAAATATTGCAGTTATAATTGAAAATTTTGTTGCTAGTGACGTCTGGTAACGTATACGTAGTGAAATATTAACTTTCAGTTTAAATACGAGGTCAGAAAATTTCGTAAGCTTGATTTTGCTGCTTTACTCAGTGTTGTTAAATTAGACTAACTAGGTTCATCTCTGTTACTTATCTACTAAAGACTATTTTATCATTTTAACTTGGAAGTATAGCCCCTGATAGACATTCGCTTTTGACACTGAGTTATTGAAGATTCTTTAGAATCTACATTGCCTGAAGCACACCACCTGCCATACTCAGTAGTCAGCGATTTCAAAATAACTACGGTAGTTTACAAAATCAGCGTTGGTCAACAACACGTAAGTGGGAAAGGTTGTTGGTTAGGGGGGGTCACTGCCAATTAAAATCCGTCCCCCCCCCCGGCCATGGCCTACAGTATGCGGGAAGACAATAAATTAATGAAAATGGCTGTCTTCTGGGTTGTTGCGCCGTGTAGTCAGATTATCCGACGTTTCAGAGCTGCTTGCTGCATCTGTCATAGTTCTAATGATGGAGAAGGAATACACGGCGGGACAACATACTCGATACCATACTGGGACACTGGGAACGACCCGTTCTTCAAGTGCCTGAGCACTGCGGGTCCCAACTTTTCGTTGGTTTTGATCTATAGACATTTTGGTAGGACTCCTTTGGAAGAGGGATCGGCCCGTCGCACAGGACAGCACAACACAGAAAAACATCCATGGCTTGAGTGGGATTCGAACCCACGGTCCCAGAGACCAAGCCTCAGAAGGCGCGGCCACCGCGGACCCCACTCGCCACCATGAAAACCTTTAATCTCGCTTAGAAGTGTCTATTTGTCAGCCTGTTTTTGCGAGCGGCACGAATGGTAACCCAGGTACCCTTATTCATTTTCCCAATCCTCGGCTCTCGATACGTAATTCTAGTTGTCGGTAATGCAGTTCCCTGTGTCATTGTAAGACATTTCTGCAGCGGTTTCTAATGAACTATTAAATAGAGGTATTTCGATGGTGAATGTTAGCCCTGCAAAGTCCAGTGACAACTTGTATTTAGCATTCAGTAATTCTGCTTTTTCGTAATAAAATGTATCTGTGGTTTCGTATGATTCTCGGATTAGTTGTTTTATTTGAGCGATGAAATAAGTGTTTGAATATTATTTAGATGAACTCTGGACACAATTGAATGTGGGCGGTCGCTGTCCTAGGGTCAATAACAACGATCTCATTTTACTTTCATTTATTCATTTGATTAATTTCATACTTCACAGGGTTAACAAAAACTGAATTTCCACAGTATGTAGTCCGTTCTTCATTGTCATCTGAAGTGGTAGTTTATTTAAATTATTTACCATCAGTTGAAAAACAAATCGCGTGTCGAAGTAGCACTGTTTTTGGTAGACTATGTTTAGTAAACTTTCTGCTCTGTTATGTGTTTTCAGAGAGGATAATTTTTCTGTGTAGCGTTCGACCTCCATTTTCTTGTTAATTGTTTCCTTTTATTGATTATTGGCTTAACCTCCCTGTGGTAGGTCAGGAATTACCATAAAGCCCTCATAACTTTGTAGAGTTTCTTGCAACAGCTCATTAGCCTTAAATTTTGTAGAATGAAAATCTTGAAAATAATAACGTGTTTAAAGGTTTGGTTCGTACTTTAAAAAAAACACATCGTATCCATTGTGAGGGTAGTTCGTATGAAATATGATATTTGTTTAAATTAAATGTTACTGGTAATAGTGAACTTGTATTATTTATTTAGTGTTCTGTCTGAGGACAGGTCCATATGAACAGGATCCTTTCATCCTTTTCTCGGACTGGGACCTGTTCATATACGTTCTTGGCAGATGATCCAGAAGTGGTTTGCCATTGCCTTCTTCTGTGTGTGAATGGAGTAATTGTTGGGATGCCACGGAGGAAAACTCCGTGTTGCCTAGACCACGGCCTTGCCCAATACAAGTTATAAATTCGGGCACCGCCGGGAATTGAACCCGAGACCCCTTGTATGAACTTGTATGAAAATAAATATTTATTTAAGGTAGCAGTTTAGACAAATATTAGTGTTAAGCACCAGTAAGTGTAACCTTTGGAAATCGTAATAAGGTTAATATTTTAATACTTCGTAATTAAATGGTTTTAAAATTTGTTGGGTTTAACACAAACGGTGGTCTTAATTATCGTTTAAATGTTTCGCGTTTCTTTTGCAGTATGTCTGAAGTTTGGAGTTTGAATTATCACGCAATGAATTTTAGGATTAATAGACTGAAAATGTCAGATGTATTTTATTTTATTTATTTGTTGTTTGTTTAACAACGCTGCTGTAGAGCGTCGAGGTATCATATGCAATTGACGTCATATTGTGCACAAGCCACTATCCTATAATTAAATAGGTTTCTGATCGCATTACAGCGTGCATTTGTTTCGTTTCTGTGGTTACGTCACACTACACTGTCGTGGAGTCTGTTTCCTAACTGGTAAGATTTCAACATCCGAAACACAGCTACGTGAAATCTGTCCAACATGTTTATCCTATTAAACACTAGGTAGTAAGTAGGTGATCGGCATTTACGAGTGCACTTGTAGAAGATTTCCTCTGTCACTATCGAAATAATCGGCCGTGGGCATAAATTTTACGTTTGTTCCGTGGAACAATATCTTTTTTACGTGATTAAACATTTTTAAAGTGATTCCTATAACGTTGTAATAGGTCTTTTCTTTTTTCGTACTTTGTTGAGCTCGGAAATAATTCTTAAAACACAAGTGCCCATGCGAGATGCCCTATTTGGGTGATGACAGTGAAGGGAATTGTGCGTACTAAGACGATGGCTTCTGGTTGTGAAAATCGCTCATGAGACACGCAGTTCAGTGATTATTAGCATTGAAGAGGTGAATTTCGAAGGCATTGTCGAGGAATGAGAATTTTCTACTGGAATTTTCCCGCAATTGTAAGATGGCGACAGTGACGGTCATTTGTTCTTTGTTCTCTGCGCGGTACGTCGTGGCGTAGTCCTTGCATTCACGTGGAATGAACGCACCACCGCCATGTTACGTAACTGATTTAAAAATACGTCACCTTGAAAGACATGTAAATGAATTTTAACTTAATATTGATTCGGGCAGTTATCTGCCGTTTAATACAACATTCTGATTATTGTTGTTTTCCGTTATGCCCGCGGTTGGTTCGACGACTCTGGTTCTAACTGTTGTCCACTGAGCAAATTAGACACGGTCAGTTTGTAGAAGAAATGTATTCGCAGCAAATTTCGTGTTTATTAGGGTGAATATTAGAGGGATTGTGACGACAAAGTGATGAACATTTATTTGTATCGAAGAAAATAACAGGAAATTGCATAATATAAGCTTTATAATTTGTGATCTTCGCCAAATATTAAGATGTTCGTCGTTAAATGTAATTCAAGGAGACAGCTTGAGGTAGTAGGGACGATTATATTTTAATGGATCAATGGACGTTTGGGGATTTCTTGACAAAGTGAGCAATTATATAAACTTTTCAAGAAAGACCTTTGCACTTTTACTAGGTCTCCAGGACAACTAAATCAGCCGATTCCTTTTAAAGAACTCTCATGAGTTTGATACATCGTGCGTCTCTCTGTCTGAGAGGTTCGCTTATTACCATTCTTTCTTAACGTGAACTGAGACCATGAGGACGTATACGTCGCATGAGTTTGGAACACTATATTCAGGGGTAGATTCTGAATGACCAGATTCATTTTCCACCGTCTTTTGACCCTGATGAGAATGCTATTATACCCGCTGAATAGTTGTTCCGTTTCGGTTGGACACCACAGAAGATGTAAACATGATGGCGGAAAGGAAATCCAATTTCATTTTCTGTAGTGCGTAGTCATTGAACGGGCTGTACTCTGTGTGGTCAGATTCTTTTGGGAGTTCGCGACCTCTGGGGAGACCTAGACGTAGATGGGAGGATAATCTCAGGCGGGATCTATGGGAGATAGGAGTTGAAGGAAACTGGATTTTGTTGGCCCAGGACAGGGTCCGGTGGAGGGCTTTGGTTAATTCGGTGATGAACCTTCGGGTTCGGTAAGCCATCTAGTTAGTTAGTTAGTTAGTTAGATCAGAGAATAATGTTAAAATGAAGATAGGTAGTCTGGTTGACGTTTACCGACGTTTCAGAGGTGCTTTGTGTGTCCATGAGGCTAACTCGTCGCCATCTGAAACGCAGGAACCCAGAACACCTCCGTGAGAATGTCAGATCTCAATGTTAAAGTGGATCGTGAGGAACTGTAACGGGGTGTGGATTGGATTCATCTGCTCACTGCATCTCATTCTTTTCTTTACGAAGTGCCACTTTCGATTTCTCGAGCAAGGCCCTGACATAGATTCTTTTTCGCTAACAGGTTATCGTGACATGCCTCTCCTTGCAAACAGCGCAGATTTTGTGGCGACAAATGTGGCTTGTTAACAAGAATCCTTGCCAGTCATACGACAACGAGGAATGTCGCGAGCTGTTATGAACATGATAATGTACCTTCGGGTTACATAAAAGGCCAGAAATATATTACTAGCTTAGCGACAAGTAGCTTCTGAAGTACGACCGTGTTTCGTGGATTTTCATAGTTTCCGTGATGCCTTGTTACCATCATGGTTCTTTCTTGCTTTGCGAATGGAAGAAACGACCTCCGGGTATTGAATAAACAGAGAACGCCGACAAGGGGCTTGTGTGTTGGAGACTAAACTCCTCATCGTGAACGCTGACATGTTACGAAAAGTTGGCATAAGGCTTCGGGACATTACGGGGTCTTATGAACGAGGTAATGAACTTTAGGATTACGTAAACGGGAGTTTTCTGATAAGTTGAGCGACTACGAGCTATTCAAGGACCACTGTGCTCCGTGGACTTTGTTTCCAGTACAGTTACCATGGTAAAAGTTTTGTTTGAATACATTTAATTCGGTAATTTGGAGTACAGCCACAGCCAAAAATTTTATATTCGTCGAATAGTTTAACCCTTCGCTTGGACGAGGTATGAAACGCTCCTAATTTGTGCTGTATAAAAATGTGCACATTTCAGACTGTTTTGCGTGATTTCAGGCCCTGGTGTCTGGATGTCAATGACCTTGCCGTCTGAGTTTTGTGTTAACGGTCACACTACAAAGTTTAATTGTAACAGACTTCCGTGCCTTGTCTTTATTTAAAATGTGTGATTTAAACATGAAGCATTTCGGGAACTTGTATCCTATAAAGGAACTTTACAATAGTTAGGCTCCTCCTTCTGGAATTAACTTTTATAAAATTTTGTATGAAATTGTGATGGTTTGACCTGTGGTCATCACTTTGGTGGGTTACCACTTAGGAAGACGTAAGACGTAATTGCCAGTCATATGAGCCATAGGGAAACAATAATCTTGCAGTCGAGAAGAATGAGATGGGCGGTGCATGTAGCGCGCATGGATGGGACAAGAGGTGAGCACCGGGTATTGGTTGGGAAACCTGAAGGTAAGAGACCGCTGGGGAGACCTAGTCGTAGATGGGAGGATAATCTCAGGCGGGATCTATGGGAGATAGGAGTCGAAGGAGACTGGATTTTGTTGGCCCAGGACAGGGTCCGGTGGAGGGTTTTGGTTAATTCGGTGATGAACCTTCGGGTTCGGTAAGCCATCTAGTTAGTTAGTTAGTTAGTTATGAGCCATAGGGTGACTGACAAAATATTCTTACCGACGTCATTCGAATCTCGATAGCTAAGGACCCCCCCGATATCCATTCTGGGTCACTGATCTTCGTCTGTTGACGAGGACTGAGAATCGTGTGTTCTGGTCGCTTCTTGGCTTCAAGGGATATATTACACTATGCTCGTACTGTAGTGTGTTCAGTGTTAGATAATTAACTATCTACCTTGTTGTCTGTTTTTCCCCAGTTGCCACGATTTTTCAGTTTACCAACGTAATGCACAGCTGTAGTTACCCCTGAAGGTGATAGACTGTGCTAATGTTGTTGCTACGTCAGCCATTCGAGTCAAATTCGTACTATCGCTTCGACTTGGCTTGATATGGTGATGGTTGATTGTAAAGGCTAACCGGTTTGAAGTTTACACGTTATGTTCTAATGTAAGAACAAGGACTATTCTTGAGAAGCTAATAGTTGCTCGTATAGTTAGAAAACTATCCGCTCTTTATGGAATCCGACCATTGCAAATTCCAAATTTCTCTTAATACATGCTGTGTATTTATTTTAGTGCAAACTTTTAATTTATTTCTCTGTTGTATATATTATATATTCGATAAAGAACATAATTTGATATTTTAAATATTTTAAATGTTAATTATTGTAATATTTTAATGTTTAATAAGAATTTATTGTGATTAGACGGACAAGATTTAATATATATTTATTATATCACAGTATGACGCAACTTTACCGTTCTCTGTTGTAGTTTGAGAGAGTGTAGAATAGGCTACTTAGCCTAAATACTAATATATCTTTGATAAGATATATGTGACTCTTCTTATGCTAGCCTAATTAGTGGAATTTAAGCTTATAGAACCTGTTACGTCAACTCTTAGCCAAGGTGTTACCAAGGATCAGTTTTTATATCTCTTTCTGAGATGGCATCTATTTCTTTCGCCAACGGGTTTATAATACAAGGCCAAACTTCGGTAGTCTATTTTTATAGGTTTTTTTTGTTAAGTTCTCTATAATCACCTGCGCCTTCCGATATATTTTGAATTTGTAGTCGTTCTGTTGTATGTGTATTCATTTGGACTTCCGATATGAATTCCTGCAGTGGTCTAATAAATTAATCTGTGCTGGCTGCTGTTCAAAACCCAGATCCCTCTTACATATTTAAATTTTGCCTTTGATGTTACGTATTCTTAAATCGGTCTGAGTTATCGTTTGTTTTGCCGAAATTAATTTCTGTTATGCTGTTTATTGTATTAAATATTTACATTTTTAATCCAGAGTCCATTTTGAAGGAAACGTTAATTTCGTGAGGTGTCTAGTTATTTTTATGACAATCACCATTTTTAACATTACTGAAATCAGTGCCATTCATTTCAATAGTTTCAGTTTTGGTGATACGGATTTTAATTTTATATGAATTTGTAGCGAAATAGTTGGGTGTCATAATTTAGAATTCGCCTGATATCTGATATGACCTTAGTAGGCTTTTTTTATAGTATTCTGCAGTTAATTGTTCTTGTAATAGACCCGTGGGAAATGTTGATACTCGCCATTATGTTTGTATTATCAATGATATACAGACTTTTGAACGCGTGGTTGTAGTTGTCAGGAGTGGAAATACATTCATAAAGATCGGTCATCCGGTCGAGAAGTCTCGATTTTGGAACGAGATCGTACTAAAAATATCAGTGCTTAGGAGCATTGTAAGCGAGTTCACTTGCTCTAACGATTCCCGCCAGGACTTACGCAACGCATCTCTACCTGTCCGGTTCATTAAAGCTGTCATTTCAGAAATTATTTTTGAACGAATCTCTGCCGGTCGTGCAACTCTACCGCTGGCTTAGCATAACTCTACGTAGAAATTACGAAATCCCGAAAAGCTGACCTAGATTAATCTTTTTACATGACTGCAATATAAAAGTTAGTCGATCAGAACATGTTCTTTTGATTAAAGTGTCTAAAGTTGGCTCACCTGCTAAACTTTAAACAAATCTGAGCGTAGGTTAAGAACACCGTTATCCGGTCTTCTCATCAAGGCCTATAAATTCAGTGTTGCGTATTTTGGTTTGTAGGTCTTTGAAAATAAAACGGAAAACTTATTCGTTATCACATTGTTTATCCTGTGACTTATTTTCAAAACGATTAATCCATCACGAATAAACGCATTGATTTATTCATCGACAGTCGGCATTATTCATATTATCATTACGTCACATAATTCTGTACTGTTACCATGGATACGCCGGAGCTGATAAATAAATACAGTAAAACCCCTCAATTGAATAAAAATTTCCTTGGATATTATCCATCGTCTAGTAAATATAAAACGTAAAACGACGTTTCGGAGATGGGACTCTATC
>NW_019060496.1:531062-583198 GCF_000696155.1 Zootermopsis nevadensis | reverse complement strand
GCTAAACAGGATAAATTTAATTAAATACTGATTTTAAATAATTTTCATTTCACTCCTTTCATTTCTTCTATGCAGTTAATGTTTAGATTTTCAATCATGTTACTAAAAAGTTTAAGCCTAGACTAAAGGGTTATTTCCTCACTCCTTATACTCCATAGAATTTGCATCAACTAGAAATTATTCTCGCAGTAATATTGTAGTTGCCGTAAATTATTGTCGTAAGTACATAATTAATATTTGTATTAGAAACAAGTCTTTGTTTGTGTTATGACATATTCTGTTTCCTCCCGTGAAGTATCTGTATAATATAATTTCTAATAGCAGTTTACTAACTCTTTAGCAGAGGAGTAGCCACACTGGATTAAGTAAATTGGTAATTTGCGAACAGAGGCTTTTGAAGCTTCAGTTGACCTGATCTTTTTTGAAACATTATGGAAATGGAAGGGTGAATGAAAATTCATCAGTCCATGGTGCGGTGCTTTTCAGGTTAATCACCTGCAGCTGAACACACCATCACTGAAGAAAATGGTGATTATGACGAGTCGCGAAGATGAAATTGTAATTTGAAGATGGCAGCCTTCTGGGCTTTTGTGCCATGTGGCCTTGTAGAGGTTGACTGACAATTCAGAGGCGTTTTCGACCTCCATCTTTATGGCGACGATATCCCACGATGCTGTCATCTTCACTCTTTGTGCCATGAGAACCTGAAATCTCACATTTGTAGTTTATTTCAAGGTATTTCGCCTGTATTTGCCTGGAAGAAGTAATGAAGGTATGAAAAACGAAATCAGCACAGGGCGGTGTCTGCAGGCCGGGATTTGAGCTCATGGCATCCGGAACATGAACCACAGGGACATTTTTTTTAATAATCCTTAACTATTTAATAGTCAACACGGGATGTTTGCCAGAATATTAATATGTGCAATAAATTGCCAGAGGGGGGACTTGAGTGCTTTAATACGTGGTACTTAAGTGTCCAGCTCATAAATATAGTGCCTAATCCTAGTTTCTTAAAACCTTGCATACTGTGCAGTATTGAATATGTATCTGTAATATATAAAAGTCATGCATATAAAATCTCATGTGTAATTGAAAGTTCGGTGTCGTATTGCATGAAGTATGGTTTTATAAAGTGCGACATTTTTACGCTAAGTTCTTTGTAACAAACCACTTCCTTATGAATTGTATGATTTTAATAGACGGACTAATGAATTAATGTTTTTTGCCATTGATGGTGACCTCGTGAGGTCAAAACGCGTTTGACCCCAAGTGTTTTTCAAAGTGTAAACAGTTTTGTTTTTTATGCATGATTTTATATATTTCAGATAAATATCCTTAAGAAGTAATACCTTGGAGGTGTTACTTAGAAACAAAACTGATTTTTATCTGTAATGATCACAGGTTGGTGCTTATTGAAAGGGAATTTATTGTACATGTAACACTGACATCTTCAGGTTCTGGAAGCAGTTTTATAAAAACTTTTCTTGCCTTCACAATTCAGTGTATTATATAATCAGAAAGTTGCTTCTGAGCGTTTATTTATTTGATTAATCTTGAAGGCAGTGTACTGCCATGATCGATTACATTTCGTACAGCGTGTACCCATCTTAGGAGTTCTGACTTCCAGATATTTGGAGGGAATGTAGAGGGGACCAAGGGGGTTAAATATAAAGAGTATTTTCAGCTATATGTGAATATTTAAAACAAATTACAAGTTTTATTCTCTGTTGTAATAATGAGGAACAGTAAAAATACATAATTATGAAAGTTATAAAAATCAGTATTCCATGATTTTCCTAAGTTACAAACGGTAATTATAATATAATAAAAGTCGTCACATATTTCCCCTCTTCTATTTCCATCTACTCATCAATTTTGTGTGTGGTTTTAAATTACACTTTTCAATCCTCACATCTGAGTGTTCACAGTTAAAAATTGTGTATACAAATGTAGTTTTTATTAGTTAATGACCTTGTTATGAGACTTGTAATTAAACTTGCCCTGGCTTACTAATAAATTGAGATTCTTGGTAAATCATGCCATTTTCCCTCACTTAAACCTCTGCCTTCGCTAATTCTACAACCGTGTTCCTTCTCGCTACGCACATTTTCCCTTCTTTGGAAAAATCCTTTCAATATAGGCATTACCAATAGAGTAGATAAAACTTCAGCTGTAAGTTTTTGCAGTTCCTTAAATTCGCAGCTTCAGAAAATTCTAGCATGCTTTTTGTTGACAAGCGTATGAAGACCTTGAGTTTTTGGACAACCGCGTCTTGTCATTAGCATATTTTGCCACATTAACGAATCTTGTCTCACGAGGTCCTTGGAAAATATTAAAATGTATTATTCTAAAAATTACACCACTTCGTGAGATGACAACTTCCCTGCAGTAAATATTATTTGCGTCTTTTGAAATTGTGCTTTTATTACCTGAATCAAAATAAAGTGAAAATTGAATTAACTTTGCTGCCTAAAAATTTACCTTTCGGTCTACACTCCGAACTCAATACAATCTCATGTTTCAGTAATAAAATACTTTGCATCACAGCGCACATGAAACGATTAAAGGTTACAGGAACATTCAAAAATGCACATCAAATTACTTGAGAGAAATTTTGTTGAAAATGTACGTATAAGGTTGTAGGAGTGTGTAGTGGACAAAGCTGGAGTTTCTGTGATTATGGTGATAAAGTATTGCGTCCACAGAAATGAGAAAATATTTGCATTCCTCAGAATCAGTTACTGATCTGTCTTTCAGAGGGCAGAAAGTTCAAATCCATAAATATAATTCGGATTTTCCGTTCAGCATCCAAAGCTAAACCTCGGATATCTGAGAACTCTTTGGATTCCGCAAATACGCTGCAGGTCCTCACCACTCAGAGACGCAAAACTCATTATACGGGTGTTCTTACATTGCAAATTAAGAAAAATAACTTGCGGCTGGAAAAATGTGAATCAGGGTTACGCGACGCAGCACGACTAGCAAACGCAGCCATCAGCTTAATGTTGTCCCGTTTTGGCAGGAGATGCAAGTCAAACAATATTATTTCAAATTGGTGATATTAGTTCGTATGTTGTGTTGGAGTAGATTTTTGCACCAAAATTTTCATTCTTAAATATGGAACACAAAAACTGAAAAAAAAAATGACCAAAAGAAAATATAATGTAGAATTAATGGCACCGATGGCCTATTTAGGATAATTACTGTCATAATGGCATACGTAAAACAAAAGTTAAAATCTCTAAAAAAAAATCTGTGGTTGTAATCTACAAGTTTAATGGGAAACAAATAGAACACAACTGAAGTATTTCTATATATTTACCAATTTTTTTAAAAAAAATGATGATATACTTAAAATACAGAATTAACAATTGTGATATCTGCAGTCTATTGCAGTGAATCTAAAATAATTTATAACATTTTACCGTACAAAACGGTTAACCAAATCTCTTTTCAAGATTCATTTGTTTATTGGGAAGATATGTTTACTCTCCTTATACCTGCTTCTTCCAAGCAAATCTCTTATTCTTGAAACTGTGTGTGTGTGTGTGTGTTTAATCATTACAGTTCACACATAAGATTAAAATGAACAACAAAAAATAACCCAGTACACTAAACACAGAATGAAAAGCTTATATAAAACACTTAATGAACTTAGTACGACAGTTTCAAAACTACAACGTACTCTCAGGACATTTTCTTTAAGTTCAAGAGAAACAATGGAATTGGTTGGTGGGGTGAATACATGGTTCATGTCCGCTAAAACACAAAGGTTCTGGGATCGAATTCCACTCGACTCGTGGATGCATGTCTGTTTTTTCTGTGTCGTCAAAGGCCGTGCATGAGGGGGGGGGGAATCCCCCCCCCCCCCCAGAGAATTACAAATAAAATGATTTGGACCCTCTCTGAACAGTAACAGAACTAACGCTTGGACATATTTAATAAAAATATGGCGTCCAACGTATTAGTAACAGAGATCTTAAAACATCTCACAAAGCCACATAAACCAGATGTTGCGTATCGCAAGGGATTATGTACTACTTAAAACTGATTACAGAATCACCTTTTGCATGAGATAAAGATGTGTGGTTGGATGCAGTTGTTACATAATTCAGTTACTTAAGACAAAATGCAAAACAATTTAAAGTAACCACTACAAACAATACATTATCGAGTATTTTGTTTCCTGAACTTTTGGGATAATTTACATAAAGTACCAAATGCAGCAGCTAAATCTGTCATTCAGATGAACATTTCACTAAAAAGATAAACGCACTGATGTTTCAGATAAAAATTCGGTGCACTGAAGTCTTGAAAGACGTCAGTGCGTAACGTACACAAACTTACGACCGCCATCGAAATCACTTCGTGTCTGCCTCGCACAGATGGCCTTGCTCTTATTTGTACAGAAAAATCTATCATTAAAATTATGCACGTACGTTACATTACTGCAGAAATGGATAACTTTATTATAACCTTCCAGATCCACATCACTCACACTTACCATTTGTACGAGTCCGTTCACTTGAAAATTTACATCCCCATGAGTAAAGAAAGTCTGCGCGGACTTTAACAGAAATGTCATGTTGGATTTCTTACTGAAATGGATTACAAACGTAAAACTGGAAAGAGCTCCCAGTAGACATAAGCGGGAGTAGAGCCAGTACGGACAGTGGAGAATATGAATTGAGATGGAGGTTCCAAGTACACAACAGCACATAACAAGTAGACACAAAAACTATGAGATTTAGTCACAAATAAAAGAGCGGTACCATCTGGAGCAACAGCTCTTGCAGTTATAAATCTATTACATGTGTACGGAGTCTTTGCGGCGACTACCGATTTTTGTTTATTCATCTCTTGAATGTGTAATAATAAATACCTCGTATGACTTTAAACCTCAATGCTCGCAAGTGACAGTTTCCCTCTGCGTTGATTAACATCAGGCTAGATTATCATGTACCATGGGAGATCAAAACATCGTTATTGAAAGAGCACAAATATTCAGATAGGAATTGGCAAAAGTAGATGACTCAAAGTTTTTAATTAATTATCACTGTAATTTCCATTATTTTATTCTATTACTTCACTGTCATACAAATATTCCACTTTCCCAAATATTCTGTTGTACCTAAAAATGAACAAAGCAAGAAATATTTACCTCTTCAGTTCCTAGTACTAATTTTGACTGAAATATTTCATGGGTGGACGAGTTATGTCGTAAACAGCAATATTAAATCAACTGTGAACGGCTGAAACCATCTTAAAATATGCTTCTACTTTGATATAGTTTTGCGATATAAAATATTAACGAGTGCTGTTCAAGCAGTGGTTCTGATAATGGGCCAGATGGACAATATTCTATACTAAATTCATTAATTATGTTTTGAAACAAGTTCATTAGGTCAGCCTTGGAAAATTATTCAAATGATTCTTGGAAATGTAGTTCATCCACAAAGTGAACTTTTCCTTGCAGCTACTTTTCATACAAAATTAAATTTCTTATGAGAAGACACTGAAATAAATCAAAGCTGACATGATTTCAATACTGTCTGGAGCATTTACGTGTTTCTGAAACGTTCAGAGACGAAAAACTCCAACTTGTTCCAAGTGTCTTTGCTACTTTGGTGTAAAATTCTGAAGATGTTTACTTTACCTTTCTACCTCTAATTTATAATGCCAGAGTAAGATACAGTCCACAGACAAGGAGAAAAGCCCTGTTAGGAATTCGATATACGCGCATGCGCAAGATTTCGCGATGAGTGACGACCCATCCTAAAAACACGCGTTCCACCACCACTGAACGAACAACAGACGACATGCTTTCATGTGTTCTGATGGGTATAGCTTTAAGATTACCTCACAGAGGCACAGCGATTTAATCTAGAATATTATCGCAACACCCACAGAACACATTAGAGGTGCGCTCACTACACGCTACCCTTAACGGCTTGATGTTTTCAGTCTGTGTGTAGTAGCGTAAAACTGTGACGTATCACACTTCCCACCAATAGCAGCCCTCTAGTCCAGCTGAAAAGTAACATTCCCCCCGCACCGCCCCAGAAACGACTTCCCCCCCGCAGGGCTTTTCTCCTGGTCTGTGGACTGTATGTTGGCCATCAGGAATGTTTTGTCCTCATGGAGTTGTAAGCTTTGCAAGTTATGAACTGACATGACTGAAAAGATCAGTACATTCGCAGCACTACGATATCAGAAGCCAAAATTTTCTTAACGCAGACAACGGAAAATTTAACCGGAAGTATCTTTGTCATCCATTATCTTCACCGAGTTCCAATCCATCTCACATAATACACAATACTAATTAAGTTCTTTTTGTTAGATCTTATCATCTTGTTTTGAAGCCCTTTCAACATTGAGCAGACATTTTTAATTCGCTAGTACTGCAGACCAGTTCAATTTGTTCTTTGTAATTCACTGCAACTTTCTGATATTGTTTTACCTAATCTAGTGCAATTAAGATTTAACAGAAGAGTAAAGTGTGTCCACCGTATGATATGAAAACATATTCTTCAGTACCGAACACATTATCAAGTTACGAATCAAATAACGATGCAAGACCTCATGCCAAAACTCTTACTTCACTTGTTAATTACACAATATAACACAATAAAAATAATGATCCCAAAAACATTTCAATACGTTCAATTGAAAAAATTTTGGAAACGTATTGTTTTTGCGTTCTGTACTTTCTATTCTTGCAGAGGGGGAATAAAACCCAAGCCATGTGCAGTCTGTGGTTTAAGAACCAAAGACTTGAGAGCATTGTTTTTCTAGCATGATCATTTCTGAGGAGAAATTATATATTCCTGTTGATGTTGGTCTTCTAGGCAGTAATGCCGCGCGGACTCGTAAGTACGCGACGTTTTGGACAAACATATACGGGCCTGAAGATGGAATAATGGTATTTACATACAAGTCTGCGCAACATTACTACCCAGAAGACCAACATCAAGATATTCACCACCATGAAAACCTCAAATCTCATACATGTTTCATGTTTGCGTTCTTATTTGTAATCACAGCACTAGTTATTACATGATACAGTTTATCTGGATAAGTCCCACCCAAACAAAAGAGTAATAAACGAGTTTGCTTGTCTGGTGCTCCGGTATCCATACCGTTCATAGGCAGGAACAATCCGTACAGAATACTGGGCTGAGATTTTTATGTCAACATGTGTTGATGAATTAACCATAATTATCGGTACATTCCAAACTAGTGAAAACAGTATTCATATGATATTAAAAATTACTACGTGATTTTATGCGGCTCATCAGAAAATTATACATCTTGAATTAATGTATTACTGCGTTCAAGTATTTGCTGTCTGAATATTTATGCACCATACAACCCTCAAGTCTGTGGTTTCAAAGTGTACTGTAATCAAGTAAAACATTGTATAATTAAGTAAGTGTATTACGAATGTATGATTCTGTTTCACTGATTTCTTTCAATTTACAATATAATATACAGGATGGGTGGGAAGTAAGTAGGCATTAAGAAATGGTTATAACCTCCATATTTCCGATGCAAAGCGATTATTTAATGCCTACTTACTTCCCACCCATACTGTAGTAGTTTCAAATCAGTTAAACACTTCCAATTTTTTAAAAAAAATATTTCATAGAAATCACCATAAGTTATGTGGTTTTCATTAACAGAAAAAGAAACAGAAAGCAGTATGGGTACTGGAGTAGCAAATGGCAGCATGAAGCCAACATGACTGATCTCCCTGATTACAACCATAAGCTAACTTATTTAGATTTAACTAACTGAACAGTTGTTCAGTGGCTCTTTCCAAATCCCAGTTGTATGACGATAACGCTACTCTTGCTTGGTGATCCTCAATTCCCATATCAGTGAGTCTTCGAATCTTCAAATCAAAGTCAGAATTTTTATGTGGACCTGAAAAGAATTTTAATTATCTTCTTAAATTCCTCAAGTAAAGCCCAGAGTAAAGAGCATATGGACAACCACATGCAACACCACAGAGCGCGAGCAGTTACGTATAAGCTTGGAAGTTCGATCAACCCTTCGGCCATCAACCAATCTCCTGTCACATACTCTTGCCTCTAAATCCCATATACTTTGGCATATGTTCTAGCGTTCCTATGTTTCATGTAGTCAGCACATTCTTATAACAACATTTTGGAAAAGAGTTAAAAAGTTACATTATATAAGACCAATAAGATCAACGACACTGGACTACAACTGTGCATACCTCCTGCATAGATGAATGTCCAATGACGAGCTGTTTGCCTAAACATATCTTGGTTCTCTTTAAACTGTTTGGCCACAACGGCATCCTGGGGGTCATCAGGTTCTGCAGCAGCAAGTAGCGCTTGGAGAGAAAGTAGAACCGTTCGCAACGTCATTGCTGCTGCCCTAGAATAAACGTGTTATATTTATTCATTTATTTATAGTTACTGCACAATGTTGTCAGTAGCTGAGACTATATATAAGTGAATAATAGGAAGATTATTGAATTAACTGGAAATAATACAGAAGGAAGAAGTCACGGCATAATTTAAGGTATCATTCAGCCATTTGGAAGTACTGAGGGAAACCATAAAAAACCACAGTCAGGATAGTCAGGTTTATGGATGAAATTTGAATTTGAGATTCTGGAATGTGACACAGTGGACAGACGCAAACAAAATTCTTATTTCCACATAAGACAAGAAACAAATACTGAACAAACATTCAATAAATACATCAGCCTTCAGAGTCTGTATTGTAAACAAATATATATATATATATATATATATATATATATACTTACCACTGATCTTTCAGGATATCTAAACATATTGCTCCAGTCACAGAGGAAATGTTGGGATGCCATATTTTAGTTATAAATCGCACCTGCACACATAAGACAAAAAAATTACCAAGAAAGATTCTGTTTCAGTTCTTACACACCTCACTTTTATACTGATTTCAGGTTAGGTTTACTTGGGGCTTTCTTTCTGGTAGTATGAAAAGTTTGTCATAGTGACTTTATTTATAACACATAAAAATTAAAAGGAAATGAAACAACACAGTCAAGACAAGATATTGTGGTGACTTTCATGCACGAAATTCAACAAATATTTTAAAGATTTATTTTTTAGTTTAAAAGCTGGGAAAAAACATACCATCCTATTGACACATATTTCTACAATATAAGCACTGTGCTGCCCCCTATTCATGTCCCTAATTTCTTTTGAGTTTACTGACCAAAACAATTGTGTGCATTTTGTATGTTATTCATCTGTGCTACATGGCCCATACCTCTCACCCAAAGGGGGAAAAAAAAAATCCTGTCAAATATCCAAAAATCTGATAACCACAATTGCCACCTTGACTTCATAATAATCTGTTACAAACTGATGTGAGTCCATGATAATTTGACCACCTAATTCTTCACATTTTATATTATAAATCACTTATTTATCGTCACAAGTTGCAGTTATAAATCACTGGTTTTTTACATTACCTTTGGTGGGTTAAAGGGATATGTTTCTGGTACTTTTATTTCCAATACAAATGTCCCTCCCTCATAAGGCGTCTCTGGGGGTCCAGCTATTTCTCCTTTCAATTCAGTATAGTTGTCATTCACCAATTCAACTTTTATAGCACACTTTGCAACCTGCAATATAGTAAGGTCACCTTAAATCCCAAAGCTCTGTGTTTTGTGGCATTTAAACAATAAATAATGATGTGACAAGATTACCTTGTTATCATTTTCACTTCTTTATTTACGTGAAATTTATCCACATTCTTCTAAGTCCATTTAATATTATATCCAGGGCTCTGACAACCACTGAACACACTAAATTTTAAGACAGTTAATGAATTGTACCACATAAACCCCATGTTTTCACATCATTATACTTCCTAAACAACTGAACTTCAACTACAGAAATTAGGCCATCTGTCCTTCTTTGATTCAGAATTCTGAAACTGTATATAATTTATACATTTTGGTAGGAACCCAACAGAGGTCATCTTTGAGGAAAGAATTTTATTAACTTTGTGTTACTGTAATCATGTAACAATACATAACAAAAAAGACTGTATTCTGATTCAGATTTTAGTAAGGACCCATTTTGATTAAATATTCTAAGTCAGCCAGAATTAGAAAAAAAAAATTTCTGACAATGTCATAACAGATCTGCAGACATTAACAACTTATAACTGTTCTCACAGAGTCCAAATATCAGCTTGGCTTCTTTGTACAATAAGACAAAGCTAACAGTAGTATTTTAAAAATTCCCATATAGGCAGTCTTATAACTATGTAAATAACAACAGTAAACTGCAGGTATATACTTTTTGCATCAAATCAGTGTTGATTGAAAACAGTGATGACTTAAAATCTCAAAAACAATTTTTGTATTATTCCTTCTGAGAAATCCACTCTGCCCGGATCATCAGATAACCAAATACGTCAACCATATTTTTTGTAACCTTGTTTATCGAAAGATGTGATAAGGATGCCTAATTTAAAATGGGTGCTGTAGATAATCTAAGTATTAACAAAACAGACCATTTAAGATGTATGGGCAAGAAAACAAATTATATAACAATGAAAAAAATAAAAATCCACATAAAATATCTGTATATACATAAATCTTCGATTATTAACAAATCATGAGTAGTGATATTGGTAAGTAAGCTGCAGTGCTCGTAGTTTTAACAATTAATTCAGGACATCTTACGACACTGTAACCAGATGATTGTGAGTGTCTGATCAGCCTATGTTTTCACACAATTACTTTATTAAGAGTTGACTGTGATGTGTTAGCTACGCTAAGTTACTTTATGTGATTAATATGACAGTTATGTGAACATTAAACATTTTTATGTAAAAGATAAATTTCTTAACATACAACAAGGATGGAAGAATATACTCCAATTTTGAGTGTACATATACCAAATGCTCTCTTTGTGACTGCTAATTTCAGTGACCTTGATATTAATTTATTGCAATTACATGTCTAGTGTCACAAACCTAGATTCATTGCCTAACAGTCAAAAAATATATTTTCCATATATTTAATTATTTACTATATAGAAAAAATCCAACTTTATGTAAAATAGGGGTAATACATGACATATATAACTAAAATTAAATGTGCCATACAATTTTTAGTATACAGCCCTCAGTATCACACTTAAAAGAAATCTATCCTATAATTTGACATAAAACAGTATCTGGATATCATGACTTCCCCAATGTGTGCTCTGACAAGTTACCAATGGACTATAATAACTGCTAACCGCAAAAATAACCTCAAAACTTGTGTTGCTTTGCTGGTTTTTTAAACCAAGGTATCTTAGTAACCGAGTCTTTGTTCTTATAAAAGAATTATTTAATAATGACAAAGTGTATGTTACAAATTCCTGTGTGAACCTAATAATTAGTACAGTAGCTGGAGCACTAAACAAAATTCAAACAAGTTGGGTGACGGACATAGATCAGGATGGTATAATACAGTACTAAGAAATTATTTTTATGTCTGTCATGGCAGCACATGCCATAAGCACTAGGATACTCATTTCTCTACCTGATAAAAGTCAAGCAGGTGGCAATACAAAATAAACATTCATTCTCTTTACAGCAATAAGTCTAATGGCTGGTTACTGTAATACGTAGAAAGAACTTGTAATCTAATCAGCAGGTTTACTATCATTTATTAGTTTCATTCACCTATTCCTATGGTCAACACAAATTATTCATAACACAGCATGGCTCAAATGTAATTTTTGTCACTCAGAACTTCAACATTATCCATTAATATCTTGCTGCCAAAATGTTAATACAAATAATTTATTTTGCAAGCACAATCTTGCAATCTGCTCAATATTGTTTAGTCTTGAGAAATTAATTTTATAAAAAAATTAGTGTGCTGTGTCCGACTGAATACACTGGAAACATGCAACAAACCACAATATGCACATGCAACACAAATACAGTTACAGTTTTAAAATAACCTGTCAAATAGTTTAACCCTCTGCTCCACGATAACATTTTACTGCCATAAATCAACTGTCATCTCTAATTATTATGTGTATATTATCTGCCCAGGACGACAAACAATAAAGTTTAAAAAACAACCTAAAATATATGGTGTTATGGGGTCAGTTAGGACCCTACCTCTTCGCTCTTAATAACTTCCTTAAATTCCCTCTTGATTCTCTGAGCAGCAATATTCGCCATGTTTCTAGGTCAAAAATTATCTAACGCATTGCTTCTACACGTCCAAGTTCCTATTGCTGCAATATTAGACTTCTACCACTAACTTTACCATACTAAATGTTCGATTACAATTGTTATGCTTTTACGGTCTACTGGATACCAATGGTAAGTTATCTATGATACTGTTTGCCTGTTCATACAATAATTCTAAATGAAAAGCAGGGGGATATCCTCGGTCGGTCAATAATTTATCCACATCGTTTTAACTTTAACCATTAAGTTATTCTCGTATATTCATGAGGAAGAGTATGAAAATTCCAACGCAAGGTTCTCATCAACAAAACATGACCATAGTTCAATCGAAAACGTTCATCAGGATATGATGTAAGCCTTTTTCCGCTGTAATCTGATTGGTTGTGTATGATGTTTTTGCAGTAATGCCCGTCGTGTCAGATCCAGTGCGAGCGAAAGCTTTGATTCGGTTGGAATTGGGAAAGCCGAGTTCATTACTTCGAAGTAGAATGCCTAACATTAAAGTTTTTAGTGGTACATCGCATCCAGATCTCGCACAAAGAATTGTCGATCGATTGGGCATTGACTTGGGGAAAGTAGTCACCAAGAAATTTAGTAACTTGGAAACATGGTAAGAAACGTGTATGGTTGAAAATAGATAGGTGCATTTAGCATTTTATAGTAATTCTTTGAATGAAATTGTTCTTTGGTGTATTGTTGCTTTGTATTAATATTATTGTTTGTAATAATAGTTGCTGAATGTCGTGTTTTCATCAATTATGGCAGTATTAAATAACTGATTTGTAAGTACCTCGTGGAGATGTAATTTACTCAAAAATTACGCACCGAACCGAATATCATGATATTGTGATTCAGACTTTTTATATTGGGGAGAAGATATTTGACTAGCTTAATTCCAGTATAGTGAACTGCATTTTGATGTTTACTAAATTTAGTATTTGACGCCTGAAGATTATATCTGTATCTTGTACTTAAATTGTGGATTTCTGAGTTTGCTTGAAATTTTTATATGTTGTCCACTACAAATGATGATAATGAGAGCAAGAATTCACAGGCTAGTGGAAGAATATTAAATTTCATACACAATATCTTACATGAGGCTTTTCTTTTTTAATGTAAAATACCTTCTTGCTGTCTTTTGAGTTTCACCAAAAAGTAATTCAATATGATATGACTCCGTGGAAGTAAGCAAAGTAGATCAATTTTAAAGTTTCTGTTTTCATGAGTAATGTGGCAGCCTCATAGCAGAGCATGCTAGGTTCATTTTAAAGGTTTTAGTGTCTGCTTTTTAATGGAGGAGTATAAACTAAGCCTAGAAGTCTTCTCTAGGTATATAGCTGCCTTTCTCTTACAGTGTCGAAATTGGGGAGTCTGTGCGAGGTGAAGATGTATATATTGTGCAGAGTGGGAGTGGTGAAATTAATGACAATTTAATGGAGCTTCTTATCATGATTAATGCCTGCAAAATTGCTTCAGCATCACGTGTGACCGCTGTAATACCCTGCTTTCCCTATGCAAGGCAGGATAAGAAGGATAAGGTATATAATAAACTCATTTTCTCTGTTACGTAATTTCCATTTTTTTTTTGAGGTCTCTCAGTTCGGGTTCATTGTAGATGTCATTGCATTTTGAGAAAAATGAAATTTACAGCAGGATTCAAACTTGTCTCAGCTTTGCAGTAAGTCATGGGCCATAATTTAGAGAAGTAGTTTATAATAATGTTTCGTAGTGAGATTTCAGGTTCTCATGCCAATGAGTATGAAGTTGGCTGTCTTCTGGGACGTTGCTTCACGTAAGCAGGTAGATATTGATTGACTTTCAGAGGAACTTACTGCCTCCAACTTCAGGGTGATCATACTCCTCATAGTGAGACCCTGAAATCCCTCTGGCACAAAACTGTTTTTTTAACATTGTGTGCCTAAGGATCAGGCCTGATGATGGAGGCAGTAAGCTCCTCTGAATTTTCAGTCAGTATCTACCAGCCTACATGGTGCAACATCCCAGAAGACAGCCAGCCATCTTTATTTCATAGTGAGATAACAAGAGAACTGGAATATACTGTGGTCTGTTTCCATTTGCTTTGTCAAGAACATGTGACATTAAATGCTTAGTGGAGTGATGTTATAGCAAATACACAAGAACATCATAAATACTTAAATATACCTAAGTAAAATTTGGCGAAGTACTATTCCACTCATTTATTGCATTTCAAAAGTAACAAAAGGACTGAAAAATGAAAGACAGTAACTGTTTACCATTTTGTTTCAGAGCGTAACACATCCACCTTTCTTATCTCCTTTTTTTTTTTTTTTTTACTTGTGTTTCGGTTGTTTCTCTATATGGTATGGTATATTTATAGTGTGTGTTATAGCAGACATATGTGTCGTGTGTTCTTTCTTGACTGTGTATGGGTACAGGATCATGTTCACTATGAATTAGTATTCAGATGTGGGTATAGCCAAGCAGTGTTAAGTGTCAGTTTCTTCCACGATAGCTGGTTTGCTATAGGTAGGTGTACAGCCCATTTATCTGTTGGTGAATATTAAGAATCAATAATTGTACAACAGAAATGTTTAAATTCTGTGGTATAATTTCAAGCTGTTGTGAATCTTGCCACTTACTGCATAGTCATTACTACCCATTTGTGTATTTTAATATAGGACTTGTGTATTTAATGGAAGCATATAGAAAACTGAATGTAATACCTTGTAATGGGGTGTCTTTATAAATTTTTCTAGGAAGTGGAATTTAAAAATGTAGGACTGTTTCAAAAAGAGAGGTTACTTGTAGTTTTAAATGAAATTGAGATTTTAATTCTAATTCTACTGTTTTAAGGTGGTTCTGAACATGTATTTGAGGTTTATTCTCAGATGAACATGTAGCTGCTATAGGAGAATTAAGGGTTTGTATGGTTTTCATTTTTATTGTAGGGGTTTGGTTCTGTTTTCAAGATGATATATATGTTCTTTGAAATTTATTTTGAAATTGTCATTTTGTTAAATGTAAGTATAATATTTACAAAGATTTGTGACTGGTTGTTTGTAGTAATTTCTGTTAGCCTTACATTACTATATTTGCTAATAGATGCTTTGTTTCGGCCTTGGACATTGTTGGCTAGGAGGCTTTGCTACTCTGCTGACCTTTGATTCATTTCTGGATGTTTATATATAACAATTTTTTTTGTGATATTTGCCAAATTATATGAAACTGTCACTTTTCTTAATTTTTGATAAGGTGTTAGTGTGCATTAAGCACAGAATGAATAATTTTTGGTGTTTTGTATTCATTTGAAGAGCCCAGTTCCTTAAAATTCTGTTTGCTGATTTTTAATGACTGGAGTAGCAAATCAGTCTGTATATGTAGGAACCAGTAACTAAAGAATTCTATAATCTCAAGGTAAATGTTAATTAGGATCTTGTACTGTAACATATAGACTGGGCTTTAAAAATTCTTACTTGTCAATAGGATAGAACATGTAAACTGAATATGAGAACATGATGGTAATTCGAGTCCTTGCACTATTAGCCAACTTTTCCCGTTTAAAATAGGATCAGGCGTTGATGCATTCCCTTATTACAAACAGATTTTCAGTGATAGTTTTACAAATGTTTAAATCAACTTTGAACTTGCTCATATCACACAGTCATGTATATAGAAATTACATGTTGCTTGCCTCTCCGTCAGAAAAGATAAATTACATTTTAAAAATTTAAATGTTAAAATTTTACATAATTCAATTTTAAACAAAGTAATGCCTTCTTTTTCTGTCACAACACTTATTTCAGCACTTTCAGTGGCTGCATTGTTTAGAATTGTGCCTTACATGAATTGTTCTCTAATTTTATTGACATAATTTTGTTGTTATAATACATTTAGACTTTGGGTACCTTTCAGTTGATATTTTTAAGTAAAGACCATATTAGTGTTTGTAGCTGTATTGTAAACTCTTGTAATGTCACAGGCTGGTGGAGATGGAGAAGGTACTGGACATGAATTACCAGTTTCCTTCACAATGAAGGTCAACGAATGGAAGTTCCGGGTAAATTTTACATGTTCACTGAAATCGTATTACTTTTACAGACGGGAACAGATCCGGGCAGCAGAGGCAGAGTTCGATTTGGAAATAAATTCCATTTAAAATTATATCTGTACATTAATATATGTATTGTGGAGACAGTTATAAACATACGCTATCTAACTTTTCTTCATACATATTATCTGCAATAAAACCTTTATGTAGTAAAATTCTGGGAACCAAGATTTTTGTATCTTATTGTGTGGAAGCTCTTTATACATACCATATTTGAATATATTACATTATGTCCTTTCTGAACCCATGAACTTTGTTACGAAATGGAACACAAATTTATTGTTCTGATATTTTCAGTATGATGTTAATTGAGCATATTTGTTATGTAATGGAATATGTGAATCTATTTTACAAATAATATAGTACTAAATTCCATAATCCGAATATAGTGTGAATTATAACTGTTTTATATTATTTTTATGTTTCGGAGCTGAAATTATTTACTGTTTTCCATTTGCTCAAATGAATAACTCTTAGATCGTTCATATTGAGGTAGTATGAATATAATGTCTTTAGCACTGTACTCAAATCGAACTCTGATGTATGAGAAGTGATAAGAGGGGTAGAAGAGAATGGGAGA
Source organism: Zootermopsis nevadensis (assembly GCF_000696155.1). Next base: position 566,291 of record NW_019060496.1, on the reverse strand, counting down.
GAATTTAATTACGGAGTTGGGCCTAACATAATTTTAGACAGGTTGTGTAGAAATTCTTTGGGCCTGTATCTTAAAGTCACTGGGAAGCATCTGCTTATGCAATTTTCTTTGATGTCATGGTTGAACTTTGAACATATTGTTTTCTTGTTCAGCTTCTGCCCTCTCGTCACTTATCTCCTGCCTCTATTTAGCTTTCTCTTTTTCCTATGCAATTGATAAACAAGTTGGTTAGAGATTTGGTTTCTATACCAGAATTTAATTACTGACCCCTGAGACTTTTGTTATCATGATTATGTAGGGTGTTCTTTAAAGACTTTATTGCATAGTAACAACAAAATGTGTTTTACTGGAAGTAGAATTTCTGTATACAGATTCTACCACAAATGTGAATTTGTTTGTATTGGTTTGTTAGATACACATGTAACATACAGTCTTTGTGGAACATTGCTTTCATTTGGGGATGTGGCTTTACTGCTTGCGGATCAGTAGTTTTTGGGGTTTAAGCTGCATTTAAGATGTACAGTAAACAGAATGTTTTATTTGAATACTCGCATTCACGAAAAAGTATGTAACGCCAATTAACCGTCTTGTCAACACTTATTTATAGACTCATTATTTGTTAATTATCACTGATTCTAAAGTAATTCATTGAATGTCTTATGATCTTGTGAAATTCACACAGGCCTTCTGTCCTGTCGACCAGGTTGAAGATCCAGTCACTCTATGAGCTTGAGAACTTATGGGTCCAGTTGTCTTTGCCTTCCATCCCACAGTATTTTTGTCCCATCAGATCATAATAACTTCATTCTTAAAGATTCACGAAGCAAATGATCAGTCATTGGTGTTATTTCATATTTTCTGTTCATAAATTCACCTTGCTCATGACTCTGGTTCTGTAGCAACCGTTCTTGCTTCATATGAGGTGTTCTGAATATTAGGGATGATCCCATCAAATTTTTATCAGAATTTTTAGGGTATGTAAAGGCAGATAGATCAAGTTCCAAGAGTCTTGTTTTCCTTGAGTATTCTCTCATTAATACTGACACATTTTGGGGGAGATGATAATAATTATATCTTAACATCTACAGAGTGCTTTTCTGAAAACTTTTATAAACTACTTATCTTGAAATGCAGAATATACAGTCAGTTGCTTCTGCACATCTGAAAATGAAATTAATCCATGGACATTGAAATAAATCTGTAGGGAGCTGACAAATTAAAATATCTAACAGCAGAATATAAACAATCTTTTGTATAAATAATTTCACTTTTGTGGTTCTGTATATAATTATGAGCTGGGGTAGCTCAGTCAGTATAGTGATTGACTACGGACTGGACGACTGGGGTTTGATCCCCGATGGGCAGAGGATTTTTCCTCTAGCCTCTGCGTCCAGCCCGACTCTGGGGCCCATCCGGTGCCCTATGTAATGTATATCGGGTCCTTTCCTGGGGGTAAAGTGTGGCTGGGGCACAATGCTGACCACTCACCCCTATCTAGTGCTGAGGTTAAGAATAAACAGGAGCTATACCTCCTCTCCCCCCAAGCACCTACATGGCATATAGTGGTACAACTTTACTTGTATATGTGTATAATTCTTTGTCTCTCATTCTGTAGCTGTCTTGTGTTCGTAGAATAATGACCCAATTGTAAGATATGACAGAAGATGCAAACTTATTTGTCCTTGTTGTGTTATGTGTTTTCTGTAGGGATTTTTTTTCTGTTTACAAAATAAATATTCTTGATTACACTTGATAAGAATACTGTAGTAATAGGGGGCCCTACTACTATAATCTTCTTTTCAGTTCTGTCATTAACCTGCATAAAAGGAGATTCTTAATGTGATTGAATTTTGTATTTGCAGTTTTCTCCTTTGAATCAGAGAAATGCTTCTTTGTTTGGTGAAGTCGTGGTTATTTCATTTACAGATGTCATATAGCTCTGCAGTATTTTCCTGGGCAAGGCTTTCTTGGTGCTTTCATATGTACAATGTTGGAGATTTTAATTGTCCTGTGTGCAATGTATATATTTTAACAATTGGTATGTTATGATGGGTATTATACTGGATATGTGGGATTTTTGTGTTATATGTGAACGTCTTTTGTTGGAATTGTAGCCTCTTGGAAATTTGTTTGCAGCTGTTTTGGGTTAAGGATACGGATGCAGTGGTGTAATGTTTTCTGAATGAGATTTTTCTCTTTTTTATGAAATGAAATTTATGTGTGTTGTCTCCTAGTCTTTATATGTTATCTCTTTGACGTAATTTCGACATATGAGGTCAGAAGGTTGTAAAACCGGCTTATATTGTGCAACATTGTGATTGAATTCCTTCATACGAATTTCTTCACCAAGCATTTAGGTTCTTCTTCCAGTTCGAAGACATAATCCGATTTATTTGAATTGAGGCTCAGTTAATATAGCAATAGTATTCAGATGCTCCATTGCTTGGAGGCATTCCATTCATTGTTATTCAGCAAATCTGTTAACGTTTGTTTATGACCATGTTGCTAATTTTAGTCATGTGATGATTTTTAAATGATAATTAACAATTATCCCTACTGATGCATTTAGTACATACATACATTTGCTTCTCATACAATAAAAACTGAAAACCTGATACCACATATGTATATCACTATACATATGTAAAATATAATTGAAATTAAGTGGCAAATATGTATTACATTTCCCGGCCGTGCCAGTTTTAGGGTTACTCCACCTTAATCCCTGAATGTCATTTATCTCATTCTAGTAATTGTGCCCAGTTTTATAAGAATGTAAGCCATGAAGGTTGTGTGTTGTGAGCTTACTTGTGTATGATATGGCTTTTTATGTATGTGATATTCAAAACAGATGTGTTAAACCCTACAGCATAATACTTTTAAAATCCTTCAAATATGAGAGTAACCATGACACCATTTCACACATTCCAGGATTTTGTTCCTGATCTTACAACAGTGAGTATTTATGGCCTTATGGTGTGAAACAAAAAATACGATTGATTTTCCTTTATTTCCTGTATATTTATGAAATGAAATAATTGTAATGTTTGTGACTGAGAACTAACACACGTGATGTTTGACTGTATAATTGGAAAATCGAATGTGCCGGTCAATATTTCAGCTCTCTAAACCCATGTCAAAATGAAAATTACAATTTTTCAATGATACATTGGTGGCCATGGCAGTTTTACTCAGGGAGATGTTAGTGAATCATTGGCTATATATATGGTTAGAGTGGGCAAACCTGCAAAATTCAGTGTTAATGAGAGATTAGCATAAGACAGTCCTGTAAAGATGTCTCACGTGTATCTAGTCTTTAAAGTCTGATTTACTTATTTATTTTCGTATAAACTTGACATTTATTGCCATTGTGAAATTCTGGATCATGTCAAAGGTAGCTGGAGTACCTGACCTGGGGAACCTGAAGTAAATTTTGTTGTACTACTTCAGTACATGTAACATATTAGAACAGTACCTTAAAATGACTAGACGTTAGCTCATCAGATGCTGGATTGCCATACTCCTAACTCTAGATTATTTAACTGATGTTGTTATTTAAAAAAGTGCATCTGAACTGTTAATACAGTATAAATCATTGGTCCTTTGAAGTTGTCTGTTCTGGGGTGTTGTGCTGTGCAGTCTGGCAGAAGTTTACTGATGATGTAGGCAGCAAGCACCTTTGAAACACTGGTAAACTTCTACCAGGCTGCACAGGACAGTATAACAGAAGACAGCCATCATAGTTCTTGCAGCCATTAGAACCTGAAATCTCACATTAGTCCTTTGTACTTGGTAGAATTAATATATTTGCACGATTTAGACTTGTGTGGGGATTTGTTGGAGCATTTGTGTCTTTCACATTTGTTTCCTGTTTGCTGTATACTGATCGTGGAAAGAAATTTAATATGAATTAAAAATATAATTTTAAAATTTAGAAAAGAAGAAAGCATGTGCATTTTGCCATCTCTTAAATTTGGTTTACACAAGATTTCTTCAGCATTGGTCTCTTACATGATAAGTGAAAATACTGCTTACTTTTTTCCTCTGCATTGCTTAACATTAACATACATAATCTAGCGTGCTGTCTGCAATAATGTTTGTGGTAAGATTTCTCTTATTTGAACTTAATAATTGTGGGTATTTATGTGTGTTAAAGTTTGAATAATTTTTTTTTAGTTAAGACGTAAGAATGGTGTATGAAATCTGTCCTGCATTATGTGTTGCATAACAAGGTAATTTTTGTGTTGCTAGTGTTTTCTTTGTTTGATTTTTGCTTTTCACTCATTCATTGAACTAACCAGGGTGCATTTGCAACACTTCATTAGTTTTTGCACTTTTTCATCCATGTATTGATGTGAACTTTCTCTTCTTTGCTGCTGTTTATGTGGCAGTAATGCCTTCATATCATGTACATCCTCATTTGGAATCTTTTAGTTCGCCATTGCCCTCTTTCCTTTCACTTTTATCCAGTGTTTGTTTTCCTGCAAGGAGGGCCGGTCGGGACAGCTAAGCATATTTTGCTTGTTTTGTGAGTAGCGTTGCAAATGGACCTTGGAATGCTACTATGTAACGTAGTGTGCATCTTGTATTTCTGTTTGACAGAGCCGTGCCCCTATCTCAGCCAAGCTTGTAGCCAACATGCTTTCTGTTGCTGGAGCTGATCATATTATCACAATGGACTTACATGCGTCACAGATCCAAGGTTTCTTTGATATACCAGTAGATAACCTGTATGCTGAACCCGCTGTTTTAAAGTGGATAAAGGAAAATATTATTGAGTGGCGAAATAGCATAATTGTGTCACCAGATGCTGGTGGTGCAAAAAGGTATGTTGTTAAATATTAAGTTGCTCTTTAAAATTAAAAATGCAGAGAAGTATGTGCGTTGAACTTTAATTTTTGTTTTCTCTGTGTGATATACTAACTGCAGTTTTCTGCCATCTGTGATTTAGAATTCTTTATGCAACATATGTTATATTTTGTTTTTGTTGCCGCAGAGTAACGTCGATAGCAGATCGGCTTAATGTTGAGTTTGCCCTGATCCACAAAGAACGTAAAAAGGCTAATGAGGTAGCATCAATGGTTTTAGTAGGTGATGTTAAGGACAGGGTGGCGATATTGGTAGACGATATGGCTGATACATGTGGCACAATTTGCCATGCAGCTGAAAAGTAAGTATTTTTTTCCCCATGGTTTTATATACCTTTATGTGAAGAGAAAGCTTTCATACAATAAAACATTAATATTTTAATTGTTGTTAGAACAACTGTCTCATTTGATGCATGCATTTTCATTCACTTAAAAAAAATGTCAACACAGAATTTCAGAATATCCGCAGATGCTTTTGTGAATCAGAGTTCTTGATTCAAATTTTTACTATTTGGTCACATATTTCACACATTTTGGTTGAATGGGTGTGAATTTGTGTTAAGCTGTGTGAGTGCTTATTATTTCTCTATTCGTCAGCTAGCATCTTCTAACCTTTTGTGTTTGTGTCAGATTACTTGAGGCTGGTGCAACAAAGGTATATGCCATCTTGACTCATGGTATTTTCTCTGGACCAGCTATATCAAGGATCAATAATGCATGCTTTGAAGCTGTTGTTGTTACCAATACAATACCACAAGAACAGCATATGAAAGACTGCCCCAGGATACAGGTAATATTGTTATTTTATTAAACTTTACTTCTGAAAAAGATGTTATGATTTTCATATGTAAGAAAAATATTCTGCATCAGAAGCAGCAAGCCCTTTTTGAAAACACTGTCATTTGCAAAAATCCTTTCACACCAATTCAAAATAATTGGCATTGGGTGAAGTATTATAAACACTTGCAGAATTAACCATATAGTTGAGCAGTTTAAATGTGATGGCTGTTTACAGGCGGACAGACAAATGACCTTTCAAGGTGAGCAGTCCATGAAACATGCCATTATCAGTATATGTAACTGTGTAGCATGCCGTTATGTTCCAAGTCTAGTCTGAGAAGTAGACATTTTCTAAGATGTTGCATATTGTAGAATAATTTTAAACCCTACAATATGTGTGGGTTATTTTTCATAGACATCTGCTCAAAGTATCCGTCCTGGGCATTGTCATTGTGATGTGGATGAATTAGGGTGTGAAAGTTCTTTTTGGAACATGAAATGAGTAATTGTAAGCAAGTTTTTGTGAAGTTGTGTTGGATCATCAAAAGTATTTGTCCACCATGTGCCATCAGTCCTCTCCTCCCCAGCCTTTTCCTTAAGATGTTAAATATTTGCTGAATTTAACATTTTCAAAATGTTTGTTTCAGTGTATCGACGTATCCATGATGTTTGCAGAAGCTGTGAGGAGAACTCACAATGGTGAATCTGTGTCATATCTTTTCTCAAATGTTCCTTATTGAAAGACTCATTAGTGAAGCATTCACAGTTTTTACACCTCCGTCTGCTTCGTTAATAAACCGGGCAACTGTATGCTTGTGGGTTGTTATACTTTTTAGTCAATCAGTCATATGTGTACACAAGAATCTCAGCTGTACTACCTGCATTTCTATTGGATGTTGTTGGATAAATATTGTACCTATATTTAACTTCTCCCATGCAATAAGACAGCATAGTCTGGATTATGCAGTAATGAATTGTGAAGTTAATAATTAACAATTTTTTGTTGAATTTGATTCTAAGTAAAAAATGCATAGTTGCAAACATATTATTCTTTCCTTCATGGGTTCTTAGGCCGAACTACTCTGATCGGGAGTAGAATCGAGGTCTGTACCAGTTATCCACAAGTTTGTTTTATACAGAAATTTTTGCAGTACTGCTATAATTGTGACCATGCTTACTCATAGTGCGAAGATTGCAATGAAAGTTATAATTTTAAGCCTGTAGAGTAGATGATTGCCATTATATTCTTATAAGGGCTACATATATCATACAGTACTAAGTGAAAGACAGATGGTCTAGATATGCATCTACAATAAAATAATTTAATTGTTTCACCTATATAAACATCAGATATTATGATGGAAACAGCCCTTAAAATATAACTGAAACTTACATTCAATAGAAATATAATATTGATTGAAATGAAACTTTGTGAGGTCATGGTTTATGTCAAAATGTATGTGTTACAAATGTCAAATACATCATTTTGTAGTAATCGGTCTCCCTTAAGATTCTGTGTGATTCTTCCAGTGAGTTGATGTGTTAGTTACGCCTCATCTTTTCTGCGTACAATTCACATTGTCACCTTGTGGATCTTTTGAGTACTGTGCTGGTGTAGTTAATCAGAGCTGGTGATGTAATCTTAGAACTGAGATGTCATACATTGATACAGAGATGATTTGTTAAACATATTGATGTAGCCATTTAGAATTTGGCTATCTTCTTGTGTTACATTTGACAGCCAGAAATGTTTCATTAACATTGCAGTTTTGCATTAGAATCTGCATGTGCCATTGCTCTAGTTTTACAGACTTAGTTCATATATTATTAAAATGAAATGAAAGGATTTTATTTATGAATTGCCTAGAACTATGTAACAGATTTTTATGGTAACAGAGGATAAGTTTGTGCAAATAATTGCCAAAACTAGATTTATATCCTGGCATAGTCTGCATTCCTACATGCTGTTTCTGTGAAGGCTTATGTTCACCATTTTGAGTATTCTTACAGACATATAGTTTTAACTGAAAACATTTGTAAAGAACTCAACAGGAAGGGATTAGAAACAGCTGGAATTGTTTGCGTGAGAAACATGAAGTTCACTGAGTGCTTACAGCTGAATTTCTGTGATACAAATTTGATCAGAATCACACGTTTCTGCACACTGACTATATGAACTCAGCTGCTGCTTCATATTTAGTAAACTATTCTAAGAGATGGAGACATAAGGGATTTCATATGTGCTCTGTGTGACCACAGCTGTGCCAAATCTGATTGATCACAGTATGACCTCTATTAAATTTTTTCTGTGTCTGTTATACTTCGCATACTTGTTTTTAAAATAACTTCTTTTTGAGTTATAAAGGAGCTTGGGTAGCTCAGTCAGTATAGTGACTGGCTACAGACTGGACAACTGCGGTTCAATCCCCGACAGGGGGAGAGGATTTTTCCTCTAGCCTCTGCTTCCAGACCAGCTCTGGGGCACACCCAGCCTCCTATCCAATGGGTACCAGGGTTCTTTCTCAGGGGTAAGGCGTGACCAGGGTGTGATGCTAACCACTTACTCCCATCTAGTTCCAAGTTTAATGAGTTGGAGCCATATATCCTCTTCCCCCCAAGTGCTTACATGGCATATAGTGGGACAGCATTACTTTTTTATGACATTTAACATAAAATCTTCTTGTCAAAATATCAGGCAAATCAAATCTCAGAATTTCTGTAGCTCTCTAACACAGCTGTTTTAAGTTTAGTACCCTGGTAGGCATTTATCTTTGAGGCACTTGTGACTGATCATAATCTGCTAAAATCTGTACTCTGTATAGAGAAATATATCAATGAAATACTTAATTTTTAACATGATTTATTTGGGAAAGTTTAGGGGATTCATAATAGTTACTTTATAATAAAAATATTGTCCTAAAATGTAATTTTTAAGTAAATTTTGTTGTATATATAGCCTTTGACATGCAGAATAATTTGTTCCCAAATCTGAGACTTTGTGTATTAAAAAGTGTGATGATGCAGCTTATCATTGTAGACTACTTTTAATTACCAAAGATGAGGCTGTAATGTCCTCCTCCGAGGACTAGCCAGCCTACTTTGAATGAAGCATTTTTTAGATTAGTTTGCTCTTAGAATGTTGGTTCATTTTCAGGATGGTTAGCTGTCACATATGGTGGCATGGTACAAAATGGATACTCTTTGTGGTGAAAGTACATTAGTTGATAAATAATTTGGAGTGATCAGGGTTCTGTTCCTCCACACCTCACCCTAATGAAGACCGAGCTGCAGTGAGTTTGTAATCCTTATAAAACAGTAATTGAATGTGGATATGGACTGTCTTATTGTATTTTTGAGCACACTGCAACTCGCATGTGAACATGTGATGTAGGTTCCTTGGTAACTAGCAGATGATGTGTTTTTGAACCCTTGTGTTTGGTGGAAAAAAGTATCATATTACAAAAAATGTATTGAAAGTAGAATATGAAATTGCCAAATAAAGTCCTTTTTTTTAATATTGCTGTTTTCTTCACCCTTTTTATAATTCAAGGCTGTAGTTGTGATGTGAAAATTTTCTAATTTGTAGTCAGATTATGTTTTTAAGTGTTGAGAACTTTTGTTTACTTAAGATGAAACACACAAAAATGTGGACTGGATCTGGAAAATGACCTATGTGAATGGCTCCAGTTACATGAGAACAGTCTTTGGTCAGTGACCTTTGATCCCCTTGCCACGGCACCTCTGCACATACCAGCAGCACCGAAGACCAATATTTGACAGATGAAAGTAGGAAGTTCTGAGAAGTGGATTTTTCTTTGCAGATTTTGTAGTATTACAAGAGTTGCACTAAAGTCATAGAGTGCAAAGAACAACAAATTCAGTCACTTTTATTTATTGCATCAAAATCCCAATGACAGTCTAATAATAAAGCATAAAAACACGTTCTTACTGCTATTTCTCTATATCACAAGATATGCTCAAAAAGTCATATGTTCTTATGGAAAGTGGTTGTTAAAATTGTCCAATCTAAATTAAAATTTTAGTGGCTGTAAAATTAATGAGTACCATATTTGTTTTATCTATTTTTGAGATGTTTCATACATACAGAGACAGATGGGACAATTTTAATAGCCACTCCCAAGGATTGTGAATGTACCTAAAACCCATTTTTTCAAGTACAGTGAACACATGAAAATGACATCTTCAATAACAAATAATAAAAATGTAGGTCTGAAAATCATCAGAACACACCAACTATAATAATAGATATGTACATACAAATAACATAATAAATAAATAAAAAAAATCCACAAATAGACTAATCTATCTGCAATAATACTGAAATTCATCCATCTCATTTGGTGTAAAGAGCTCAATTAATTTGTCCAACTTCTTGTGGCCTGTGTTTATTGCTTCTTTATGCCTGGTGGCAGAGTGACATCAAAAACTATGGGATGATTTGTTGGAAGATAACTAATGTCACAAGTTGATGCATTAATGTAGATAATTTTTCCATCAGTCGATATCCCATATCCTATAAAGAAAATACATTACTGAATGAATGTGTTCCATGATTATTACATATTGAAATTATCAGCATGAAGTTTGCCATGTGCGTAATGGCTGATTTATGGATGCACTCTCTTCCATATTAGAGTTTAAATGATTTGTGATTGGTGTCCATTAGGTGTCCTTTTTTCTGAAAAGCACTTTGAGTGTGTATGTAGTTTATAAAAAGTACAGTTGTCTGTCTTGAAACTGGCCTACAAAAGGAAGCAAGAGTGTTTTCTTTAAAACCAAAGATGAGCCTTTGCTTTCCGTAAAATAGTAATCTTTTTAATCAGCTACATGAAACAGCAGCTTAAAGAAGTCCCTGCACTACAAAATTAGTTATGAATATGAATTTTCTGTGATGTGCTGTGTAGTCTCATACAAACTGGCTGACTACCTCCACCACTGACCTAATGATGGAGACAAAAAGCACCTTTGTAACATGAGTCAATTTCTATGATACCACATGATAGAAAATCCCAGAATATAGTCATCTTCACACTGGATGCCAGGCCCAGAAAATACATTCTGACTGTATGGTGTATTTAATCTTTTACGCCTTACAAGTGAAAAATTAACCCACCTTCATGGATATGCCCAAAAACGTGATACTTTGGTTTCACTCGTTGCTGCACGGTTGTTAGAAGCTCGACACATCCTGCCCGAACGCCTGTGCAACACAAATCTCCGTGCCCTACAGGTGGTGTATGTGTCACCAATATGTCTGTGTCATCAGGAATTTTGTTCCACTTGCCCAAGCATTCTTCACCTCGTGGGACATTGAAAGCCCACTTGCAGAACTCTGGTTGCCTGACACCAAAAAATAAATAAAAAAAAGTCTCAGTTTGGACATCAGATGTCTACAATAGGTCAACATTTCACTTTCATGTACAATTTAAAATTACATGTCCTCATGGTTCATTGTTCTTGCTTTCTTATCAAGTGTAACATCTGTAGAGGTCACCAAGTAACTCCATATAACAGTCATTCTTGAGAAGCTAACAGTCACTCAGCTAGTCAAGACATTTCCTGATATGTGCACATAGCTAAAGATGGGTAATATTCTATAATGTGCTTGTTAATCTACTGTCATGCAAACTTCAATGGATTTCAATTACATTACAGATGATACATGCATGCATTTTATTTACCATGGAGTACCATAAATTTTGAGCCCATATAATATAACTTCACTGTCTTCCAGGTATATGCAGTTTGTAAGATTATCCCTGACATTGGGTGTTTGAACAGCTTCTGTGATTTTGTCTTTTGGAATACCCAGAGTTGGTATCTGGTCGACAAGGCTCGGACCAGTATGGGTGGAACGGTCACTAGGACTCTGCCTTAATGGATGAGTGAAAGTTTTATCAAAACTCAGTTCATGATTTCCTGCTATCACAATCTTATGTTTGTGTGGTAATTTACCTGTAACATTGAACACAGAATTAAGTAGTCATGTGATATTTTGATAATTTTTTTTTAAACAAGAGGCTGTGGATATGGTATGGCAATTCAAACAATCATAATCATTAGTGTTATCTTCAGTAATAAGGAGAAAGAGACAAAGTCAACAGAATTAGCCCACTTTGATGTTCCTCAGAAATAGATACAAAATACTTTTTATACTTTAACCTGCAATCTGTCTTCACACAAAGTACTTGCGATCAAGTGACTTTTAGTCAAGAAAACACTTACAGAAATCTACCACAAGTGACATGGCCAAATTATTTTCAGCAATACTACCATTTTACAATTACAAGTGACATGGCCAAATTATTTTCAGTAATACTACCATTTTACAATTTCTCTGTCAATGGGCTAGGTCCTTGAGTGGTACGCAAAGTCTTTCCTATTTCAATTCACGATTGAGCACCATACAACAGACATCACTGTACGTTGTTATTTCGCAATTACTTCCACTCTACCGTGCTCAGGCACATGATGGAAAGGGTGTCCCTGTTAAAACCACACAAGTTCACAACTCCATTTTTATGAGAATCATACTGGCCAGCTTCTGAGCAAGTCAATAAGAGACAGTGAAGGTGTGAGTGTGGTCTTCTGGGTTGTAATGCCTTGTGGACTTGGGAAGATGGAGGCTGTGTTTCTGTAAAATGTTAGTGTCTACCTACAAGCTTACAAAGCCTTACTACCCAGAAGGCCAACACTGAAAATTCAATACATATATTTCAATATAGGCTTTAAAGGCAAAGATAGAATTCCTCCATGTCTAAGTCAAGTGTACCTAGAATCTGGATAGGCAACACTGCTATTCTGGCATGGTAATGAAGAAAAACATCATGATCACCCCTGCCACAAATAAAACCCCAATCATCCAGATCAAAACCAGACATGAAGAGTCTTAAACTTAATAATCTGAAAAGGAAAGCAGTCTTACCAATCCATTCATTGAATTCAGTAACCTCTTCTTGCCGTCCACACCTTGTGAAGTCGCCAGCATGTATGAATATATCTCCATGTGGAACATCAAATTTAATATGTGGAGTCATTGAATGCGTATCACTCATACATACGATTCGAACCTGGAATATGTATTGATAAATCACTGGCATCTTCATGGATTACAAAAAGATATTAAAGCGAGGAAGAGAAAAAAACATTGAAACCAAAATGTAGGTCAGTCACATATAGTCTTAATGGTTCAACCCATGACAATATTAGTTTAATGACCTGCATTCCTGGTTAAAGACAGACTGAAGCATTTTTTTTTGCACATTTGTTCATGCAGAGCTGGGACATCTGAGTCCAAAAAGTGGCAGAATACCAAATGGGGTCCAGGGTTTCATAACCAGCTGAGGCATGAATTTACATTTTGCCACCGTACTGAAATCCCTTTAATGGAAACATAACCAATGGATACTGAAAACTGTTTTTCTGGAGATGAAGCTGACCACTTATTTCCATCTAGTATGTGTTGCCCACATGCCTGTTGGCTTTCAACAAGTAGTGCTTAGGCACAAGGAAAACTTCACCTTTTTATGATATAATGGACACCACAGTTATGTATTATAAAATGAGAAATAGTTGCATGAAGATAAATGGCAAGTTGGGAGGATCATGGAATTACTCTCTGAGGCTGGATTTTGAGCCAGATACATCTCAAAGGTTGTCATTTACGAATTTTGGTTAAAGTGCAAATGATGATCTCACGCCCAATTTCTGATCAAATATTGCACTATCTGCTCTTCACACATACTAGTTTGTGTGCAGCAAGAAACCTACAATTCCAGTCAATACACAATTACTTCAAAACTACTGCCACATGAAAGGCAATACTAAATGCACGACTCACTTTATCATCTGCTACACTTAATCTGGGTGGGCTAACTTGCACTTTTATCACTTTTTGAATTTTGGATAGTTCACACCATGCTGCTGTGGGGTTATTCGTTAAATGATGAACTTCGATCTTCATTATTGTAACAAGTTAGGTTAGAACCACGGAGCAACATTAAAATTGTACATTGCACAACAATCAGATGTAGAGGTAAAATAAATTCTGTTTCTTGGCACACGTGTTTCAAAATGTTATAGCCACGCTAATCTTCCATATTTACGATTATGCATTTCTAAAAAGTCTTATTCTTGCCGGGCGCCATACTGCAGAATGCAAAGTGTCATCCATGGTAAAGCTTACAGACTAATTAAAAAAGTATCCCCAAAAAGAAGGCTAAAAGAATACGTATGCCAGTTTACCGCCGAGGCAAATATTTGATACTGGCAAGAGCAAATTTAATTTAAAGAGTAGCTCTTATATTATGAACTCATTTGAATAATCGCACAAGATTGTATGTCAGCACCATTTCAATCGCAAATTTATTTTAAGCCGTAGATGATCGTTTATATTTTAATTGTTAAATATCAAAAATGGGCTAATTTTCAGATGCCGATTAAATATTTTTTTATTATGTGTACGAATACGTTGATTACGTTTATGTTGATCCGTACTTTGCACTGTCTCCCTATTTTCGGGCACTGTTGGTGCTTTTTGCTGCACTTCCTGTGCACATTTAATTTTAAAAAATCAATTCAGTTTATTTAAGACATTAGTAAAATTACTTTTAACTTGCATACAAAATTATATTAGGTCGATATCAACAATTTGTATACCAACAGAGAAGCAAAAGCGTGAACAGGCGGGTTATCACGCTAGAAAAGTTTAAGATAGGATACGAAGAATATGGGTGTCTTCTGGGTTGTTACTCCGTGTAGTCTGGTAGGTTACCCATGTTTCAGAGGTCCTTGCTGCCTCCATCATCAGGGCTCCCTGATACTAATATACAGTGATTGACCTGATGATGGCAGCAGGAAGGACCTATGAAACATTGGTAAAATTCTACTAGACTACATGTTGTTACTACCAAGGACGCAGCCATCTTCAAATGCACCGCTTTGAAAACCACGAATCCTAATCAAAAATGCAAATTTAGAGTCAATTTCTGGATGTGAAATAATATTAGTATCATCCAAAAAAAAGTATGGGTTTCTTCTGTCATGAAGGTACAATGTATACCACTGACCAGCTATTTGTTTTAATTGCATAAAAATGTAGTTTTGACAGTAATAATTAATGATTTACACAATCAAATGCTTTAGAAAGATCACAAGATATTCCATTAACATGCGTTTTATTATTAAGAGCAGTTAAGATTTCATCTGTAATGTTGAAAAAGTCTTTTGAGTTTAGAAACGTTTTCTAAATCCAAATTGTTCACTTGCAAGGACACTATTTAAGTTTAAAAGTCACTTGCTTACACATGAGTTTCTCAAATATTTTATACTTTGGTGGAAAGAATGGATAGGAAGCTAGGTTAGTCAGGACATGGCAGCAAAAAGGAAAAATTAAGGAAATCTGTGTTACCTCTTTGTAATTTATTGTCAAATGGTTCTAGATGAACACACCCACATGGAGTACAAATAAAAAGCATCAAATAACACCAAATAATAATGTGGTGTCTTGAAAAAAATAACAATGTTTATCATTAAAATGACAAAAAGAGGAACGCTAATGAGATCGAATATACCCTCTTACAATTTTTATATCATCAACTGGTCTGTCATTTTTATCAGTTTCAACCAAACCTATTCTTTTCACCACATTCATTCCAGAATGAACACGACCTACGGAAAGCAAAAAATAACATTACAAATTGAACTGTAAGGACAGAAAAGGCATTACATGCTAAAAAAAAAATTCTAATGTTATTAATATTTTTTACGCTCTTGAATACAGATTAACAAACATATTAATGCACTATGCTGCTCCAACTAACAATATGTTTCCCTCACTTTGCATATATAAATATGAAGAGTTCTTAGTTCTTTTTACAATTTTCCTGTTTCTGTCAGCAACATTGTTTAATGGTAATATGACTGTGACAGAACACTGGAGAAATTTTAAAAATCAACGGCAGTAACCAGCACAGAATAATAACACAGGACAGAAAGCATAAACTGTTTCATAAAACTCATGGAGAAATTTGGCCTGGAGTGAGGAGCAACTTTAAGGTGGTCTTATCTGGGTATTTTCTGACTAAATGCATTGGAATCGAACCCATAAAACTTTGCATACATAAAAAAATGTAAAACTGAAATTACACAATTTCATAACATAATGATTCAGCAAATTTGATATTGTGGTTGGAGGTTACAATGAAACACAAGAGAGTACAAACTGACACATGAATTCTGGAAATTAATAGGAGTGTACATTAAAAGTTCCCACCCAGGAAAAAGAATAAAGTCCTAGTTTATAAAATTATCAAGTTTCATGAAGATGGCTACATTCTGGGATTATCACCCTGATAATGGGGGCAGCAAGCATCTCTGAAACACTAGTAGACTTCTATCAGACTACAAGGTGCAACATCACAGAACACAGTCATCTTCAAGCTCATTGCAGCAAGAACCTGAAATCTCACCAAATATAGTATGTTTCCCGTCTAGCCATTGTGTTGGAGCCAGTGTAATAAAGAACTGGGAGCCATTTGTATTTGGTCCTGAATTTGCCATAGATAATATTCCAGCACCTGAAAATTAAATTAAAGTAATAAAATGTTAACTCAAAATACTCTTTGCAACCACATTTTTCTTGCAACAACTTTCTTCGCTCTGTTCTTATGATGACATCTAACCTGTGTGTTTTAATTCTTCATGAATTTCATCTTCAAATTGTCTCCCATAAATGGAGGCACCTCCTTTCCCGGTTCCAGTCGGATCTCCACCTGCAATTAACATATGACATTAGTTTAAATTTCTCAGTAAAGTTTAATTAATATCCATCACAAGGGCAAGGGATTCTTTTTCAGGTATTTACATACAGTTTATTATGTTATGCTATGCGAGGATGAGGAATGGGTTAAAATGGTCTCAAATTTGCATTATACAGTGTTATTATTTTATGTTATCATACGGTGTGTTTGTATCGGCTTGTGCTTTAGTTAAAATCTGTAGTGAAATAACCCACCTTCACATTTAATATCACTTATTACTGACAGTGAGTGTATTTCATTTCATTTCACTTACTAGCAAAAGTTTCTTAATTTACCTTGAATCATAAAATCCCTTATAATTCTATGAAACTTGGTTCCATTATAGTAGTTTCTTCTTATAAGTTCAGCAAAGTTTCTGCATGTCATTGGAGCATGTTTCCAGTATAATTCAATACCAAGTTCACCCATCCTAAAAAGAGATGTGAATTGGAGAATGACAACAGTATTTATTTTCACTGCACATTGGCACAAAAAAGCACTTCAGATATTTCCATCCACTGCAAATACTGCCAGCAAGAGTATCACAAGATGCAGAAAACATTCCACATGTGTATACATTTTCTTTGAAATTTTTACATGAGAAGTGAGGTTTTCATGGTGGTGAAAATGTTGACTGGAGTCTTCTATGTTGCAATGTTTACTCCTACCCTAAATATAGTAATATACTTTTAGCTTTAAGAGAGGTGTCATGCCCATCCAAAACACTGCTAACCATCAACAAGACATACAGAGACATCATATCCCAGGCCATAAGACCTCTGAAACATCTGTATACTTCTACCAGACCCACATGGCATAACATTCCAGTAATTTTCCTAAACAATTTATAAAAAAAGTTTCTTTTAAGTCACTGTACAGAGAAAAATTATTGGCTCAGTCTACAGGTCGTGACAAAACAGATTGTCCTTCATGCCCACATATTCCTAAATATCTTTAATTTCATGACAACATCATGCACATAAGCAGAAACATGCAACTCTAACGTACATGGTTTCTAATACAACGTGAGGAGGCTGCCATAATTTATCAGGTATTCCTGTAACCGCAGACATAATTATTTATTCAATAATACTACTTTTGTGTCGAAAGGAAATACATATACACAAATATGCAATCGAAACCAACGTAAACAACGTCACCCACGCTCCACCACCTACCGCCGGTAACAGTACCGCTCATAATTTATACAAACATCTGTTTACAACATACATCCGCCACAGACAATACTCTTTACGTTGAAATGTGCTAATAATGAAAGTATGCTTTACCAGATGACAGAATGATAATCAGGACATTCTAACTTAATTTTTTTTTTCCAGATAAATATATTTTTCCAGTTTATTTGGAAATCCTATACAACGTCTTGGCCAGAACACATTTCATAACACGTATCTTATAGTATGTTGGCCGCATATACTAATTAGAGGCCAAGAGAGAAAACGTGTGGAGAGAAGTAGGGAGTACTCTGTGGCTACATAGTCAAGTGGATACAGAAAGCCGTGGTTTATTACATGGATGTACTATGTAATGGCTTATCAGTCTGGTGGGTTCCTGGCCTGCCGCAGTTTTACGCGTTTTTCATTAAAATGTATTCATTTACAACTTACAACTATGTAGACTGAAGATTCAGCATTTAAGCTTTGAATAGTAGGCTGGATGATTTTATGAATGCCAGTTATAGTGCCGGCGATATTAATTTGGTGTCTAGTCTAAATTGCCATGCTTGGTCAATTCAGGAAGGATTATGTGGCTTTGAATTTGCCTAGTACATCTGCGGATTCAGATATTAATCGGCGATGGCCAAAGAGACGTTTGTGGCGGGTATGTATCTGAAACCATTCTATTTTTGATGACAGTTCTGATTACATTGATTTTAATAGATTGCACCGACGGTATAAATTATGTGAATTGATGTCTTTAACTCTTGTTTTTACAGTGGTGGAACCAGCTTTCAAGATTTCAACGGAGTGTAGTTTACATGCTTATATTAGCAGCATGTCTTACAGCATTATACTTCCTTCCTGGAACTCAACCCATTTGGAGTCCAAATAATGGCAAATTAAATTCACTCCTGGATAAGGATAACATTACGCCTGCACTCTCATTACTTCCTCCTAAGAAGGCACTGCATTTGCTTTATTCTACATTAACTTTGTATAGGTTTTATATTATACTTAAGTCAGTCTACAGATGTTGATAAGAGTATTTGGATCATGTTGCAGATATATATACAACAAAGTTTGATTCTCCTCATAGATTAATTCCATGTTTTCTATTTCTAGGCACAACCTCTTGAGAACTCATTGGATAATGAGGAGCCTGTAAAGGACAGATATATGAATAATGATACTCAGAACAAGAAACCTGTGCTTAATAAAGGAAATTTGGACTTACATGGTGAAACAGTGACTAGTAATGTTGGTCAGATTCATTCTCCACCAAGGGAAGGAGTAAAATTTTCAGGTAAATTTATTTGTGGATAAAATTTCTACTTTTTAGACTAAAATTTGAAGTGATCTCCCCTTCACCAGTGTTTAAAAACCATTTTGTATGTGTGCATAGAAGATCTGCAATGACTAATAGGTACTTACTTTCAGTATTTTATTTATGAATTTGTGATTTGTTTAACAATGCTGTCAGTAGCTTCGACTGTACACACTGAATAATGAATTGGAAAAGATATGGAATGTAACAGCCATGGCTTAGTATAAGGTACTGTCCAAGTATTTTCCTGAAGAACCCCAGTCAGGATAGCTGGTCTTTGGGCTGATATTTGAACCCAGGACCTTCAAAAAACAAAGCAGGAGTAGTAACAGCTCAGCAGCGATGTTTGATATAATTTGAGTAGAACTTAAGTTGTACACAAGTAAGTTAATAGGAAAAAAAAGTAAAAACATAGAATCTTAATTAACAACTGGCAGTGATACAGTTTGTAGTTTGCATGGTTTTTATCAGGTTCTTTCTAGACATTATGGGATAGTAGTGCTATGTTTAAACTTTAGGAGTGCCTGTCAGCAAATTACGAGCTTGCGTACTGACGTAGTGATAACGTTTTAAGTGAATACTGTGTAAAGTAAGGCACATTTCTGATTGTTACAGGGCCTTCAAATGAAAGGCAGTCTGCAATTGTGGCAGCTTTTAGGCATGCCTGGAAAGGTTACAAGAAATTTGCTTGGGGTCATGACCACTTGAAACCCATTACAGGAACCTTTCATGATTGGTTCAATCTTGGGCTGACCATTGTAGATTCTCTTGATACTATTTATATAATGGGGCTTGCAGAAGGTAAGATCATTAACCTCTGGCTGTTTGACAAAAGTAATTTTGGTGTATTTTCACGTGATGAGAACTTAAAGTCTTGTTTGAAGTTTATTTACTATCTTCATTTGCCATAAAACCTATGGAAGCTATAGAAAAATCATAAAATTCCTTGTTATTATACAAAGGTTTTGATAGGTGACATTTGAATTTGTTCAAATACTGTAGATGGAATACATGTTCAGACTTTTTGAGATATCTGGCTTTAATGATACAAAGACGGAAATAAATGGCATACTGAGAAAATTGGTACTTATTTCTCAATCTTGTATCATTTGCAACACCATTTTATGGAACCCACATCACACCTGTTTTAGGAATTTGATTATAGCAAAGCAATCTACGTGTTTTAATTCAAGATTTAAGACGGTTGTTAATAAGACATGTGACGGTATGTCACATTTTTGCATTTTGTTAAATTTTCCAAGGTTGAAATGCAGTTTGTTATTTACTAGAGTTTGCAGAAGCAAGAGAGTGGGTTGCAACGAGTCTACACTTCGATGTGAATCGAGACGTGAATCTGTTTGAAGTAACAATCCGAGTACTGGGCAGCTTGCTGAGTTCGTATCATCTTTCAGGAGACAGAATGTTTCTTGACAAAGCAGTATGTATTTCAGTGAAAATATTTTAAGTATTATTTGTTGTTAATATCTATAATATTGAAAATTGTGTATTGGTTATATTATCACATAAAATGAACATAAGGTAAGTTTCTGATCACATGCTAACTGAAACAGTACATAGAAAATAGGAAACTTATTTTGTCTCGTACTTCAGTTTCTTTCCTTGAACGCAGATGTGCTGACTGAGGTTTTTCATGGTTTTGCTTTGTCCCTCCCTACAAATTCTGGGATAGGACTTATAATTAAGCTGTTACTGCTTCCTTCCTTATCCTTTAAAATTCATTATTCATTAACCATCAACATTTATCACTCAGTTTCTATCGTGTCATACTGTTATAAATGCAAGCTGTGAAGTTTTGTAACTGGATGAATTTTTTGTATAATGATTTGTAAAATTATTTTTCAGGTAGATCTGGGAACACGGTTGCTTCCATGTTTCAATTCTGATTCTGGTGTTCCATATTCTGATGTGAACCTTGCTACTCGTAAAGCGCATTCACCGAAGTGGAGTCCCGATAGCAGTACCTCGGAGGTCACGACGATCCAGCTAGAGTTCCGCGATCTCAGTCGATGCACGGGAGACCCACAGTTTGAAGTAAGTTCTGTGTGCTGCTTAGTTTTATTACTCACAGGAGCAAGAATTTTTCCCTTTGCTGATGCGTACAGACCAGCTTTGGGACCAGGGGCTCCTTCCCCAGAGTTCAAGCAGTTAGAGCTTGACGATGGCCACTCACCTTCTTCTGGTGCACACCCACCCAGGCACACAGCTTGAAGAAACAAACAGACAGACACGAACAGATGTTATTGGTGCCATTGAGAAATGTCGATGGTGAGGGTTCTGTTTTCACAGAACAAACAGCTTCATGGCTACGTGCACTACTTTGAAAGAGCGTAACAAATTGAAAATCTGAAGGCAATAACAGAACTGTCCATTCATTTCATTGCTTGTTTACTAAAGTGACAAGATTTCTTTAATTTTAACAAATATCTTAAAAATGCAGAATTAAATTATTTATTGTTAAAGGATTCTGCAGCCAAGGTGTCACTACATGTCCATACGCTGGAAAAGTCTGATGGCCTGGTTCCCATTTTCATCAACGCCAACACGGGGCATTTTCGATCATATTCGACAATTACTCTGGGTGCGCGAGGTGACAGTTATTATGAATACTTACTGAAGCAGTGGATACAGACGGGACGAACCATAGATTAGTAAGTAAGAACTGAACTGGCATCAAATTAGTACGTGGAGTCACACGTGTGCCATCTTTATGTAAAGAAAGCAAATCCCTTAAAATTCAAGCTCTTCTGTGCCTTCAACTTTAATTTAAGATAAAGTAACCGTAATATTTGTTTTTGCTTACACCCTGTAAGGGCATACACAATGAAACTCTTAAATACCTGTATGTTTTCTGGACCATCGAGATGCCTATACACCCTGTAAGGGCATACACAATGAATGTTTTCTGGACCATCGAGATGCCTGTAATAATACTTTTCCTTCGTCGCAATCTTCAATTTGCCACCAATGCAATTATTATTTTACAGTCTGCGAGATGACTTTATAGAAGCTATTTCAGGAGTGACGAAACATCTAACAAGAAGAACAGCTCAGAATAAGTTTTTATTTGTTGGGGAACTTCTTGCCGGAGGAAAGGACTTCAAACAAAAGATGGTATGCTTGAAGAAGTTTCTGGTCATCTAGCACTTAAGTGTTTTAATTTTTTCTCCTTCCGTGGTACTTTGTTATTAATTTTAACTGGGTGGCATGAAATTTGAGAGGTGGGAAAACTTTAACATCCCATTGCCTTCTTCTCAGGGCTGAAAGCAAAGTTTGCTTTTTGTAACTACCCTTGAGGAACTCTTTGAGAGGAACGTTATAATTTTAATTGAAACATAATAGTGAATTTCAATGGCGTAAGTTACAAGCTCCTTGAAATGAATGTTATAATTCTGAATGAGACGTTATTATATCAATGTTTTGAATTATTGTTTATGCTGTGGTTTGTGAATTGAAGTCTTTTAGACACTGAGGTCTATTAGTAGGTCCAGTGTTTTCCATTTCGAAGATGACCATTGACCCATATGAACTGCTGTATTTTCACAGGATCATTTAACATGTTATTTACCTGGTACGCTTGCACTGGGTGTGCACAATGGCTTGCCACAAGAACACATGCAACTTGCAGAGGATCTCATGACGACGTGTTACCAGATGTATGCCCAGCAGCCAACGTTTCTGGCGCCAGAGATTACGTATTTTAATATCAATGTAAGTTAGGTTAGGTGCAGTTAAAGCTTAAATTAGTGGATTATCTTTTTTAAAAGATTGTGAACCAGAAATAATGTTTGTTTATTTTGCCCCCAGTTAGAATTTTTTATGTGTTCTTTGCGTGATGTACGTTGAATAAAAACACACGGGGCATATCATGTATGTCCACTTGTTTAAACTCGAGAAGTGCTAGATGAATTTTTATGAAATATGGTATGTACATTATTCTGTTTGAGGCCACTCAAACTCGTTCCTTTTAATCTGTTACAGTTGGTAATTCCAAACATGTTCAACGACAAAACAATATCTCGTGCATTTGAGTACACATTACACGTTTCCAATCTTGTTTAATTGCAGGAAGGAACAACCGGAGATATCGTTGTTAAGACTAATGATGCCCATAATCTCCTGAGGCCTGAATTTGTTGAAAGTCTGTGGTACATGTATCAGGTCACCGGGAACCAAACCTACCAAGAGTGGGGGTGGCACATATTCCAGGTAAGAGACTTTCTTAGACGCAGAATTGGCATTTTGCTCCGAGCTTATGTCGAGAATGAAAATTGATTATTAATTATATCTTAGATATGTGATGTTGATATATTTATAATTTGTTTAGTTATGTAACAATTTTTTAGAAGTGGCAAGTACCTAGTCACATTTTTATAATTCATTGAACAGTTAATTGTAAAAAGAACAATTTCAGGAATTTTTTCTGAAACACTTTTCAATTTCTTCAGAAATTGGCTTCAGGCCCATTCATTTAGGTTTTCAAGTGACGTGTGGTCCACAATATTTTAGTTTTATATTTTAATATCAGATCAGTGTATAATCTCATTACGTAGGATACAGGTGACAGTGACCCACACATGTTTTGAAAGTTATTTATTACATTGCTGCTGTTGTTTTTGTACATTCACAGGCATTTGAGAAGTTCACAAAGGTTGCGAATGGCTATACGTCTATCGGCAACGTACGTAACCCGTTAAACACCCGCCCACGGGACATGATGGAGTCTTTTTTCTTGAGCGAGACACTCAAATACTTGTACCTGTTGTTCAGTGATGATCCAAATATACTCAGCCTTGATAAATACGTACTCAACTCAGAAGCTCATCCACTCCCAATATACGACACTTGATCGTAGGTTGGTTTAGAATTATATGAACGTAAGAGAACTACTTTGTTAATTCTAGTAGTTGTGATGTATGAGCAATACTAAGTGAACTTAAGGCATGCCGGAAGAACTGACGTGATATACTTTTTTATATTTATAATCAGAATCAAGTATATTGTGATACAGTTGTCACTCCTGAAAGAAACTATGATTGAAAATTCTAACTATGGAGGAGAAGAATAAATTTTACAGTAATTCTAAGTCCCAAAGCTTGTTTAATTCAAGGGCTCTGGGCTTAAAATGTCCTCTAGTCTGGTCCTTGCGAATGCGGGCAAGTCAAGCTCACAAGCACCTTCATTGGATGAGTTACGTGTCGGTCACGGTCATGGTGGCGCAGGAAAGTCACAAACCGAATTTTAATCAGTAGAATCTTCTATGTTGCAAGCTTTTTCAAGAACGCCAGTTAGCGCTGTATGTCCGTTTTTTATGTTGTGATTGCCATTTTTGTGGTGAAGAGGTAACGGCAACTGTGATACATAAATTATACATATTTACTACGTGTATTAACAAAAAGATATATTATTAGTTCTAAGTATGATTATACTGAGAAATTAATAATTCTTCTGTAGAGTTCTTATTTTAATTTGCTTTTATCTACTGGAGAGATCTTCATTAGATTGACCCCCCCCCAGACTGTACAGTCTGTGGTAAGTAGCTAACTTATTTAAGTTAAGAAAGCAAGTTCTCTGCTAAGGGGGTAAAGTTACTGAAGAGGCATTTCACGGGCATCTTTCCGTTTTACGTCGTTGGCTTACTGGGACCAAGATCAGCGTTTGTCTTAATGTTTGAATGATTAGATTTTTATTAGTCTTTTTAATGTGTCTATATTTCTTGAAATGTGATTTTACTTCTACTTAGATATGTGTAAGAAATCATTAATTTCTTCATAATTTTAGAATGTTTATATTGTTAAAATATTTTCAGGCTGATTATAAATGGGCTCTGGTAAATATAGTACAACTGAATGTGTACTTCTTTGTGCTCTTGAGTTTATGTAACTCTTGACCACCACAGTCATGAATTTTTTTTTAAAGAACGTGATGACATTTCTTTGAGTTAAAAGTATTACAAATGCAGCTCGCCCCTCTCACCTATCTGTGCTGGCACCACAAATTCTGTGTGAAGGGGGCTTCCAGTCAAATGTGATCAAAAAAACACCATAAAAGTATTAAAGGGCACAAATTTCTGTGTACCGAGTCAGAAAAAACAGACGAGGAATGCGCATGTATGGACAGGGAGGATAAGTTGACTTATTTCCTTTTGTTTTACATACTCTTTTCATTGTCACTAAACTTCCACTATTGCCCAATGAATATTTTCATGCGAAGTGAATGAAGTATTCACAGAAACAATGCAGTGTAGGAGACAGGTGTACGAAGCTAATGAAGTTGGACGTAGCATTAAAACGAAAAGTCGCTGTAACAGAACTCTTATCAGTTATCGTCTGCCGCTTCCTGACCTGAATTTTACTCACATAAAAACATTGACCGATGACAGTATTTCAAAATAATCTTGCTTTTACTCTCAGTGGTGATACTTTTTTCGCTTGCGGTGACTTGACCTGTTGTGTATCCCATGTCTGCAGTGTAAAAAACAATGTTTCATCCGACTTCTGCTACGTCGTATTTATAAATTTTGTATTTACAGAGCTTCCGAAGAAATTGCTGAATGTAGTGTTTTATGTCAAAGGTATTGTATAGAGATGAACACTTTTATTTATGCAAAAACTGTTTTGTGTTTATACTTCCTGCTGGATTTGAACTTTGTACAATGTTTCATGAATATATGTAAAAAGAAACCTGACATTTTGCTTTTTGTCTGTTTCACTTATATTTTATAGATTTCTTCATATTAATTGTGATTTGTAACTATGTCAGGTGTTATATACAGCATATGTTGTTATGAGGATTGTTAGCATGAATATACGGTGTGTCCATTTTATGTGAGCTGAAAATCATAAGAGAGAAGTTTATTCACAGCAGTAGAACTTTTATCGAGAAATTCTTTTCAATTGAAGTTCAAAATTTGTACATTATATGGTTCTACAGAGAAACGCTTCAACACTTTTTTCTCATGTGAGCTGTCAGTATTGTCCATAGTATATTTTTGTGTTATTTTTATCCAACACCAAGGCTGTCGTACAAAATTTTCATTTTGGATATTTTCCAGTGGCATTTTCCTGATAAATGATTACGTCCTTTCATTCCTGCAGTTGAGCCTGTCCTGTATACCACCTGCAATGCAAGTCCTACAGAATGTAACCTGATTGACCTTACTCTGTTCAATGTTTAACAGAAGTTGTGTGCATTCACGGTTGTACATAATTTCATTTTCCTTCTTGACATGGATTAAAAGTGCATCTGAGGGCGGCTCGGCATCTTGAATGTAACTATTGTATGTGGGGAGGTGGCACCGGAATGATACTGTTTTAATGATTATAGTTACAATTTTGCTTGTTTATCACTCAGTATAATCATACATTGAACTGAAACACAATGGCAAATGTTCAATTTGGAATGTGGCTGTATTTCAGAAACTTGGAGAAAGGGTAATAGTTCATATGCATCACCAATGTATCTGATTTGTGTCAAACATTATAAGGTTCATCGGCCATCTTTCTCGTGTAGTGGAATGTTAGCAAGGATTGGAAAGCTCGTCAGCTGTCCTCTCCCACTGCTCGGTTAAATTTCAATGTCGCATGACCTTGTGTATAAATAAATAATTTTTAACGTTTGACTGAAATTCATGTCGCCTGGAAGTCATCAAGCTAGCGGTATTCATAGCAACAACAGTGTCGCTACACTGTGATAATTTTATGAGTGTACGTTTTAACTTATGTGTGAAAATGTGACCTTTTAGTTTTTCAGACGATTTCTTAGTTGATATTCATTTAATATGTATTATATATAATTATCCAAAATGTGAATGTTAATAGAAGTAAATATACATAAAACAAATATGAAAACTAGTACAGCTCGCACATCGTACTATGTTTTATGTTTAATGGTAATTTTATATTTGAAACAACAGTACTGGAGTGGGATGTGGTGCTGACAGAGAAATGTTTTCAAAGGGCACTAATTTATTAAAAATAACTCTTCAAAAGTATGGCAGTCTTTTTAGATGGTATGGTATTTCCCTTTTCCATCCTTCCATAGCTAAAGGTAGGGAACTGGGGAATTAAATGTCTCATTGTGACCTGTAATCCATTAATAGTAAGTGCACGAAGGCAATGGAATGTTTTCATATGCAAGGAGAAATGATGATTCCATTTCAAAGGAAGAAACAGAACACAGTGTCTTACATACTTGTATATACAATAATCGCATTCCTACTTCTGCTTCGCAGTTTCAGATTGCCCACGTCAACAGCCTTCCTCCCTCCGTCCCTATTGCGTCAAATTCTTAAATAACATACTGACTATGTTTTTAAGATACTTTTTTATGTGAGGTTTATATTAGGAGAACATGATTTTAGAATAAGATCTAGATCACTTGTGAACATTTTAATTTTTCTTTCATTTTTGTCACAGTTTCTCTCAAATGTGGATGCAAAATATATCGTATACACATCGAGGTTCAGTGGTTTGCATGCAGCCACTGGCTGGATGTGGAAATGTGTAGGCATGATTTCCAGAGGATCATAAATTACTAGCTTCCAAGATACAACTAGTATGGCACAAATATATTGCTTTAAATATAAATATATTTATCAATTATAGATTTGGTCCAAGATTTTTTCACACGAGCCTTCATTTTGAAAATGATCAACACATTTTCATATTATCTATTCACCTCAGAGGAAGACATCTAATGATTCAGGTACCATTATGGTCATAATGAAAATACACAGTGGCACCAACCTAACTGCACAAAAGGCCCCGTTGAAATGGACTGTGTATGAATGTTGGTGAGATGACTTTGTGCAGTTTGACCAGAAGAAAATCAGTAATCCTGAATACAATACTGTTGAAACTAATAATCACGTTATACGGTATGTACAGACATCAGAAACGCCGAAGATGAGGAACCTTATTCTAGGTAAAACAAATTTTTCAAAACTATTTTAACTTCCACTTTCCACTTAAGACTCTTCTTTCAGTCAGTTTAAAATATAAAATATAGAAATACTCAAAACTCCATTGTAGAAGACACAACAAAGTTTCTGTAACATAAACTGTACACAAACAACACTTCACGTGTAAAATCACATTGTAACGTACTATCACAGTGTCAGCGCTCATATTCATTTGGATAACACAACTTCTTCATGCACAGATGTAAAAGTTTAATAACACAAACATAAGTAAATGATTTTCTTTCCTTGGGACATGTTTAATTCTTTTAAGTCCATTATTCAGTCGTATGTATTTGAAAATCATTTTATCACATAGGTCTAAATGCATTTTGTTTGAATTTAACAAGTTTTTGCCATAAAATGATGTATTGATATCGCAAACCTTTACCAGTTCTTCGAGAACTACTATTTAATTTATAATATCGTACATTCACAGCACTGCATTGTATAATATAAGCACTGAATTCCACAGCCATCATCAGGTTTGCATTCATCTTCCATTGGCCAGGTTCCATCTATTTTATCAGTCTCGCAGGTAATTTGTTCGCCAGTCATGTCTAGAGATTTGGCGTGCACTTCTGTAGTCAGAGGGATCTCTTCGATGTGTTCGATGGCCTCCTCATTCTCGAGGCTCCGTCTGTTTGATGTCGTCCAAACTACAGGACAATGCTGTATTTGGTAGGAGTGCTCTAAGTCGTTGGCAGCCAGAGTTTGATGTATTGTCACAGCGCTGGTTGTCTCGTCCATGTGGTCTGGACTGAACTGGACTGCTTTATCCTGCATGCACTTGACATTAATCGGTGGGCTGACGGCAGTTTCTTTGAGCTCAAAAATGAGCTCACCATGTGGTGTAGGGGAGTCTCCAGACATCATGATCCTAAAAACAAAACAAAAAATGTAAACTGAGCCTGTAGTAACTTCATTAATGGAGCTCAATGTGCGTAATTAGTTATTTTGTGCTTTCATATATGTTCACTTATTACCCTGTCTGTTAAAACACTGTTGTCTTATAACAATGGTGAAGACCATTTTCACAGCTGTTGACTGGCATTCTACAATACAGAATCCAAATAAATTGTAATGGAACTTAATGATAGGATGTGAGGGCGTGTACTGGACGAATCTAGCTTGGGATGGAAACCATTGGCCATGGTAATGATCCTTCAGGTTGTATGAGGTCTGAGGTTCCCATGGCAGTTCAAAATCTTGATGCTGGTCTTGGTTATAATGCCACGTTGACTTGTAGGTCAATACCAACGTTAGCCTTATGAAAGAAAACAGATATTGTAAGTTATTTCCAGAAAATAATGTTTCATTTAGGTTTGTGTTAAAAAGAAATGGCTTACTCCACATTAGAGATAAAATTCCTTGCAACTTTGACTGTTATGTCACGATATTTTTTTATCTACATCACCTGCATTTGTCTGATTGTGCATAATATTACCTTGTAATAATGTACTTAATATTGGTGGCATGTAGCGCTCCTTTGTATCAGCATTCTAAAGGCCTCCACAGCTGAGAGGCGAGTCTGCGAGAGAGGACTGCGCAGCGTAAACTAAGCGGCCAGCATAAAATTGTTAGACTGTGCCATAAAACTTTCGAGTGACGTCCATTGTTATGAGGAATGCATTAGAAATATTCAGCATGAGTATTAAATCTATCGATTAGTGTCACGAACGCCAGCATGACATTTCAAGCCTTGTTTGGTACCTACCGTCTCCAATGGTTCTCGTTATCACGCGGTTTATTTACAGCGTAAATAATTTATTGCCATCAAAACAATCTCCCAGAAAGGGAGTTTCTGCGACTGGTACATACACGTCTCAGCCTTTTAGTTTCATAAATGGCGGCGATGTTTTAACCGTTTGAGAACGACAATCAGCCTCTGAAGGGCTCCATCGAGGAAGTTAATTAAAACTGTATGTAAAACAATGGCTTTACCGCCATTCGCCCAGGGACAGCCATGAGAAACCGGTTAGCTGATAAGTCTTATGTGAAATAAATTATGAAAGTTGCCGTTTGTTAAATGTCGTGTCACACTTTACACTTTGGTACGTGGATCATGGAGGCATAAAACAAATGAACGTCCTGAGCTTCAATCCGGTTTGTTACTGTCGTGATGCCCACGTTATTTTGTACTGCGCTCTCATGGAACAACCTCCAGAATCAAGGTTACACGAGGCAAGAAGTGAATATGTTCGCTGTTCACGTGGAGTCTGGCGTCTCGGCTCAAGCGTTGAGAGGTCAGTCAAACCACGTCCGAAACGTTGGCGCTCATTTACATGGACTCTCCTGGAGATAGTTGAAATCGCGGTAATGACAAGACACTGAGCTTAACCTCTTGAAGCCGCCGGTCATGTAAGATAATAACAATTAAGCCCTTACGTCAAATAAATCACATCGCGTCTCAATTACAATAAAAACTTCATGTGATAACATCAACACTGCAATAAAAATCTTATTAACGTCGTTGAATAACAACGTGTTGTCTTTCCCACACGTCCGCCTCCTGTCCAATGCCAATCGTGGGCGTTTTCTCCGAAGATAAACCGAGAGGAACGTGACCCTGACCATTCACCTCTACCTAAAGCCAAGGTTAAGAATGCGTCTTGCTTAGACACTAGGACATTTACCTCATTTCTACGAAAGCATACGCAAGGAAGCAACATTTGTGTATCGATTAAACAGTCAGTTGACATGTCCTGCATTATTTATGCAATGAAATTAATGTATTTCGCTTATTTGTGTTCAAACATGAAAGGGCCGAATCATCCCCTCCTTACCCTGTAGGTGTCTACTCTCCGTAAAGATTCCAAGGCGCTTGACCTTTGACATCTCATTCCTGTGTAGGAGAAAGGTCTTTCTCCTGTCAGGCGCCAGGTCTCATAAAATGACACATATCTAATGCACACAACCGAATCCAATGGCCCAACTTTTGATTCGCATTATCAAACGAAGCCTTTATGTAGCGTAGTTCTCGATGAATTGTGTCTCACGTGCGACCGAGGCCTCTTACGAACTACAAACCACGGCATCCGTTTACAGAACCAAAAAAAATGAAAAAACGACATATACAGACCAGATTTAAATACTACGAGACATTCTACCACTTGGTAACCTGAGCACTGAGAAGTCCATCATCCATGGTTGCCAGTTCTTAGTGAGAAGTCTGTTCTAGGAATGACGCAATCGGTTATAACAGATTTGCATTGTCCACAGTACCATTTCCCTCCCTGTTACAAGTAATCCGACACAGCTGATAGCGTTATTACCCCGTCTGCAAGATTGTCTCTCGACTTGAAGCCCACCAGCGCACTGGACATGAAAAGATCACTCCATAGTATTTAACCCCTTATTTAAGAATTAAGTCCGTACCGCAAAGAAAACACAGCACTTCACCATTACAAAAATCACGTGGTTGATGCTGTTTAAGGAAACTCGCTGTTTATCCCATAAATCCAAAATGCATAATCAATTACTGTTTACGCAGGTGGTAAGTGTAGTTACCACTGATCGTGTCTGGAAACAATTGAAAATGCACTTAAATCTCCTACGACAGGAAAAAGCATACACAATCTGAAGAGTTGCTTAAACGTGCACAGACCTGGTTGCAGCGACTTCCCTCGTTAACACGATTATTAGCGCTAACAAAACAGTAAGGTCATGGAATGCTCAGTAACACAGTCTGTAACCTAAACAGATGAACAAGTAGTTAATACGAGTATTTGTACTGACATTATCAGCATCACTGAGGAGATTTGAACAGTTTCGTCTGAAGATGATGTCCATTTCAAATCAGCATTTGACAGCACGCTTTTGCTTACCAAATTTGTTCCAGCAAATAATAACAATAACTGCAAAATGCACTAAAAACACTGAAGGCTGCAATATTACGTGCGCAATACGACGTATGTCTTGGATACGACAAAATAGAAAGATTGCTACCCAAGTTCTTATTT
This sequence comes from Zootermopsis nevadensis, assembly GCF_000696155.1. Next base: position 534,379 of record NW_019060496.1, on the reverse strand, counting down.
TCATTGTTGTCATAGCGCCATGATGGAAATATCAACTGACGTACACAACTCTGGCCACGGTTCATGAAAGTAATTTGTTTCGTTGAGACGAACGCTGCAGCGAACCTCTGCTCCGTGATGTTCCCAGAAAAGTGAGCTGGAGGTCGACTACATTGTAGGCCTTCGTAAATTGTTCTCATTTCCTCTGCCTTCTCTGTCCTCACTTTTCTACGCAATATCTGTGCCTATGGGCGGTCAGCCAGAACGTTAAACCGTTCCAAACACCACTCCGCCGAATAACAGCAGAATTTTACGTTTTTCAGCCTTACATAAGGAATTTTGTTCAATGTCATGACCGAATGACATTATTTAAATACGTTCAACCCCACACACAAAACACGTGTACCACGTCTCTCAAGAAACCTAGCAGGGAATCGAACCCAGTTCTCTTTACTGGGAAATCTTTAATCTACTTAGAAGCAGACTTCGTTTGTTCAAATGGCCAGAATTGTGGACTGCAAATTTTCATTAAAATAAACAGATGGCTCCAACAATTGTGCCCGGCAAAAACAATCCAAGGTTGCGTTTAAAATTACTTCTGCATGGAAGCCCTTCCCTCTTTGTTACACGCATTCCACACAGCGTACGTACGTAGCCTAAGTTATTGACAGATAAGGTGGGGATGATGCAAAAAACCTTTATCTAATAAGCCCCATACATCTCCAGGGACACGCACACACGACAGCCATGAGGTAAACCGAGGAATTTTCATTAACAATGCACACATCAGTATAAAACATAACGCGTTGGCTCCATGTTCGTCGTACGTACATTTCAAATCAACCCTGACGTTTCTGAAGCAGAAACCTATTTTAATGACACTTGTGACTGGAAAGTTTAATTATGATCGTCTAGTTCGCTTGGGACGAATCGGGTTCGAGGCTTACGATTTTTCTCAGTCCGTGAAGGCAAATGCTGATAGGGACAGGTCGGACCCGACCCCTTCCGCGTTCTTCGTAGCCACAATCATCGCATCGATCGCTGGTATATATCGATAAGAAAGAAATTAAAATATATGAATGGCTGTATGTGATTGGAGGTAAATTTGAAAACAACAAAGAAACTGAATAAATCCAACTTCAGTGTTGCATTCGTTGTAGCAAAATCATTTTGAGAGGCGATCTAACTAACCATCTGGGCGAGTTAGCAAAGCAGAGAATTGTTAGGCTAAAAATCAATTCACATTCTGTGCAGGAGTGACGCGACGAGATGACGACACTGAATACTGCATGTAACATAGAAGATGATAATATGATACAGAATAACAGAGCTACTGCCTAGCATTCCTTGCACTAGAAGGAAGTGAGCGATAGGTTTACAACGCCTGTAAGTCTTTTGTGGTTGATGAGCAAAGTTCAGTAATGACACTTCATGATACGTCTGCAAATTATCTGCGTAATCATTTTTCCTCCTTGAACGCATCGGGAAGTGTACAGTCAAGATTTTTTGACGTAAATACGTCTATATTGAAGGGTCATTCCGCAAAAAAGTGTTACGAAAAACGTGTAAGATCCATATCAACAATGTGTAAATATGGACCGACAACAATGGTCAGCTTGCGTGCATTGTTATGTTACCTAGGAAACGTCATCTGTTTACTCGGCATTGTTGTGTTACATTACTGCCGTCAACAATCCGCTTTCGTAACAAGATGGATGACATTGAAGAAAACATTACATTACATTACAGAGACGTAAATATAATTTAAATACAGAGACGTATTTACGTCAAATTCTCCGGAAACCGTGGTTCCACTGTAACTTTTTTCACTTTTCATAGAGAAACAGCTGAGAGATGTAAGTTACTTATTCAGAATCTCGAATGGTTACGGAAATAACATGTTCTAAAGCATTTTCTTCAACAGTCTGTGTTCTAAAAGACGGCGTCGGATGTGAACGGCTGATCTTTGAGATCGCACAACGTCCAGAATGATCAACACAAAACGTGAGTCAACAGCGAGACCAAGCAGCCACGTGTCCTTCAACTGTTTCGGCCGAGGTTGGAAACTTGAGAAGCAAATATCTTGTGTCGGCGACTGGAACGAGATTGGTGCACATGGACTCCAGCACATGGCTGGTGATGATGATATGTTTCAATCCACGCGTGCTTCAGAAGGCAGACAAAAGCGAGGTACAAAGGCAGGCGAAAATCAAACCGAAAATTACGTCTGTGATCAATTTTAAATAAGTAATACTGGAGTCCATTTTTATCTCGCGCTTAGCTAAAATAAAATCAGCTGATGCAGAATTCAAACAATCATGCACACTAATTACAACTTTTTTTTTTGTCGACTTTATGTGCTTGAACAGCAGACTAGAATGTCCTTATAGTCATAAATAACTTGGAAACAAAGTCCTTTCTAGTCCGTCGTTCATCAGTCCATCTCATTCAGCGCGCTCTTAATAAATGTAGCTCGCCTCGGCTCAGTAAACTCGTAATCTCATGTCAATTACATTTCAGGAGGGGTTGAGGGGGAAGGGGGGGAGTCCAGAAATGGTTTGTGTCACAAGGTCAAACCAGATTTTCAATAAATTATCAGCGGACAATTAAATTCCGCCAAGGATCACTCCAGAATCTCACGTCATATGTTGATTCTATTGATTCTGTGCCATTAGTCACATTGACAAACACCATCGCTTGAAACAGACAAACAAATGGCAAGAGCGAGTCCGAAAACTTCTTGGTATAATTGCGTACTGATGATGGAGGCACAGACAGTCTCCGAAACGTAGAGTTTAAACTCCATACTCACACAGTTGATAGTCTGATATTTAATTGCATTCAGTCGCCGTGAAAGCTTAAAATCTTATCTGCTGGTTATTTTTATCTGAAATTTTATACGTGATCTTTACTTCAAAATAAAATTAACCGTAGAAAAAATTTCGAATCGGCCTGGTGTTTTATCAGGACGTCCAGCTACACATTCGCTACGTGTATAACTGCACGCTTAAATATCTGTTCATGTGATACATATCTTCAGCATCACCAAAATATTATTATCCGTGAACAATTGATCATTCAAGAATTCGTCAAATATTGGGTGTGAGAAATTAAAATTATCTTATTTTGATTCCAATTAACTAAAGGTAAAAATTAAGCTTTCGGGGCTTTATCCCAGCGAGTTTGGACTGCGCCAAAACGGTGGTAAAACAGCGTACTGAAATATCTTCAGAGCAGTATTTTGATAAGTTCGCTAACTTTAAACTTTATAATAATGGCAACGTGTTAGGGTTACCAACACCACAAACAATCGCCATACGCTCAAATATAAATTTTCA
>NW_019060496.1:510643-530003 GCF_000696155.1 Zootermopsis nevadensis | reverse complement strand
TGAGAGTAAAACTGTTCATACAATTTGCCTTTCCCATTTTTACTGGTCTGAATATCTGATTCTTGCGAATCCACCACTTTTTAAACTTTTTCTTGTTCTTATTTTGACTGGTCAGTGTTTAATCTAGCCCACAAGCAGTTTCAATCCCAAATTTCTTACTCCAGGAGTTTATACTCAATCAGAACAGATGTTAATGCAAGAATGGCAGACAATCCTAATAATGTTATAGATCAAATAGAAAAGGCTTGATTTTTTAGTTAATTCATTTACACTTTATCCTCTCATTGTTTCAGTTTGGTAACTTTTTAATAAAAAATAATGACCATTTCAGTAACTCTTCATTCAGGGAATTTACCATTCTCTGACATTAAATAGCATTGTTTGAATTCATATATAAAATTGGAAGTATTATGGCAAGATGTCAAATCACTTATACAAATTCGCGAATTCTTGTTATATGATACAGTTTATAACATTCAAATTATGGCAGGGGTTTAAACGTTTTGGGAAGAGTTCCTCTTCTTTGTCAAGTCCACCCCCAAAAAATGTGTTTGATTGGGCACAACCTGACCCATGTTTCGTTGTTAAATGTGTATTAGCCTTTCTTAAAAGTCGGGCAGAACTGTTAACATTTTAATTCATCAGCCTTGCATTAAGTAATCATTTTCATTACCTTAAATAAACAACGCTGGATGAGAAATAAAAATAATGAGCATGTCCTTTTGAAAGCTTTATTCCATATTCTGTATATAAATTTGTTTATAAAAAATTATTTATTCCTTTTTTTTCTCAGTCAGTGATACAAATTTCATTCCTCTACAGTTATGTTTCATAGACCACTTTTTCCTTTATCACACAGAGTGATTTGTATTGTTCCATAACCTACGAAGTCAAAGCAAAAGACGCTAGATCAGTTGCCCAGAAAATATGGATTTTCTACTGCTGCGATGACGACTTTTGAAGTACAAGCACCGCTGACGGTGCGATCGTAATCAGTTTCTTTAAGGTCTGAACGTAAGGCAAAGAGAAATGTTAGGCAGCATTTTTCTGCTGTTTGTAATCTCTCTCCATAATCTTCACCGCCTCCCACACATCGTCGGCTAAGAGTCCGGGCTCTTCAAATGCGGCAAAATGGCCCCCTCGAGGCATGTCGGTATATCGTACAAGTTTGCGATACTTTTCTTGCACGAGACATTTTGGTTGGTACGCTAATTCGTTAGGGAACATAGCGCATGCCGTTGGTGTTATGGACGGAATGCTGAAAACAGAATGAAAAAGTGAGTGAATACGGCGAATTACGAGGCCAGAGGAATTTCTTGAATATTACGATAATACCAAAAGTACAAATTATTCTTTAATATTTTAAAGAAAAGCGTGAATGAACTAACACATGGACAGAGTCTTTCTCGAGAAGATGACAGTCACTCGTATAGCAAAGAAATTCCGTAAAATGCCAGGATATTACGAAGAGGGCCTGTTGGTCCATTTCCGAATTCCCAAGCTGCAGGACCACCCCCTGTCAGATGTTAAAGACTAACCTGTCAAGATTTAATGCAAACTGCGCCTTACTGAAGCTCTCACTGTACAATCTTGCTGACGTCGTAATAGACCCAGTCACCCAATAGATCATTACATTATCGAGCAGATCCGTAAGCTTGTACTTCCTGGTCAGACCTCCATCCGGCAAAGATCTCCAATCCTTATCCGTCCAAGTTGAAAACTTTTCCAACAAATATGCGGCCAAGCCGACGGGAGATTCACGAAGGGCGACTCCTGCGTGATTGAAGAATGTGCATTATTTATTAATTTTAAAGCAGAAAAGAACTTAATGAAAAGGTTATTAAAGTCAGGTAAATGTAACATGCATCGTTCAATAAAATGTTACATTTATACGTAATCATGCGCTTTGTATCGTAATGATGTCCCTGAAATATTTTAATAAATATTCGCTATGCCGTACACACACACACAGATGGAAAGATTTGAGGCTTTCGTGGCAACTGAAGCTGATAAAATGCTCTCAGGCTCCACCTGACGCGGCTTGTAGCCCGAGAGTACTTAATCAATTTGAAGAAATGCTGGCATTATGAAATTCTTTTAAATCTTCTTCTTATTGAATTTTCATACCAATATTTTCACCACTGATTAAAAAAAATTTCTATGATATTTATTTTTTACCTGAGGTGAACGTCACTGTTCCATTATATATTTTTTTATTCCCTTGAACACTCCTACCATCATATAGCAGAGTCAAAGGTACGGGTATGTAAGATCGTTCTGTTTGTAAGGTCCATGAACAGAAATATGTGATGCTGTAGTAGCGTTTCACTAGAATTCTCGACCCTTACACGCCTGTTAATTCACAACCGAGGGCTTAATAATGAAGTCACCGCTCCAATAAATGCGTGCGTCGATACTGATAATATTGTAATACTGGAAATTATTTTAGGATTAACATCTACTGTGCGTGTGACACAGCTTACACATACAAACACAAATATTGTTCATCGTCCAGACTTACCCACTGTATCCGGCTTCGTAGCCTGAAGATGCATATAACCCATTTCTTCCAGCAGATGTGCGTAGTGTTTTCCGAGAGGGTACATCTTATCGACATGAGCTTCATCGACAATTAGTGTCGGCCAAAAACTTCCAAGAATTCGTTTTACATTTGCGGATATCGAGTTTACAAAACACATATTGGAATGAACACCAAGAATTCTGCAAGTTAAAATGTACAAACGTAAATCACACAACGTCAGACTGACTCCGTGAGAAGAAACTCATTCAAGAAGTTCCCAAAGGTTCACGTGAGTCTGTCACTGGTGCCAGATTAATCCAGTCCACACCCTCACATCCTATTGCTTAAAGATACAATTTAATATTATCCCTGATCTACACCAATGATTAAAAACTCATTTCTACAAATCACGCGACTGAAAAAATGATATTAACACTCAATAAAATTTCAATTCTTAATCACATATTAAGGCCATGACCACTTCTTTTCCAATTCGTTATTCGCTAATCATCCTGACATTCATAACAGCGTCATAAATAAACAACAGATAAACGAAAGCGCAAACATGTCGGAAGAGATAAGAATGAAAAGTGATTCAGCAGAGGGCAAAAGTGGCAAATCAGCTAGAACCACAAATGAATGCAAGTTTGGTCAATTTCTATGTCAAATTATCTGTACCGTGCGTCAAAGTATATGATAGAGTTGCATCTAATTTTGCGATGCAGGAAGCAAAACTGACCGTTCCCACAAGAACCCCACAATAGTTAAAGGCAGACCATAGAAAGCTTTCATAAGCACTCGTAATTCTGTAGCGAAATGCATTTTCTTCAGAGCCTCTACTGTAAAATGGTTCCAAATATTCTAACACTGACCACGTACCTTTCCGGAAAGAGAGTGCCCATATGTGAGACGATAAGCGCGCCCCAGTCTCCGCCCTGGGCATAAAACTTTTTGAATCCGATTCTCTCCATCAGATTTTTCATTACGACAGCCATCTGAACTGCACCCAGTCCTGGTTTTGAAGAGCCCTCCGAGAAGCCGTAGCCAGGTAACGAAGGAACTATGACCTCAAATACAAAGTCCACATTCTTTCGTGGTTTCGTCAGCAGTGGAATTAGCTCGTAAAATTCTCGTATTGAACCCGGCCAGCCGTGAAGGACGAGAAGCGGAAGCACGCGGGTATTCTTTTCCACTTTCTGTGGCTTCACGTGGATGAAATGAAGGTCTAATCCGTCCACATACGTCTTGAAATGTGGAAAACTGTTCAAGAATACCTGACGTTCTCGCCAGTTATACTTGGTCTTCCAGAACTCTACCACTTTCTTGAGGTAGTCGGTATTGAACCCATACTCAAAATTTGTTTTTTCCAGTGGTGGTGTGAGGTGTGAATGGAGGTCCAACCGTATTTGCAAATCGTGCAGAATCTGTTGAACAGACATAACGAAAGTACTGAAATGCTTTCCTAAGGGTTTAGGATATTTTATTGCATTATCATTTAACTTTATTGATGGGTCAATTCTGTAGAATATTTCTGCTTCTTTTCCACTATTTTCCTCTCTGCTTTTATTTTATTATTTGACTCTATGAACTGTTTTTTGTAATACATAAATTTAGCCTCTTTATTGACTCCTGCAATATTTCCTATAGTAAATTTTCATTACTTGGTTGTTACTAAATTGACAATCTGGGTAAACATCTAGGTTATGTTTGAAAGAAGTTTTGATGCCTTTGGTAATCCACTCATTATTTTCAGGTATCATTTTCACTGTTTGGGTGGGAAAAGGTGCTGCAAGTCAGCAACGAAGGGCAGATATGATATGTAACTTCTTAACACATAAAACAGTTTAAGTACAGAAGAAGCAATTCTGAGTTTCACACAAGAAAATTACCAGCACAACTGTATCTTGTCTGTATTTTCATCATTTTGTAAAAAGTTTTATTAAATATACACTGGTACTTTTCAATTGCATACTACAAGACAAGATTTTTGGTTGTAAGTATGCCCCAACTGGTCAGTGAGCCTCTACCAACCCTAAAGCTCAATTTGAACCACTGACTGCTAATGTAATAAAATATTAAGAGGAAATGATACATACATCATCTGAAATGTTGATTTTAAAGTTCCTGATAGATTCATCCAGCTTACGAGGTTCACCAGCTCCCCACCACGTGTTCCCAAGTTCAGGAAGTGGTGGTACTTGGTTCAAACTGTAGAATATGGACCCAATTCCAACAGCGGCAACAGTTACAGTGACAAACACCAATTTCCTTAGGAGTCCCATTCTCTGATATCTGACAGGAAAAAAACAGGGCAACATACTTTAAATTTACAGTTTACTTAATACCCACCATTCAGTTCCATAATTTTGTTACAGACTTTTCAGCATATGGGACACACTGGAAAACCATATATATTTGTACACTATACCAAATCACTTTTTCAAGAGTTGTAGTCCATTACAATCATGAGAAGTTTTTCAGCATATCCACTTTTTTCATGGTTGGTGAAAATGAGCTCTTTTGAAACTTTTGTGGGTTGTACACATTGTTAGAAAAATTGCCCTTGCCGTAATTTTCTAAATTCTGGGATCAGACATCAACAGTAGTTTGCACAAACCAAATTCTTTCGGCAAGATGTTCACGGACACGACCACAACTCCCATAAAACTGGTGTAAAGTAACTGCTTTTAAATAGCTTCCAAAAATGCTTTGCAACGTAAACATAAAAATAATAGCAAAATAAATATACCTGCTATAGCTTGAATGTTATCAAATATCATCAGCAAGTGGTCTACGTCCGTTTCTCGAGCTAAATGCCGGTATAGTAAATTAAATTAGGCCACAACCAACTCCATCCACACCCTTTCTAATTCATTACAAATCATCCTATCATTCAAAGCTATATAATGTGAATAATTGTAACCTTTTTCAGTCTACTCACGTGAAGACCGCTGCAGTGTATGAACAGTTGCTATGGCTGCAGCTTTCGCCAGTAGACCTAAACAATCACGTAATCTTCTATCCTTACAGGCCCAAACTTGCTTTGACCTTGACAAAATCCTGGAGCTGCTGTGTCATTGTTATTCTTGTGATTATATAAGTAAACGAAGAGGCGTGGCAATTGCGGGATTAGTTATGTTGCACTGTAATAATGCGTTATCATTTCTCTTATGAAGAATCAACCACGACCACCTCGCAGTTCAGAACAAACCCAGCTTCATTCGAATACTTGGCTGAATAAACATATGGTCAGAGTCACACAGACGGACATTGGTAGAAGTAAAATTGCACAAATGAGAATTACGTTAATACTGGTTCTACCGCTGTTGTTTCTTGGTGAAACGGATATTCTGTAGTGTAAAGCATAATTTTGCAGAAATACTGCTTCGTATTTGATCGATTTTGGCCAAAAATGCCTGTTTGATTTGATTTTATCAGCCTAATTTTTGTTATTTTCTCAGAGCTCTTCAAATTGAATCCAGATATTGATTAGGGTAGAGTAGAGTTTATTTACATTCCATAGATCCTTCTTAGGACTAAACCAAAGGATGTAGACCATGTCATTTCATACAATATACATAAACTTCAGAACTTTTGACACAAGTACAAGAACATATTTCACATATGAATGTACATAAACTTCAAATTCTGCAACAAGAATGAAAAATGGCTAGGTCACAAGATATTCCACCCACATGCATTTTATTGTTAAGGGCACTTACAATTTCATTAGCGAAACTAAATAGAGCCTTTTCTGTTGAGAGATTTTTCTAAATCCAAATTGTTCCTCTGATGTTGTTTAAGAAATTATTTACTCTCTTACATAACTTTCTCAAAAATTTTATAAACTAGGACAGGTCGGCAAGATGATAAACAGATGTGGTGAAGACCTCACTGCTAGTATCACACTTCAGTTCCCGTTAAATGTGAGAAGGCATTTGATTTCAGGAGTGTTGTGATACACTGAGAAATGTGGATGTCACATGTCACACTCGCATAAAATATAAATGCGTGAGAGCAGAAATTCTGAAGCAAAGACATAAGATTCATGTCCAAGAAAGTAAATAAAACACAGGTCATGTACCACTGTAAATCTTTCCTCTGTTTAATATCTGATCAAGGTTACATACAGATTCCAGAGAGCTGTGGCTTAATTTTAGGTTACAGAAACATTCATAAATGTGAGATTTGAGGTTTACATGGCAGCAAGTAAGAAGTTGGCTGCGTTCTGGGTTGCAGCGCCATGTAATATGTTAGAAGTTTACCAACATTTCAGGGGTCCCTGCAGCCTCTATCACTTTGATGATGGAGGCAGCAAGAACTTCTGAAACATATGTAAACTTCCACCATATTACATGGCGCTGCAACCCAGAACGCAGCCGTCTTCGTATCTCTATATGTTTCCTGCTGTGTGTTCACCAGTTCCACCTGAAGACTTTGTCAGCACAAACTCAGTTTTATAACTACAGTAAAACAAATTTTGAACCCCTTTTACTTTAATTTTAAGGCATTTACTTAAAAAATGGGGAGAAAAAAAAAGTAATGTTATATTTATGAGAAGAATCTATAAACCAGTGTGGTCCAGCACCTAATAAAATTCAACACAGTGTTCTGTACCACAAAAAGTTTTCAGTGTTATGAGAATAAACACAACTGATGACGACAACAACGTCCATTAGAGTCCTGCTGTACTGCAGGTACCAGACCATACCTTTGGCCATAAAACATTCACAAAATATTACTCATTATTACTTCTTACGCCTGCCACATTCCACGTCACTGGCAACGCAAAACTTAAAAAAGAAAAACTGCAACATGCAAAAAATTTGAACATAAAAGTTAGAAAAGAAAAACTGTAATATAACTGTCTCTATAAAATTATACATTTTCAGCATTATCAGCTTAAGGTAAATGCAAGTGCTGTTACGAAATCAATTCAGACAAACAGAAACAAAATATTTTAAGAGTACAGTCAGGCATAAAGGTAAGACCAGACTGCTGCTTCAAAAAAAAAGTCTTTATAAACTGTTATGTGGAGTTTCCAAGCTTAATGCGGTTTCTTGGAATGTGTAACACAACTTTATACTCCTTTACTTTGACCATGGATCCCATACAATGGTAGTTACCCTCTCCATCTGTTTTGCGAAATTCCTAAATAACAGAGTAGAATTTAGTTATAATGATATAGTGCAAATGATCTTGTTGATAATGCTACCAAGTAATTGGAACTGTTGTTTCCTATTGGACATAAATCTATCAATGGTAGATACGCTGGGCAGGTCAGTATCTGTTCTCCTGAAGACATGCTCCACAGAGCAATAGTTTTCAAGCTCTCTTGATAGGCAGCAACCAACGTGTCTTCTCCACATACAGGCACCAGACACGGTCGTGACAGCAGCTTCTGACTCGTGCCGCCCTGGAACGTGTGAACAGGAGCGCAAATGACGTCCGGGCGCGAATCGGCAGACGTCTTTGGTAACTGACACACGATATGACGTGAATACGGGAAATGAATGTTGGGTCGTGTCGATATCAACACGTGATCAGACGCTTTATCATACTTCAGTGACACAAATGGTCCATCAAAGGGAAGTTGTGTTCCAACATAATCTGCATCACACCCTTCATATGCCCAACAACTGTTCAGTGTGCAAGCTAAAAATCCACCTCGTGCTAACGTTCTACCAGGACACGCCGGTATCGCAGCTATTGACGTTACTGGGGATGAATCGTTTGGCGTCGTTATTTTCCACACTGGTTTCGTTGAGTATCTTATATCATGCTGAATTACAGCTCCTTTGCTTGTACCAACATAAAATAAATTTGTATTAACAACATCCCAGCAGCAGCTCCACAGTGGATTGTCGGAGGGGTAAATCTCAAAAATCCTATTATTAGCCACATCGAACAACTTGGCGCTTTGATCCAATGACACGCTGAGCAACATGTCATAACGCAATGGATGAAAAGCCAAGTCTCTTATTTCTTTCTCATGTATTGGAAACATCTGTGGCGAGTTTAATATCCTAGTATCAAACTTCGAAAGTCCGTAACTGCGAAATACGGGGTAGTATTGGGACGCAACAAGAAGGGACAGATACTTGTTATACGCTAAAACACGACAATCACCCGCGTGTACCTGAAAACTGCGATAAAATCCCATATTTTTTACTGAGGTTGGGTCACTTTTCTGCACGTCATGTCTTGTGCATCTTGCTTCTGTTTCTTGCATCTGCATTAGCGTCTGTCGTAATTCTGATAGTTCTTCTTGGAGCAACCGCTGATTCAGATTTGCCCTTGCCAATTCCAGTTCTAACATGTTTTTCTCCCTTTTGACTGTATCCAGTTGACCTTTTAACCAGTCTCTATCTGCGGTATCAAGGGCTTGCAGTTTACGAGCATAATGTAGACGGATTTCTTTCTTTCTGGCTTTCTCATTACATTGTGGACATCGTTTCATCCCGTTTTGACTTCCTGACTTCAGCCAACGCATGATGCAGCTATGACCAAAGAAATGCCCACAACGCAAAGATGACAAGCGATGATTTCCAGAGTTGGACCACATTTCCAAGCATATAGAACACATGCTTCCATCATCATAATGATCTTTCGCTTTGTCACAGTTTACTTGTTTCTTACCATCACCTATGGAATGACAATATACATTAAATTTAATTTTACACACAAGCCAAAGTGATGATGACAATAATTATCATCCTGATTTTATGGCTACTAAGAGAGAAGCTTTTCAAGAAGTAAATTCTTAACTTATGCCTTTTTTCTCCTGCACACCACTAAATTATAAACCCACATGTAGCAGCGCATATTAATGTGGGGTCTGTTGTATTATTAGCCTCGTCTATGTAGAGCTTTTGTATATGTGTGAATATACAACGAGATATATATGGACAATTGCCTATTTAGTTAGATTTGTATGTGCTTAGGATATTTATTTAATGCTGATGTTTCTGTTCTAGGTTGTGACACCGTGTGGACTTGTACACAGATACCAACGTTTCAGACTGACTCCTCTAAGTTCAATTAATAACAACATTCCTAAATGTGTATCACAAATCTTCATTATTCTACCAATAACTTACTTGCCATCTTACCTTGAGATTTTTGAGGTGACGATCTCTCAAGCTGCAGAGAATCTTGATCCAGGGCTCCAGCAACAGATGGAGATGCTGTTGACTGAGAAGTCGAAGGTGCAAACTGCGTGATGGACTGTCAAAATATACATTGCTAATAACTGAATAATGAAAAGAATGATGGTATGAACAGTTTGAAAAATGTGAGGAACCCTTAAAGGAAGAAAAAGATTCTCTCCACAACAGGCAACTTTTAAACCTGAGCCCATTATGCGTAGGATTTGAGGTTTTCACGGTGGTGAGTCTCAAGACAGCTGTCTTCTGGGTCGTTGCACTGTGTAGTCTGGTAGATCTGGGAGGCCACAGAGATTGAATTACATCTGAACTTCAACAGAGAGGATGGACATCGCCTGAGCTGGTCATGGAAGCCCCTCATTCACAATCTCAAAGAATTCAAGAAGCATCCCACAGAGCATTGCTGGTCCAGCCCAGGCCACTTCTGGCCCCAACCAGTGCTCACTTCCACTCTCTCGTTTCCTCCGCATAATGACCATCCACTGGCCAGACTCTGAAGGGTCGTGATAAGAGCTGCTTTCTCGGACGTCTCTCCTTCCTTCTCTCCATCTCTCTCTCACAGGGTGTGACAAGCCCCCACTCCCATTGGCTCCCATATCCTTGCCTGATTCCAACACCAGTCCCTACTGGTTAGGCTCAGGCTATTCCTTAATTGTCTGGTTCCTGTAACTCTAGCATTTTCCACTTGTGTGGCTTACTCATTGCCCTGATGATGGAGGCAGCAAGAACCTCTGAAACATTGGTAAACTTCTACGAAACTTCACAGCGCAACAACCCAGAAGACAGGCATCTTTTTTTTTGTTGTCACATCATCCCGTTTAGGCCCTAATATTCTTCTCAATATCCTATTTTAAAACCCTCTGAATCTCTGAGAGATAAAGTTTCACAAAACAAACAGAATGTTGTTTATTTACTCTTTACACTTGAAGAAAGAGATTCTGTCCTGAACTGATTTTTTTTTTAATTTTTGGCTCAAACATCTATGATTTTATCACTGTCTTTATTTTCATTGGAACAAACCTGCACACTGGCACTGGTACCTGGAACTTCCATAGATGTTTCTTGCCTTTGTAGTGATTCTTCTCTGTCATCAGCAAACATGACTTCATCTCCGTCTGAATCTGAAACACACCCATCAGAAATCTTAAACCAAATCCCTGATTATTCTGTATTTATTAAAGTTCACTAACCCACCAGAAAACAGACAAAATAAATTAATTTCCTTTCACTTCTGTTTGTAGCTAATATTGTTTAAATTTCTGGGTAATGAGATGTGGCAGACTGGATATTATGTTCATTTTTCCAAAACTTCACATCCTGATATCATCACCTAGTTTTGTGAAAATACAAATAAATATTTGCTTCGACACAGACTGAAACAGTGAAATGATACTGTTTAGCAAGGTATATATGTATAAAACGGATTTATAATCCTAAGAAGGATATGATTTTCTCACTGTGGCAAGTATGACTGTGGTTGTCTCCTGGGTTGTAGAGCTGTGTAGTTTAATATAAGTTTACCAACATTTCAGAAGTGCTTACTGCCTCCATCACTCATTGCCCTGATGATGGTGGCAGCAAGTACTTCCAAAACATCAGTTACCTTCTATCTGTACCCAGCGCTATAACCTAGGAGACAACCACCTCCAGATTTATAACCCATACTGAAGGACGACTAAACCAAACCAATATTCCAAATCAATCGAATTTGAAGGTTGCAATGAAACTTATTACCGAGTTCTATTGTTGTGTCAGAATCATAGTTCACCCCAGCAGCCTCCATTTCAAAACACGTCCAATTACATCAAAAGACACCTATTTCAAAGCCACCGTAAACTTATATACACTATTGGTCGTTAAGTTACACCGACTAAGTACAAACCGATATTCTAGGCAAAAACGCGGTAGCACAGCTTACACCCAGAGATTATTATAAAAACCGTTGAGTATTGCGTCACAAGCACACTTCTTTACTTTGGAAAAAAAATCAGGGTGGTTAACGATACTGCATCGAAGAAATTTACCTTTCACAAATCTTTCTGTAAAACCTATAATTTTATCCATTTTACATCAATATAAAACTTCGTCTCATGTTAAGGAACGAATACAGATTGAAGATGTTTCAGAAAAGAATGCTTGGAAGAATATTCAGACCTTGGGGAGATGATGTTTTACAAGGTTAGAGACACCTGAAAATGAAGTGCACCTTAATATAACTTCGCAAAATATTAGGATAATCAAATCTAAGTTAATGAGATGGAATATGTAGGGTCCATGGGGAGATACAAAATTCAGACAAAATTATGAGTGGAAGGTCTGAAGGAGACATCTTGGAACAAATGTTAGCAGATGGGAAGATACTTTTAAAATAAATCCTATGGTTGGAGATGGTGGATTTGATTAATCTGGATCCAGCTGCGTTATGTTAGGTTTCAATCTTAGTTTGGATGCAGTGACGTAAGAGATGGTGATCATGACATCTACAGTAATAATCTCACCTCATGAATTTAAGTAATCATGATCATGATATCATAGGTTGTCAGAAATTAGATAGTATGGGCATGTCATAACGTCAACATAAGTTTTCATAAACTTCCGCTCAGCCTCTATTTATTTATTAAAAGTATGAAGTTGGTGTAGTCACTTGTGGCATAATTTACAAACCAAGTCTGATGGCTGATCCTAAAGTTCACAAGGCAGCTCGACCTATTCGGTTTTAAAATGTGGCAGACAGACCGATGGAGTGATAAGCAGTCATTACAGGGCTTTTTATCCTTACCACTTGGTGACAAATGAAATAACAGGAAGAAAAATGAATTCCTTGTGTCCTGTGTAGGAGAATCTGTAATGCATTCACATTCATATCTTAGGTACGAAGAATTTTATTTCATTACGTACCATGGATCGCATACTCCGTGCATTCCACTTTCAATCCTCTGTGTCGTATGGTTCAAAATGGCGTTATGCTATTTTGGTTTCCGGGTTTGCGGCCACATGTGATAAAATCGAAATAGGTAAGGCATTGAATTTTGTTGGAGTTGTACTTAAATAACATTTTTTTAAAAATATGTGATATATTCTCTGCGTGTCGCTTGTTACCGTTGTTTCATTCGCGATTCCTAGATAAAAGATTTCCAATAATTTTTAATTCTGCTAAACGAAGTGGTGGAACCATTTGGTGTGAAATTATAAAGTTAAATCTTCCAGTGGACTGGTTCAGAGGGATGACTTTGGAAATGGAAGGGGTTCGAGGCAGACATATTGAAGTAATGAATTAGTATATCGCATTTAATTATTGTTATTTGCTGGTTATATGAGAGCCACACCCTTTTAGAATATAGCACAACCGTAAAACACAGAAATTTTAACCATGACTGCAATAGTAATTAGCTCTGTACTTATGTAATTTTTTCACTAAAGGTAACACGAAATAAGTATCTAAATGGAGGTCATTTCATTTGTGTATGTTATGTTTATTCACCATTTATAGAATTGGTATGTGAAATTGCATTTGTAGACAGTGAAGTTTCTGTGCTTCTAATACACATCCCCAACTATTTCTTCAGGATTTTGACAGTTTACTGTATATTTTGGCCATTTGTGGGATCTGAAGAGTTTTAAAAGTATTCATTGTATTTGCCAGAAAGTAAGTTTAATATACAGGGGTACACCATATGTTATATTCCTCATTGTACACAAATCTATTGTTTTCCAAATTGTTATTGACATAGCTGTTTTTACAGTTATTTGTTACAAACTAGTTCAATATAATACCTTGCTGTCATGTTATAAAGTGCTTTCTTCAGATAAAAGGACAGCCTTTATTTGTATTGTTATAGAATTATCATTCATTCAGTAAGTTACTGTCAGTGCAGTTTGTAATTTACAGTTCTGATAAATATGTGATGTTCCTGAGAGCATACGTCTACTGTAGTTTTTATGTATTTTGCAAAAATAATATAATACTATATTCCCTGCTTTGCACTGAACAGTGAATTCAGAAACTTTGTATTTCCCACGGATACACAGTTAGACTGTTGAGTTTTATAAAACAAAGTTTGTTGACATTGTTAACATGAACTAGGCTTATCAGTTGCATTAATTAACCTTTATAATATCAGAATGGGGAAGTAAAACCTTGTACTAATTGGCTGCCAGCCGGACTTCAACACCAGAGCACAGTAATTTATTGGTATGCTACTGCAGTGCACATCCAGTTTGGTCTGCAAATGTGCCATGATGCACAGCAAATGAAGTATAATGGTATTAAGTTCTTAACTATAAGACTATATGTTATTTGCTAAGTGATGTATCATATTTATTCTGTTTTGATGTGTGGTACTGTACATTGCAGATGGCATTGTCAGCAGTGAACTGGGTTGTGCTTGTATTGGAATAAAGCTAATAATAATTTGTTAGTTCAGGTATGGTGCTAGAAGGCACACACAAACTTGGTGTCATGGTTGAAAGACCATGGTCGTTTCCACTACTATCATAGCCTCAAATCTCAGACAGTGTACAATTATTGGTAAATATTCTGAGGTACTCTGCTATGTGGGATATTTTATGACCTTACTTTTATCATTTCCTTCCCATATCACATTTAAAAATGTAAATGTTGTTTCATGTGGGTGTAAAACATGGTATCTCACTATAATGAAAGTACAGAGAATGAGGAGAGGGTACTGAGTAGAATATTTTGACTTAAGAGAGGTAAATTGACAGGAGGATAGATAGAAGTTCATAATTGAGGAGCTTCATAGTTTGTAATCTTCATGTATCAGAATTTTCACCAAAAAACCTAATGGAAAAAGTCACTTGAGAGAACTAGATGTAGATGGGAATATAATATTAAAGTGGACCTTAAAGCAGAAAGGTTTGAGGCTGTGGACTGAGTTTATCTCTCTCAGTGTAGGGTCCAGTTGTGTGCTGTTCTCAACACGGTGATGATACATTGCTGCAGTCTATAATAAGTGTAATTTATTGAATCGTTGATATAATTTCAGAAGTTCAAGGTACATTCTGAGTTTGGTTAAGTAAGAGGATTTTACAGTTTATATTAATCCATGGCATATCATACTACGTGTGAATACAAGCCAGAGTTTTGCAGCATTTCACACAAGGATCTTGTAATTTTGTGTCACTTGTTTGTGTTCAAAAATAACTTCAAAAGCTTTGCTAGGACCTGTGGTCCAGTTTTGCTATTGCTCTTTTATGTTGGACGTAATGTTACATTACTTGGTGTTGTCCAGTGTGAAGTATTTATTTGTTCAAGAAATAGTTTTCTGCAAGTAGGAAGCAAGCATTCCCTGTCTGCTGTGAGGTCATTGTATGTGAATTTAAATAGACACTAGTCTGAACAGGCTGTTTTATACTATTCTGAAAATTGAAACACTGTAAGTCTAATGTGTCATTGGATGAAACCCTTTGACTAGATTCATTTTGAGAAGTTAATTTTACCCTTGAAGGACAGCTTAATGGGTTACAAAGAACCTTGATGTGAGGTGGATTCATAATTTAAAAACTACTAATATTTGTATATGTCATTCTTTCTGGAATGCATTAAAAAGTAAGCTAAACTAATGTTTAATTAATAAACTTATCATTTAAGATGGTAGACCTAGTTGACATGCAAATTTGTGTGCAGTGTAATACGGCCTGTAAGTAACTTACTCCACACTAAATATAGCCTGGGCTTCTTCCAGACCTTCTTCAAACTGCCCTCTTCTGGTAGGATTCGTAACTATTTGGATATATGCCAACAAAATATAGGCAAAGTCTTAAAATACCAACCACAATTTTTAATCCCTGTTAAGAAATACAGGTCCATTTCTTTCATTAAATCAAGTCAGTATTTTAAATCACATATTCAAAACAATTTAACTTCTCTTCTTGAGAGTTTATTCTTGATCTTTTTTTAATGACATATAGGCATTCAAGTTATTCTTGTGTGTTGTAACATTTGGTCTTTCGGTAGAAGCACATGGAAACAAACTATATCAAGAACTGTGTAGGAGTGTAACTTGTCATCAGTGATGTGAAGTTCAGTGTTGGAAGCAGTTTTGTATGACTTGGTGCTGATGTTTGAGAATGCTACACTGAAGTCATTGTTATATTTGTTTTGAAAGGGTATCGCATTCTGTTAAAAGAAGTTCTGAAACTCTGAGAGAGCTACTTCAAGAAAATATTGCTTGGAGACATCTTTTTTATTATCATCCATTAAGTAATACCTTGATCTGCTTACGTTTTGGAGAACTCTTTAGATCTTTTTGGATGATGTGTCTCCAGGGGATGGTGTGTGTACTAGAAGAAGGCGAGGCACTGTGCATTATTCAAGATCTCACGTCTGCCACAACTGGCACTAAGAGGAAACTGTTGCTACCCGTCTCATCTACGGTCCAGGAATTGTTTCAGGAGGTTGGACAGATCTTCCATTATGATCCTGAAAATTTTGAACTCATCTTAGACTGCACTTCAGATGGACAATCGGTTAGCTTCTAGCGGATTACATTTGTAGAACCTATTACCCAGGTGTTGACTGCGTAAGAAACCTGTATCTTCTTTAACCTTTTTTGGATGAGAATATGGGATGTAGAACTCTGTACTTTGGAGCTGTTTGCTGGATTTCATTTTTGGGGTTTAATGGTTCAGTAGAATGCTACTGTACTGCGCATATGCCACGATGCGAAGAATGGTTAACACAGCTTTTGATCCTTCATTCTGTATTCCTAACCAGCATTTCTTCAGAACTTAATTTTTAATGAGGAAATTATACACAGATATGTTAGTGACTTACTGAAATTGACATCTGTAATTCCAATTATGGTGTTTGCATATGCTATGGAAATTGTATGGGGACAGACCCTTTGTTTATCAACATATTTATAAAATTGTATTCATACACACATTTACATTACACTGGAGTAGGATTTCAGTAATGTGTTTGTCACCCTGGGTAATCAGGGTTCATCTTTTAAGTTGTGCTATGCATTGTGACAGAATGAATATTACTTTTGTCCAATATTTAGTGATTATCAAGATTTTTTCATGTGTCGTACATTAGTTTGTCTATCAGCTTACACTGTGTAGTCATGTAGATGATTTTGGAGGATCCTGCTGTCTCTGTCTTGAGGGTAGAAGTAAGTGGAGCTGGGATGTAAGTTGTTTTGTACAGGTCTGGTGGAGGGAAATGATGATTGGCCACTCATAGCCCAGGAGAGTGAAGTGGGTTTGCTTTCCTGTATGAGCTAATTGGAAGTGGGAAACAGGAAAGTCCTTTTCAGGCCAAGTGAAAATCTTTTGAAACATTGCTAACCATCTGCATGACTACAGAGTATCACAACCCAGAAGACTGCAATGTAAGCAGGTCTCTCCCTCCCCCTCCCCCCCTCCCCCCAAATTAAAAAGAATGCGGCATGAGCTCTGATGGTTCAGGTATGTGGGGTTCATTGTGTAAACCTGTAAAAAATATAATTTTTGTAACCATGTGCTCAATTTAACACATCCACCCTTCTATTAGTTAATTTGTTTACATGTAAAAATAATGAAAATTTATATAGAGACTGTATTGTGGAAGACAGTTCAACAACTCACATTATATGTATAAATTTGAGTCACTTTGGGTTTGAAGTGTGTTACACTGTCTGCCATAAATACATGATTATGATAATGGTCTTTGATTCTTAAGGCAAAACTAACCAATTCTGTTTTCTTTAGATTATCCTCAATGAACATAAGGAAAAGACCATCAGTGCAGTGGGTGTGAACTGTGACTCTGGAGCCCGGAACACATTCATAATTACAGACATGCCGACTGCGCCGAGACGCAAAGTTGTGCCAGTATCTGGGGATGGCGAAGATGATATGCTGTTAGGGGCCTCGGCCAGTCCCACGGCAGCGGCGGACTATGCTCATCCGCCGCCTGCGCCCCCACCTCCTCCCCCTGTCGTCAGCAGTGGGGACTGTTCTTACGCCGCTGCTCTGATCAAGCATGACACAGGTAGTATTGAGCATCTTGTTGTTTGTTTTTGTCAGATATGAACACTGTAAGTGCAAGTAGTGTTAGAACCTTTAAGAGGTGGGACAGTTTTTGCAAGAGCTTTACTGAAAGAATTGAATTTTTACCCTTTCTACAGCATTGCATAGAATTCCATATTACATTATTGTAAATAATATGTGATTTCAAATTGTGAGTGCAGTCTGTTTAAGGAAGTGATACAACTTCTCTGTCGAGCACACTTGGTCAGGTGCATAGAATTTTAAATGTGAGTATTTTCCATGGAAGAACTTGAAGGGAAAATATTTACCTTTATGGGACAGGAAAAAGGGATTTAAGTCTCTCTATTACAGAGCTGCCAGCCAGACTTTAACTGCAGGGTTAATGGTTATTGGTGTGCTAGTACATCACATAGACAATTTACGTTAAAACAGACCATGACTTCTTCTTTCACCTTCCCCCTTACAAATTTTGTAACTTAGAGCCATCTGTTACTGAATCTCTGAGGCAACAGAAGCATTGTTTATTTCATGGTACAGGGTTTTCCTTGAGGAGTTGATAGTTATTCACAAAAAATTATCAAGAAGAAATGAACCCATCATGATCCAGTTAAGTTCACACATTTTCCCTGTTTAAGATCCATTTTAATATTATCTTCCTGTCTTCTGCATTTTATCTTTTCTTCATTTGAGGCTAAAGTTGCACCCTAACAAAAGCCATCCCATTACATGCCAATGTTGGCACTCTTTCTCAACCTCAACACTAGAAGGGGGTGAATGGTCAGAAGCACCCCTGGCTGTGCTTTACACCTGGGAAAGGACCCTGCTACCCATTAGATAGGAGGCTGGGTGGGTCCCAGAGCCATTTTGTACGTAGAGTCTAGAAGAAAGTATTGTAACGTTTGTATGTAAATCATTTTGTGCTAAGTTAATTCTAGGGTGTTCTTTTTTTCAGTTAATCTGTGCCCAGACATTGGTATTTATATTCTTACTGTTTCTTTAGATGTCGTTAATTTTGTCTTTCGGAAAATTCCTTTTTTTTGTTTGTTTGTATGTATGTATGTACCAAGAGGCTTTGACTTGTTCAAATTATCTGTGGTTGTTAGGCTCAGATTCTTCAGTCAATGTAAATTAGACTGCTTTTTTTTTTCATTTTTCATCTTATTTGCTGTTCGTTTAATAAATTCATAAAAAGCATAACAGTTTAGCACTCCTCGTTATTGTTGTATTTCTGCTAATTGAATATTCTGGGTGTGTCGTGTGACAGGTTACGTTGGTTTGGTAAACCAAGCGATGACTTGTTACCTCAACAGTCTCCTGCAGGCTTTGTACATGACACCAGAATTTCGCAATGCTTTGTATAAGTGGGAGTTTGATGGAACCGACGCAGAAGCAGTAAAATCTATACCATACCAGTTGCAGAAATTGTTCCTCAATCTGCAAGTAAGTGCAGTTAGTAGTCATTCCATAAATGAATAAATCTTGTGTAACGTGGTCTTCAGGAGCAGCAAGAATGTGCTTGCTATTTCTTTGCATACACGCCCATATTTATCGCGTAGTCTCGTGGGTACGGTGCCGTGTCTGAAATGTGGTGTGTGGTCATCAGAAGTGATTGGCCAGTTTCTAGGTGCAGTTGTGTACAAAAATTAATCAGTCACTTTTTATGACTGCACTCCAG
>NW_019060496.1:439003-468522 GCF_000696155.1 Zootermopsis nevadensis | reverse complement strand
GGGCTCCCGATGTTGAATCTCAATCTAGAGACAGCTTTTCTGGCTGAGGTTTTTTTTTTTTTTGCAGTTTTTCACAGCCCCTCGAAAGAAATACCAAGATAGTACCTTAAATTACGACATGTCTGCTTCCTTTTTATCATTCTATCATTCGATGCTATATTATCTGAGCTAATGGCAGCATCATTGAATAAATATAATAAATATATAATTAGCTTTTGGTTTAACAGCAGTAAGTAATGGACCATTGGAGATATGTATATGATTTTTTATGGAGCTACATCATAAAAATACCTATAAATTCTGCATAAAATACCTTTTTCTTCGTTAATTACAATTGTGGTGGTAAAACTTTTAGGTTATGTCAGGCACATTTAACATAGTAACAGTCTGTGGTAGTGAAAAGTATGCTCAGATATGGATCAGGAAGTGTTGTAATTATAAATTTCACATAGAATGAAGCCTTTGAGGGATTGTAGTTGTCACAAGTTCTTCCCAGAACTGATTGTTTACTTTTGATGCCTCTATTTGTGTTTTGTATGGTTCAGTTATGTACGATCTCCAGGCTTTATCTATCTAAAAAGAGAGAATGTTTAATGTCTGCTCACAGAGCCCCATTTGTGAAACAATAATTTAACTGAAGTATATACAGGTTACTCATACTTTTACTTGGCAGTATATAACAGTTGTTGCTGTTTGTGATACTGATGTCTCCATCCTCCTATATCAGCAATGGTAAACTTGTTCAAATGCAATGAGAAATCCCTGATGACTGTTGGCTTCATCAGAGTGGAAGTGAAATCTCTGACCTGTGGCACCAGGTTGATACACGGCTGTCCCTAGACACAAAAATGTTGTGTTATGTGATGAAGAGTGGAATAGAACACGGTGGAACTGAAGTCAACCATTTGTCTAATTTAACCAAGAATCTGTTACCACATACAGTTGAGCATATTAAGTTCACGGAATGCCTAGTACCACAAAGTTCAGTATCTGCTATCGAAAACTGTAAAGATTAAAATGTAAAAAAAGTTGCAATTGTACATGAAACTTGGCCTCTCATGTTAAGGGGAGAGCACAAATTGAAGAGCGTTTGGATCTAAGAGTTTTAAGTGTATTTGCGTGAATGGCGAAGAATGTGCCCATGTGCATGTCTCATTATTTAGCTGAATAATTTTAGGTATAAAATTATTAATACTTATTTTTATCATATGAGAACATTCAGGACATGTACACATTTTTTATGCATTTCTGTTCAGGTTTCCAGTTAAATTAATGAACCTACAAGAGAAGTTCATGAATCCGCACAGAAAGCCACAACCCGGTGCCTGTAGATAGTCTGCGCAGGCGCCTCCGAACGGAGTCGACGTTGATGGCTCAAGCTGGAACTCCACCGAACGCATCCGTATTCCACAGATGAAAGGATTTGGTCTGCGACAGATTACATGCAGTGCGACAACTGTGAGTTACTAACTTTGCTGCTTTTTCATTTTATATAGCGTATTTCTGTTTCTTAACAAAATTGATCTCAAATGACCAAGTCTGCTGTGAGCAGTTAGAATATTGTTGTTTTGCATTTTGTAATATTCTGGAGGAGGGTGTATCTGACTTAAATGTTCATGTTATGAACAGTTAACAAAATATTCATGAGATACGGTTCAAGGAAGATAAAGATTAAATACTTTGAAGATCTTTGTGCACGGTTGTCAGTGTTATTTGAAAGTAATTCCTAATATTTTTGGGAGTTTGTGATAGAAGTTGCTTTAATACTTGCCTGATAAATTCATAGACACAGTCTAGGTTGTGCGAATAATATTCAGGGTAGAAGGGAGTGTGGATTGATCCGCGCTTGTCAGGAATCCGGGTGTAGCAGGTCATGCCCTCTTCTCCGGGGATGTCGGAGACAGCGGGTTCTTGGAAGAGACCCCCACAATCATTCAAGATCTGATACCTTAATCGATATCGATATTTAACGCTTGGATCAGGTCGGTCCTCCGGATTTTGCTGCGAACTGTGAAAGATGAGGCGAAGTGCTCTGGAACCTGGTTGAAACAAGTACTGAACTGCAACAATTACAGGGTTTTCTCAAGACAGTACATAACAAAAATCAAGAGAAATATCACTAACAGAATATGTTGGGCATTGTCCACTGTTTGAGGCGTAAGTGACGAACACGGCGTTTGAGGAGTTGGCTCTGCTATGAGCAGTTTTATGGATGGGCATTTTGTGTTAATTTATTGAAAGTATGAAGGCCTAAAGCCTGGTGGAATTTGGTGATTTTGTATGAGAATCTCATCTGAAGGTGTTCTTAAAAAAATAATACTTTGGGCATTACTGTCTGTCCACATCTTTTCAAATAGTGTGGAATCTTGGGCTTAATGTTAAAGACTTTCTGATTCTGTAGAAGTATTAGTAGGAGAAATGCTACGTCACCTTGATGAAACATGTATACTCACATGCAGACCCAGTGAGATTGCCACAGAATCTGCTCCCCCCTTCTGGGACACACGAGTCCACAGACAGCCAATCTGTTTGGCAGAAATCACCATCTTCGGGTGTTTTCACAATTGTCAGCTGTTCCGCTGGTGAATAGAACATGTGCGTTAGCTTGCCGTGTTTGAAGTTTGAACAGAAAACACAGTCAGGATTCTAACGGAAGTGATTCAGTCAGAAGTTTGATTTATTCCTATTTCATTTTCATAAAATGATTCTTATGTTTCAAAATAAAAAAGCAGCCCTGCTATAAGCCACAGCCACCCGTGGATTCATTATACGTACCGTAAAATTTCACTCCACAGTGATGGGATGACAATCTTGCTATATCGTAGCAACAGTCAAATCCTGGAGGATAACTGTCAGGATAACTCGGAGAATCCAAGAATCCCTCGGGTGTCTCTAGACGGATGTAACAACCGGTCCTTTGAAGAGTATCTGAAATTTAAAATGTCAGATGTTTTATGGGTTTCGAGGTTGATGTTCATCTTCTGAGTTCTAACACCATGTGGACTTGTAGGTAGATAGCAACGTTTCGGAGGAGCATACTGCCTTCATCTTCAGGGCTGAGTCTCAGTGTAATGGTGGGTTCTATGGTAACTTGTAATGCCAGTGAAATTCTGCTGTAGTGACGTTGGAGGTGTAGATTGTCATCAGTAGGCAGTTCACAACTCCATTTAAAACATAAAGACCTTCCCAGCCGCTGCGGTCAGCATTGTTCCTGGAGAAGCGAAATTACCATACCGCCCCCCTTTCTTCTCCAGGACAAGGAGATTTGAAACTCTTATGAATAATGCTAAGATTGATGTCAAATGATTGCGAGGAACTGTTACATTCACATGTTGGACACAGGCAGTTTGCACACAATAAAACTTGCTGTTACACGCAAAAAGGGGATTGGTCTCAGTAAACAAAGAGAAACGTGCATACACGTTCACTTCTTATCACCAGACTTAAAATACAATAACACTAATAAATCATCGGAAAATACGACGTATTTAAAATATTAGAAGCCACAATTGGAGGCTTAAATAAACTCCCTCGGAGTAAGAGACCTCACTTCGTGTCTGTTCAAAAAACAGCCGTGGAAATTATCTTACTGAATTTTGGAGTGGAATGAAATCAAATCATTGTTTAACCTGCAGACAAGACATGCAAATCGTAGAACCCATCCGTCATGTGTTCCTACCCTTCACAACAGAATCGTCATTGTCGCTTTGTCCGATGTTCGCTTTCTACCCGCTTGTTGAAGTCTCCTTGCAACGAACTCACCCTCCCGCATCTGTGCGGTTTGGTAGTTTCAAATTAGCGTCAAGATTTCCGAATCAGTTCATCGGTTCTCTAGATGCGTCCAGAAACGAATGCAAAGCGTCGGTTGTTGTAAGTGACTCTGTTGAAGTAACTTTTTAGGCGTCTGACGAGACCGAGGAAGGTACAGCGTGGATTTGCTGAGAGGCGACAAGAAAAACGCAGACAAACTACAGTTGCCACGAAAACAATAAGAAGAATAACAAGAAAATAGGACATAAAAAGTGTGAACATAAATTACACAGCGAATAATCAGTGATTAAAAAGTGAAAAATGCCGCGAGGGAAGAACAGTCCTTGTTGGAGATGTCAATGTTCCTGCTAATTGCGTTAGTGGTAGAAGCAGCTGACGGACTGGCCTTGTACGCTCGCTGACAGTGCACTAAACAATGATTGTTCTTATTGGCCTTGTGGATTAACAGTATTTAGAAACACTGATGATGGAAATGCGGGCTCATGGACCAAGTGTCGACGAATTAATAACAACGATAAAAAAGAATAAGGTTTCCGCGGCGGTGGTCGGTGGATTGTAGCGCCGTGTAGTCTGGCAGAAGTTTACCGACGTTTCAGAGGCCTTGCTGCAACCATCATCAGGTTTCAGATATAGGAAACAGGTTCAGGCGAAGGCTTAGGCCTGATCTTGACTTCACTCCCCACTGGTATCAAACTATCCTGAGCCATTTGGGATCCAGGCCACGCTTTTACAACGCCTCGAAGCCAAAGCTCTCCAGAATAATATTTAAGAATTTAATCCGTACCGCGAAGAAAACACAACACTTCACCATCACGAAGATCAACTGGAAAACACTCACTTCTTCCAGTAGTGAACCGATAAACGTAATCCTGCAGGTGGCGCACAGTTACCACCGAGGGGTTAAAGAATTTGACCCGATTAGCTGTTGGTGTGTGACGGACGAGAGGTGATACTCACTGTTGCGAAGCGTGTTGCCTCCCACACCGACATGGCGGCTTCTCAGAGCACTGAGCATGACAACTAGCGATATCCACAGCATGAGTCTACTTGCACCTTCCGTACAAGAGGCACTGGTGCAGGAAAAAACAACTGAAGATCGTGTCGCCGCCGCCCCGCCTTCACTTTCTTTCAGAAGCTGTATAAAAACATTCTCCTCTCAATTGGATCTGCACACACCGCAGACTACTTGATGTAATGATACGGAGCAAACGTACGATAAGTGGGTCGGCCTGCCTGTTGCTTCATCCTTGGGCCGAACATGTGAGCGCTTGATATCTGGGTCCTGCACTAACAAAGAACGAACGATCTGCGCTGGCGTGCAGAAGACAGTTTGTCGTTCGGGAAAGAAGCTGGCGCTTTGCTGTGCTGTGATCGACGCTCGAATAGTCGTGAA
This sequence comes from Zootermopsis nevadensis, assembly GCF_000696155.1. Next base: position 463,358 of record NW_019060496.1, on the reverse strand, counting down.
TTTTGGTTGGGGTACATGCGATTGTCTAAACGCAAGGGGCTCGTTCTTCGCGCGAGTGTGTTGCCAGCTATCGCAATTAATTAACACTTTTCACCACCAGAGTCCACGACAACTAATAATCATTCGACAAACAAAAATAAATATATTTCATAGAAATAAACATATTTAGATCGGGAATGTTTGCTACCATTCATCACAGAATCACTTATCTCTTAATGTATTTTATCTGTACAACCATCATCAGGTTTCAGATATAGGAAACAGGTTCAGGCGAAGGCTTAGGCCTGATCTTGACTTCACTCCCCACTGGTATCAAACTATCCTGAGCCATTTGGGATCCAGGCCACGCTTTTACAACGCCTCGAAGCCAAAGCTCTCCAGAATAATATTTAAGAATTTAATCCGTACCGCGAAGAAAACACAACACTTCACCATCACGAAGATCAACTGGAAAACACTCACTTCTTCCAGTAGTGAACCGATAAACGTAATCCTGCAGGTGGCGCACAGTTACCACCGAGGGGTTAAAGAATTTGACCCGATTAGCTGTTGGTGTGTGACGGACGAGAGGTGATACTCACTGTTGCGAAGCGTGTTGCCTCCCACACCGACATGGCGGCTTCTCAGAGCACTGAGCATGACAACTAGCGATATCCACAGCATGAGTCTACTTGCACCTTCCGTACAAGAGGCACTGGTGCAGGAAAAAACAACTGAAGATCGTGTCGCCGCCGCCCCGCCTTCACTTTCTTTCAGAAGCTGTATAAAAACATTCTCCTCTCAATTGGATCTGCACACACCGCAGACTACTTGATGTAATGATACGGAGCAAACGTACGATAAGTGGGTCGGCCTGCCTGTTGCTTCATCCTTGGGCCGAACATGTGAGCGCTTGATATCTGGGTCCTGCACTAACAAAGAACGAACGATCTGCGCTGGCGTGCAGAAGACAGTTTGTCGTTCGGGAAAGAAGCTGGCGCTTTGCTGTGCTGTGATCGACGCTCGAATAGTCGTGAATTTTGGTTGGGGTACATGCGATTGTCTAAACGCAAGGGGCTCGTTCTTCGCGCGAGTGTGTTGCCAGCTATCGCAATTAATTAACACTTTTCACCACCAGAGTCCACGACAACTAATAATCATTCGACAAACAAAAATAAATATATTTCATAGAAATAAACATATTTAGATCGGGAATGTTTGCTACCATTCATCACAGAATCACTTATCTCTTAATGTATTTTATCTGTAAACCTATGAATTAAAATACATAAAACTGTAAGCATGTCTGCTTTTTTTTGTATGGGCATGAAACTCAGTCATACGCCCGGATGGAAGAACGTAGTTTTATGGCTTTTCACACTCGTATAAAACACACGGAGTTGCAGTTTTTTATATTTGAATTTCTAGGTTCTTGGATAGGAGGTGGGAAGTTAAAGTGCTCGCCTGAAGAAGGGAGCTCAACCGACTGTCGTGTGTATGAAATATGCCTCAGACACTGGACAATCCCCAACATAGTGTCTCTATACTGGATGAACCATTGTTTCTTCGTAATACTCAGAGTGTTTAACTAAACTAGTCTGCGAGTCTTTAATAATCCGAAGTGCGAGTTCTAAATCCCTCCTTCAGGTGGAACGCGGTGCCCTGTTACAAGACATCGAGTTATGTCATTCGCAAAATTCTGCACGGCCTTCAGTATTATTGACAATGAAAAGAAAGCTGTCAAGGAATTGTGCAAATGAAACCAGATTCATAACGTCACCGGAAATTACAGTTGCAGACTTGACCTCTCTGTGTTCCTTTGGCCTTCCTACTACAAGTTGTGTCGATCTTCGCCATAGTTGGCCTATGATCATGAAAATTTCGTGTTGTGTTTAATATATTTTCGATGCTTATTCGGACTTACGCAAAAATTAATTTTTATGTAGTGTATTTTTAATATTCCCCCTATATACTCACTAAATTATTTTTCCATCTTCATATGCCAGTTTGTTTGGTATAACAAATCTACCAACACAAAAGTTTCTAATACTTATTCGTTGATTTAAAATTCCTTAATTTAAACATAACAGCTCGTCTTTCAAAAAATTATTTTAACTCGTCAAATTGTTGATGTCTGTCTCTGTGGTTGTTACGTCGTGTAGTTTGGTAGAAACTGACCGACGTTTCAGATGTGTATACTGCCTTCATCATCAGGGCGACAAGATCGTGTCTGAAACGTCTTTCATTTTTTACCGGACTAATCGCCGCAGAAGGCTTTTGTTTTGTCCTTGTCGTGTTTCCTTGGTTCGTTTAAAATGACAAATTAATGCTCCAGTAAGTTTATACCAGGTGTTTGCAAATTAATTATCAAAAAGTATAGGTTCTCGGCCAGCAACCTTGCCGACGAATGTGTGGCAGACATCCCATGTTTTACGTGATACGCGTATCAAGGCCTTAGTCAATGATGACACGCTCAGTAATCATGCAGATCCAGCAGACGTGGGCTCAGGGTACAGTTACAAATTTGACTACTTCGTGCCTGTGACTGATTTGCTTATAATCGGTCGTAGTATGAACGCTCTCTCACTAAAAAGATAAATTAGCATCAACGTTCAGACTGTTTAACTTTTCGCTTGTCGGTATTCAGCTGTTTGAGAAGTGCCATGATTCCATCTGGTGTCGGAAGGAGTGAAGATACGAGACTTTCATTTCGCCAGTTATTTTGTGTTAAATTATGGAGGATAAATAAGATGGATGAAGAAAATAGCACGCGTGTGTGAGATGAGAATCCACACATAAGTTTGGTCGGGAAATCTGCAGGGAAGATATTGCTTTGGATACCAAGCGCAGACGTAGGGGACGATAATATTAATATCAAATACGTTCTCCTTCTTTGATCCAGGTATTATTTTCATAACTTTGTATTCATACACTCTGTGTTATTCCCTTGGGGGTCAGAGGCCAAATTTGAGACCCATATAAAAATAAATAGAATTAAAATTTCATATATTTTAATTTCTGGATTTTTTTGGATGATGGACATTTAAAATATTCTGAATTGAATAGTAGAGAACATTACCCGAAAGTAATCTTAACTTAACTTTAAGATGGCTGTAAAGAATTCGAAATTCTTCGTTGTTTGCAACAGTCGTAAGACACTCTTTTGTAAATTCAGTAATATCTGGTAGGTACTTACCTGGGAATTTGGACTGCTCTTTTGTGTGTGTTTGTGTAACAATTATTATATGAGGCATGGAAGCAGACAGGTTAAATATTCGTACTGCAAACTTTAACGGGAAAAAATAGCTAGTTCGTCTTATTTGCACTTTAAATTATCAGGTCTGTCGACTAATCCTTTGAAGCAAAAGCCCATCTAAAGAATTCAGTTCTTACCTCAAAGAAAACACAAGACGTCACCTTTACAAAGATCTGTTGGTTAATTTATTAAATGAGGTAATCGCGCTGTTTATTCTCAGAATCATACAGAGCCCATAAATACAAAAATGAGGAATTGTTTATTAGACTTTAAAGGATTTTAAAGAATTTTGTCTGTGATATGAACACAGGCCCCGCTAAAGTAAACCCACATTTGAATGCTGTTATAACTCGGTGCCTCGCCTTCCGCCAGCGATCGCTTGTTGTTTGATTTCTCATTGTACGTAGGATATGGCATTCTGTGCGTCACTCACCGCTTGCTTATCGCAGTCAGAGCGACCGGTTTTACAAATCGTGATGGAGCCAAACGAGAAACGTCGAGTTCACGTTTCAAAGAAGTCAGTCGAAAACAACTATTTACATAACACAATGACATGAGCGCTCAGTGAAGTAAGAAAAGGCAGCGATGGAGGGAGAACATGAAAGATGGAGACAAACAAAGATTAAAGTGCGAAGACGAAGGAATGAGCAAGTGAATTAAGGAACAGTTTTGGGAATCACCCTGTATTTCTATGTCCTTCGTAACGAAACTAACGAGTATGTGATAGGTGGTGTGCTTTCGTTTGTAAATCAAAAATTGATGAGCGGATCTTAATCAAATTTGGTGGTTAGAGTCGACAGTAAAATTTGTGGGTCGAATGCGGACTCAAGTCGAACTTTGAAATGTTGGTTCTTGGTTCCAATTGAGACAACAGATAAAGACGAAGAGGACCAATGCCTGCTTAATGCCCTGAGTTTCTTAACACACTGTACCGGGTCTCTTAGGCTGGACTTCCCCATTATCTCATGCAGATGAAAGATACAAAGATGCACGTACGTGTGGCAAGGTCTGTCTCCCAGTTTCGCTGGCTATGAATCAGATGCATTCAGGGTTTGAAAACGAGCAGCTCTCTTTACGTTGGAGCAAAATGTTTTACAAGAAGTTTCCCCACCAAATTTCTGTATGCATCCTTGTTGTCTCCCGCATCTTAGCCATAGATTTCACTCTCCTCTCTGTGGTTCCTACGATTTTGGTTCGATCGTCTATAAACGCGTGTACGAGCTCTGCGACCGGAGGACGTCTGCGATGTGGGTCATTGTCAGCGAGCGCGTGGTAATTATGCCTCCTCCTGTTACTGTAAATTTTTCTGAGAGAGGTTATTCGCGAAGCCTGTCACGCCAATGGGAAGTGACGAAGGCCGTGTCGCGGGTCATGGCACGCGGTGCGCGCGCACGAGCGCTCGTAACGTCGTGTGGGCACAATCTGGGGTCAGGAACGTTCTTTTGTGCGGCAAAGCAGGAGCTTCTGAAAGTTAAAAGGGGCTACATTGCGGGCAGTGTCAGATACCTGGGCATCAAGCCATGGAGGGATGGGTAGGGCATGTAGCACGAACTGAATATAAATTCATACAACATTTTAGTCAGAACTGCTTGAGTAAAGAAACCATGTGGTAGACCAGGAAGTGGATGGGAGGATTGTGGGATGCAGACGAGATTCTTGAGGCTCTGAAAAGCCTCCACAGTCAGGATTTTGTGAATACGTTACTGAACTTTTGGGTCCTGTAAAACGCGGGGAATCTCTTCGCTAGATAGCCTAAAACCAGTTTCTGACTAACGACTCTGCTTCGTGGAGTTAGTGGTTTTAAACTCTCTTGTTTGACACATTTATTCTGGTTTTTAGCACAACGAAGGACGTATTTCGACATGCATAATGGGTGTTTTTAGATATTCCATTTCTTGCTTAGCATTTAATTAACATTTTTCATACTCTTCGTAGAGTTTAAATATTTTAATCTTGGTTCGTGCGTAGTGCAGAAATGTTCTCATTAGTGCACAGAACTGATAAATCAAAACGCGTTTTTCGCAGTTCCTGCTCAGGCAGTGTTGTTACTTCTGCCATCTGTTGGGCAGTAGCTGCTTCTTCTTGACTTGTGCTACCATCTTCACGTCGTATTATTAACCATCTTAAACGAATTCACAAAATAGTCCATCCACATTGCTCAGAATGTGAAGACTTGCTCTGACTTGTAATTGAAACGGGTAGTGAAGTGAGTTAAGAGTTGGCGTGCATCAGCCGGCCTTGGTTGTGCAAAGCGAAAAGCCATACTAATTAAGCGAAACTTAGCGTATTTTCAGCCCCAAGGCACCAACAACCTTAGCGACACGGAGGACTTACTTAGTGGAGGTGCAGACCTCTTGAATTCTTTAGTTCATGTTGGGTTATGCATCTCGAGTTCTGTAACGCCAGACTTAAAAGGAATTAGTATCATTTGCAGATGCTTAGCTAGACTCAAATGGAAGCAGCTGACCTCATGTGAACCCAGAAGGTTCAGAATGTCTAAAATGGTTTCTGTTCTGTTGAATCGGATTTCTGTCATCAGCGAAATGGCGAAATCTGTTGTAAGAGACCAGGGTCACGAGGTTTCAGATTCTCAAGGCGGCGGGTGTGTGCTGGGATGTTGCGAAGTGTAGTCTGGTAGACACTGACCGACGTTTTACAGGAGGTTACCTCATCGCCCTGATGATGAAGGCAGTAGACACTGCGCAACATCCCACAAGACAACAAATTTCAGATAATGATATAATGATAATGTCATTCCAGGTTTCAAAGATAAAATGGCGGCTTGATGACAAAATCTTATCCTTAATAAAGTACTGAATTCTGGTCGGCGAGATGAAAGTAATGTCTGAAGACGAAATAAAGGATTTTTGTTTTTCCTAAGCAAATTTCATTGCGGACGAAAGAGGCGGTTCTTTAGCCCAAATCCTCGAAGCCTGATTTTCGCTGATGTCGAAAAAAGTTCTTCGTCGCAACGGGGAGAAGACACAGGTTTAGTGGCGGCCCGTCCATAAGAGCTGCAGCACCCGCTATAATTTTTCAAAAATTGAAACATTTATTTTTTGTAACACTTTATTTCCTCTATATCATCATTTTAATATTGCCCCTTACATTGTCATTATCCACTAATCGGCTGAACTGATACTAAGTGCAAGGGCGAGGATTGTTATCCGGCTGCAAGGATTTCAAATCGGCTATCCGGTCAAAAGTGAAGAGCGCGGTCCCCGCAGCCGGCTTATAGTTAACACGCCTGCCCTGTACCGCGTGTTGCAGACTGGATTCTGTATCACAAACTGTTTCGTGGTTATTGTTAATGAGTGATCAATAATTCTGTGTTCCGACTATTTTTTGTTCTGATGATGATAATGAGCAAAGGAAGTGTATAAAAGTTACGGCAAATTACTTTTTCTAAATGGTCCTTGAGTGAAAAAAGTGATGTAGAAAATCATGGCCGTCCTCTTCCGGACTTACAAACAGTTAAAATATCGTCGAGCACATGTGGGTTTTCTCCTGATGTAAATTTACTTTTCATTTATTTATATTGCTATGTGTTGAAATAGTATTTATTCTGATTTCCCCCCCCCCCTTGCGCAGCACCACAACTGCTCAGACTCACGAGCCGCCACTGCACATTTTTCAGAACATTAATTTTAAGAGAGAAATGTCGATAATGAGGCAAGAGACAAATCCAGAGTTATAGCTTCTGAAATGAAATTCACGAGTTCCTAGAAGCAGAGGCTATGCTGGGATTCCACGCGTTGACAAACTGCAAGAAACAGACGTCTAGAAACAAACAAACAGACAAAGCAGTACCGAGCACGTCCGATAATTTCGTGACGGCAAAGAACGAGACTGATTTCTCATAAGACACGGAAGTTTCTGTGGGCAGGCAGATCGTTATGCGTTCTGAACACCAGTTTGTCTGCAGCCTGGAAATGTTATTTTCAATTCGGTGTCTTGTACAGCTTTTTTAGTGTTTGAACACGCACGAACCTCAGAGTCAGTCCGCGTAGCCCACGGACACCGGCACTGAGGATTGTGGAATATTTTGTGTGTCGCATCTACACGAATGAATTTTCAATAGTTATGGAATTATCTAGCCTAGTAATTTATATAGGGTCATATTCTATCCTTACGTTATTTCGCATATGCAAAGAATCATCATCACATCCTAGCATACACATTTCATAACTCATGTTGTATAATCAGTTCAGAACCTCAGTTTAATGGCTTCAGTGCTTTCCTCACCTCAGAAGTTCGTACGGTCTTCAGGTTGGCTTATCTTTGACAGAACACTAAAGGTGACAATATCGAAAGTTCTCAAACATTTTCCAGATGCTAATTTCACTTCATTTCTTCTTTTTCCGCCATCTTGTTTATTTCCAAGAAAGCACACAAACACCTTGTACAGCTGTCTGATTATTCAGCCATGTTAGAAATTACAGTGACGAGAAAGATATGCATGGTGGGGAAGGTTAGTGAAACGTCTGTTCCTGAAATGGAATGGTGATTGCATTTGCTACACTGCGAAACAATTGAAGGCTGTGTCACGTGGTACTGGCTTCAGATGTAATGACTGCCACGTGCCTCGCGACCTCTACAGAGCTAATGACGTAACACACCGCTTATTCTTAATTTATCTGAGCCTCCTTAGCCAGATGTCAGGCCGAAATGGTACATAGAGAACTGCATCCGATCTCACGATTTTCGCTTTGTAATTTGCAAGTTTCAATAGTCGTTACCTACTCAGTTCATAATGAAGACGCATTTCAAAAGTTGACATCACGAAGTTGCTTTATTACGTGTTGTAAGAATCATTCACGTAATGGACTATTGCATAACGAAGATCGCTATAATTAATGCTATTACTCTGCCTCTGACACTCATCGCCCTGACGATGGAAAGAAAGACGTTTCGCTGCAAAGTTCTGCTACGGATGTCGTGAGGAAAGCGATTTACAGCAATTTTTGCGAAAGTCGAAAGTTTCGTCCCGTGGGGCTCAGAGGCCTGTCCGTTAAATAGAATGAGACATGCGCATTTAGAATTGCAAAGGCAAAACTTGTTTACTGTTTTGTGAATCTTAAGTGCAGAAAAGAAGAAGAATAAGAAATCATAATTTATTGACTATTAGGTATGACATTTTTGTGTGCTGGGAAAACCGATTAATTAATTTTATAGATAACTATTCGTAATACAGACGTCATACATCGACTGACAGTTTAGCTGTGAGCGAGAACGACGCGAAGAAGTATTCCTATAGTAAAACGGTAATCAGCTTTGTGCTCTGTGCGCATGGGGCAGAAGCTCCTGATATATTGAGTACACAGTCGCAGACAGCCAACAAAAGACGGTCCTCAAGCTACTGGATTAATCGCAAGTTTGACAAGCTTACTTCATAAAATGCGTGATGTTACAAATTACTCTGGGGACACAAAGAATGCTTACAAAATTTTGCTGGGGAAAACCTATGAGAGAAATTCCCACTTGAAAGATCAAGGAATTTGTAGGATGGCATGAAGATTATTTTCGATAAATAAGAAGTCAGTGCAGGAAATTGATAGAACTGGCTCAGGATCGTCTTTGGTGGCGTTCTTTGATAGCGGTGGCAAGCCTTCTGGTTCTGTTACCGCGGTTTTACCACCAATTCCATAAACCATACTTCCTCATGAGAAGCTGGTAGTCGCTCAGCTACTCAAAAAATTCTCTTCCTTTTACAGATCCTACCAATGCGTGCTACATGTCCCGCCTATCTCGTTCTGTTTGATTTGATCATCCTAGCAACATGTGGTGAAGAGAGCTCTTCGTTTTGCAGTTTTTTTTCCAGCCTCCTGCCACTCTATCTTTCTTAGATCCAAATATTCTCAGTTCACACATCCTCAGCGATGATGGAGGCAGTAAAATCCTCCGAAACGTCGGCTAATATCTACCAAACTTCACGGTGCAACATCATTCTTCTTCATGCTCGCCGCGAGAAATTGAAATCTCACCAGGTGAAATGATACTGGTGATTCCGCTGGCTTCTTTGGACAGCATGGCACAGTGGCCTGAGAGGCACAGCCCCTCCAACCTGCGTCGTGCCTGTTTCTGGACAAGGTCGGTCTGGGGGATGACAAGGTGCGCTGAGGTCTTCGAGTAGTGCAGCTGTTGTTCACCTGAGTGCGCTTTCGTCGTGCGTCTGGTTGTCTTCCTGAGTGAATGTGGCCAGTTGACTTTAGTTAGTGTCGAACGGTGTTGCCATGACGATATCATACTCTGCAGAGGTCGCAAACAGCAGTAGCTTCGGGTGTTTTTGGCGGATACTATGCAAGTAAGTGTTTTCACAAACGGCTCTGAAGTTATCCGCAGTTGAACTGACATTTTCTTAACAGCTGTTAGGGACAGGTCGACGTAGTATCAATTATTTGTGGATTCTGATACGAACTGATTTAGTGACTTAACACGAGTTTTAGAGCGGTAATTAGGACAGAAATTATGGAACTGTTAATTTCATATGTACATTTACTTCATATCACTTGAAATGCCGATATGACAAATGGTTCTAGAATGTCATGTTGAAGTTAACTGTTCATTTTCTTGTCGACAAAGTGAAATCACTGGTGCAAGTTTCCTGAGTCAGATTTTTATGTCGTGAACAGTTTGAAGTGATTCCTTGTGACGTGTCTACTTGCAGTGTTTGTCCGCTGTTGGATGAAAGTCGCAATTCACATTTCCTGTTTCTTATTAGCTGAGTAAGAAGTTACTTAACTGGCTTCAGTCTCCCATCATCTCGATTAATGCGCCTGAAAATTTTACAGAAAAATCAGTTCACAGCACGTGGATTGAAGGGTGCAGGTAGATTTTGTTTCTATTTCTATGTTGCACTTGGTTCGATTTTAAATAATTCCCATGGAACTTATGACAAGACCCAAGAATTATAGCCAGTGTTTTGCGTCAGTCCACTTTTATCGCTTCAGTTGAAATTGTCAAGTATTCCGTTACGTCATTAATTTTAGCCTTACGCATTCCGTAAGATAGTCGACGCTTTGAAGCCAACACTTACGTAAATAATATTTAAACATTCAAAGAAAACACAGTTCTTCACCTCTGCAAAAATCAAAAGGTTGACTCTGTATTCAGGAAACAATCAATGTTTATTTTGAGACTCATACACGTAACCCACAAATACTCTGTGGGCAAAATGCAGAGCTAGGTGGTTCATATAATTACCAGTCGGATTTAATTGGTTAAGAGTAGCAAGCACCACGCTGTATAGGGGAGTGGAGGAGAATTCCACGTCACCAGATGGAGGGGAGTGGTCAGCTTCACGCTCCACCCGTTTTGTCTCTTGCCCCCTTCCGGAAATAAACCTAGGGTACCTTCGGAGTGTCTTTATGGAATTTCCTCCATCAATTCATCCCTCTTGGCATGTTAAGTGAACGAATTTCGGGATGCGACGCCCGAGGTCCTGAATTTCGAGGGTGTCGGAAAAATGTAAATTAACGTTATTTCCAATGATACAGTTTGAGACTTCATTATTTGTTTCCAGTTATAATATCAGAATTTCGCGACGTCGCCATGTTAGTAAGGATTAATACATAATTAAACGTTTCTTGCTTGGCCTGTGCCTGTGTGTGTCAAGCTCCAATGTTTTGTCAATTCTCGCTTTGCAACAAGACAAAGAACAAGGATTTATGAGCTGATGGCACGGAGCACCTTATGGTCTGTGACGATGTTACTTTGACGGGCGAAAACATGAAGGAACTGTACCAGCGACTATCAGCTTCTCTAGGACTTTGTAGCAGAGGGAGAACGTAAAAATCTTGTATTGTGTGTGTTTGTTTATGAATAAATAATTCTGATTAATTGCGGGGAATTGTGAGGTCCTGGTGAAGATGTCAGTCGTGATATTCTCTGTTTTAACGTCTTTTGGTCAATTTTAATGGAGGCAGTACGTTCCTCCGAATCGTCGGTAACCAGAACAACATCGAAAGCAATCCGGTCGTTGCTAACTAGCCTATGTTCTGATAGTTATTGTTATTTTAATTTTCTGAAGCGTTTTCTTAATTGCGTGCCTGTTATTACTTCGTAAGGGTCTATCTCGATTATCGGAATCGATATTACTCGCAATGCGGCATATTTGAGAAGACAGTTTGTCTAGGTGTTGTTGGCCACCCCTGACTCTTAGCCGTGGAATGTTTACGGCCTCTTAAGCTTGCATTGTGTAAGGTGTGAGACCACAATGGATTTCGGTTTACGACGAGGGTTATGAATTACTGAAACGTTTCTTATGCCGTGTGCTTAAGTGCAGTGATAAACGGCGAGCTGCTGCTTTGAGCTAAGTTGTTCTTGGCTTTTATTTATTCTTGCGATGGGATGGTGAGACTGTCTGTGGAAATGAGCCTTGGTCCATTTCCCCAGATGCTGTGTGGCGGAATAACGCAGGCAGGGTAAGATAACCTGTCCCGTGGTCACTACGTCCATCAAAAATCCCACATGGACTGACCTGCCCGGGGTTACGCGATAAGAAGCCAGCAACTAACTACGTGGTTAACACGCCCTTTCGTAGCGTTTTCCTTGGAAAAGAAGCATTTTCTCTGAATTTGACCCAATTGAATTCAGTCCACACCCTCGCATCCTGTTCTAGAAGATTCATTTTAATATTATCATAACACCGGCGACGAGGTCTTCTAAGCGTTCTCTTCCCTTCCGGTTTTCTGGCTCAAATCTGGTATGCAGTTATCATCTCTCCCGTTTGTGCTGCATGTCTTGCCAATTTCACCCTGCTTAATTTCATCGTCCTAATAGAAGTTTCATTTTAAAATGGGCATTAATTTCGCCTCGTGTGCTGAGATTACTTCCTGAGGACGTTTTAATTCGACACACGGACGTCAGGTGTTGCGAATTGCTTTATTTATGCATCTAACTAAAAACAGATATGCCGAGATATTTGAGGTAGTAGGTCAGGTGAAATGGTTTGGAACACCGCAGAAGTTTTGAGCTCTCTTCGCGGTTATTTTTTTATCTCGCAAGAAAAGGTGATGTTTGTGGTCGGACACGTAGGAAGTCCATTTAGAAACAAACTAGACATCACTCAAAGACTTCATTGCTATTACAAGTACGGTGTTTTTATATATGTAAAGTGTTCTCCTCTGGGAGCTGCAGGAACTGCGAAAAACGGATGAAAGCTGTCCACAGGACCGACGGCATTGTACTCGGCGTTATGTTATAAAGCTGCTTGCATCAATGTCGAAAGGAAACTTGTTTTATTGCTTTCAAGCGAGAACAGATTTAGAGTTGCGGGTCCCGACCAGGATGTCTTGACTTGGAGAGTACGTGGCATTTTACAGTCACTCCGGAGAAATGACCTTGGCGCGTAATGACGAGAGAGGGCCACTATTTCATATTCAAACCAAATGAATAGTGCGAGAGGCCAACGCTCGTAGTTTCAGGTTAACTGAGTATAGGTGCCTATTTCTTCCTGTTTCCCCCGTTGCTACCACCAGCAATATTAGCCTATTGCTACGTGTACTATCGCTGCCAATAGGCTGTTAGCACAAAAAGAAATTCGTAACAAATTGAATAAAGTAAAATTCACGCAGAAGGACGCGGAAGGTGAGATATGATAAGGAAAATTATGGAAAATGTCGTGACAACAGCAAAGACCATACTGTCACATTTTATCTGTGTGACCTGGAAATACATGTATTATTATCTAAGCCAGGATGTGTGTAGGGAGCCATGTTGTATGGGACTTTCAGCATTGCATTGCATTTACGGGCGTGTCATTAACTTCCTCTTGAAGTATATTAATAAGTATCATAATTATAGTGCAGCGTTGCAGATATGTGTGATACTAATAATCTTCCATTTTTAAATTTAAAATTATCATCAGTGATTGAGGTTGCATCAACACTTTAAGAAATATTCGAATGATGTAGAATTTTGGTGCGCCATTAGGAAGTTGTTCAGTACTTTAAATGAAAATGGCGATCAAACTCAGGTCTTATGAAAATGTATGGACCACTGTTCTCTGAGGGTTGCAATCAGCCTGACATTAAATTTGAAACAAGTTGTGAGCATGTGGATTGGATTCATCTTGACTCTGAGCAGGGTCTCCTGTAAATATTCTGTGTTATATAAATGGCGGGGTATATTTCAAATGGCTGAACTACAGTTGGTTTTTTAAAGTACACTTAATCGTGAAGTGAGTGTTGTCTGCAATGAATATCTTTGAGATGCCTAACTCCGATGCTACTCTACACACGGACATGATAATGTCGTAGTCCGGCTCACGAGTTGAGACACCCAGAGCGAATTTGATTGCATTATAGTAACATGGGTTAAGATGACTTTGCTTCCTGTATAAAACCAAGATGGGTGGCTTGAATAAAGTGGGATTCAAGGTCACCCGAGCGTAATGAGTGTTATTAAGGACTCAAACGATGATTGCAGATTGTCCATTACAGTGAGACGTGGTCGTGTTGGATTGTGTGTGTGTGGAACAATACTGCTGTACAGGCGTGAAGGTCACGTGATGGCTGCAGTGTTAATCGCATTACAATGGCAGGACATTATCGTGTTGGGCCAAGTGGTGGCACTCAGTTTTGGGAGATCTCTGACGACTGCCCTCCTTCCAGTTCTTCGACTTCAGGATTTTCTTAACCCATGTTCGATATATTTAGGCGATAACTGGTAGAATACGTCCCTTCCCAGAACGATCTGTCATAATAAATTTTTGTATTTTCCGTAATTCTTGTGATATCAATGCCGAAATAGGTCTCGAACCTCGTCCTTTTTAGCTTTTGTTCCTCAAGATTCCCATTCCCCGCCTTCTGTGGGTCCCAAGGTGTGTTCACGAGGCCCACGTGGATGGGTCCACTCCACACCTTCTAACCCTGTCTATTATAATATTACCCTCCCACTTACGTTTTTATTCAGGTTGTTCAACCAGAATTTTGTACGCGTTTTTCATCTTCCCATGCACATCATCATCATCATCATCATCACCACATCTCATTCGCCTTAATTTGATAATTCTCTTCTTTTGACTGTTCAGATAATTGCTGTATGCTCTTCACTGATGTTTCGGAGTATCGTAACTCACTTGTTTGTACAATCAAGATGTTTATCACCAATTATCCTGTATGTTCATGATCTTGGTCCACTCATTTTTATGAATTAATTTAAATAGATCTGTTTTCATAATGTCTACCAGCGTTCAAGAATCATAAGAGTTGACAATTAAGAGCGTGTTTGTGAATAAATATGTCGGTGATTAATAAAACCGAAAGTTAAGCATTGCTTTGCGTCTGATGTTAACTTTTTCATTTACGGTTCTTAAAAGTTTTACGTTCTCTAGTGGTAACTAATGGCACACTTTACCTGGTTTTAGCGTCACGTTCTTCCATCGTTAATAACATTGTGTTATCCCAGTCTTTTAAATTTGTGAACGACTTCGGCGTCTAGGCAAGTGTTGGTGTGAATGTCGCTGAGTTATTAAGTTGTACTGCAAGTGAAATGCCACGCAGTGGAACTTACTGAACATAAGGGAGTCAATGCCAAATTAACACTAGTTTTTGCCTGGAAGTCACTTTTGCTGCGTTGCATTTTAGACGTGTAGCTATACCATTATCCTTTTGACTTCACAAACGTAGCCAAGAGCTGCAGGAGATTGGTTTCTAGAATGTTTCTGTGCTTATTATTTTTCCACGTTTCTCTCAAGGCGCCTGGGGAGGATGAATAGGGGTCGAAGGAGGGCGGTGATATGAGAGGGCGTGGTAGGTTCGTTAAACCTGTAATTCCCTGCAAGTTTTATCGGGGTTTTCGACGACGGAGCAAACACAAGGAACTGTTCAGTCAAAATCACTGATCACAGGACTCGATTCGTAGGTCTTTCGGAGTGCGTGCAGACGTCGTTGTCTTGCTCTATTCAGTGTGTATTTGCCCTGATTTATCGAACTCTTTGACGCCAAAATTCGTCTAAATAACATTTAAGAACTACATTAAAAGAATATCAAACGTTGTGTTACTTGAGAAAATTATCTTGCTGGTGGTATTACCGTTTGTAGTTTGCATTGCAGTGTATTTTCTTCAAATAAAATTAAGGCCTCAGTTAATTACGGAAGGCCATGTTCATGTGGTTGTGCCATCACAACTGAACACACACACAGTGAAACTCAGACGTGGCAACGTTGCACTCATGGCCTATCATTTTTGATTCTGTGTGACGTCACGATCCAGTCCGGTTTGTAATGTTCAAATGCAGTGAACCTTGGATCGAACAGGGCTACTCTTGTACACCAGCGTTCAACTCTCCTCGGAATGAGCCGCCAGCCTCGCTGGTGCATGTATTGTGTGCAGTGCTCTGGTGAATGGCCGTTCGGTGGGAGGAGCTGCGATGCATTTCAACAGAAAACTTGCAAAGGAACACCTCTTTTTTATTCCCTTATCTCCATTTATTTCTTTTAACACATACTTAGTGTACTGCTTCATTTATGCAAAATTTGCTCTGAGCAATGTACAAATATTTACACAGTTTAGTGTTTTTAAAATTTTCCTTGTGTTATGGGACATTTTAGTCCAAAATTCTTTCAGTTTATATGGAGTTGGCTCTTGTTAGCGCTGCTATGTGTACGGAAGGACAGCCTTTAAATTGATATTAGCGTCTCTCTAAGATTCCCCTCCTTTCTTACGACTGACAGGCGATTTTAAAGCTTGTCTTAGAATTATTGTTTAAGACATTGTTTTTTATTCTTATACTGCTTACAAATAATCGGGGACTGAGAGTTTTTACCATAATATATCCCGGGTGGTAAAATGTAATGCTGATAATCCCATATTCTGTATGCTGTCTTCAGGTGTTGATTTGAGGCTATCAAAGTGTGGACAAACGTTTGATATTGCGTAAAAAACAAGAAACAAATGCACATTCAGTCTTAAAGAAAAGAATGTATGTGCCTTTGTTTTTCTTTCTCCGTAACTATTTCGGTGGTCAGAGAATGTCTTGCTAGAGATCAGATAAATGCCATTTGCGCAGTGTTTGCACTTTAGCTTGTAAAACACTTGTCGTGAACATGGACTTAGGATTTTCTGCTTGGAAGGTCTCGAATACTAATGCAATACTAAACAATTCAGGCCTATACAGTTTCTCTCTGTAGACATAAGATTTCTTCATGAAGTTGAGAAACGAGACTCGAACCGAGGTCAAATAAGATCTTTCCCCACTTCTAGTATGTCCATGACGTCACTTTGCAACTTCTGTCTGCGAGATGCAGTTGTGTGTTGCAGTCTTAAAGGTTGTATGAAGTTGGAATGCATGTTCTGTTATACACAGGCGTTATGGACGCGTCTGAGCGTATCTAATCGAGTTTGTGGTATATTCATTGAACTGCCCAGTAACACGTCACTCACTGCGAGACTGCGTGGTGCCCTCTTGAATGACGGCAGTAACACTGCTCAGGCTTTTGTGACCTGTTTTGAACGTGGCGATGTCGAAACGCGACTGGAAACACCGCGAAATATCCATTCTCTTTCACACACAGCATTAACTGTAATCAACATCCGAGGCCATAGATTTAAGTGCACACACTCCAAGCGTATAATTCGCGTGTCAAAACAAGGAGACCGTACAGATCCACACATTTGTATTCATATGGGACATATAAATTTTAAATAGCAGATATTTGTAAAAGTGAAATAAAATTCAAAGAAGGTGTACGAAACGAAGGAGACTGGTTATATTTTCCGTTCATCTTACTTTCTTCTAGGCGAGTGGCTTGTGGCGCTGGGAAATATAAACATATTGCCAATATTTTGGTAATGTTGTATGTAAAATAATTCGATATACGTGTTTTCTATGCTAGGAAGGTAGTCGGAATGTCTGAGGGAAGACTGGACATTTCTGGTCTAATGGATAATGCATCCGCGGCGTGGCGTTGCAGAACGAAGGATTTGTCTATACTAGGGAAAAATTACGTGAACCCGGAGGACTTAGCTATGTAGTGTCTTAAGTCGTGGCACTGAACCGGCTATCCTAAGCTGCCTCTTAATTTCAGATATCATCTACCACGGTCTGTTCTCTGGCATCTTCTCAAAGTTCGGAAGGTAAATCTCGTTTTCAAGGAAGTGCGTATATCTTGTAGTGGAAATCGGCCAACCTTGGTTGTCAGCACTGAAAATTGTTTCCTGATGTGTCAAGGCTCGAATCCTGCCAGGGACGTGAATTGCTTTGTGACGGCGTTTGATGCAGAGTAAACACACGTGTGTTACAAGGAACTACTCCCGAATAAGATCCAGAGAGTACGCCTCGAGGTATATTTGAAAATAACATAAATCAATGCATTAATCAGCGAGTTATGTTAAACGCAACATACGAGTATCCTCGGTTTGAACCGGCTGTACAACGATGCTAAAAACAGATGATTGTGGTTCTTGTGTGTTCTTACGTAGGTCATTTGAGGCTTCTAATGCCATGCTAGGACTTACATTCGTTCGAAAAATGTTAGTTGATCCCGCTGTTATATTCTGGCAAACAGTCACTGCTGTTTAAACCTGTTCTGCTAGAGGAAGGGCAAATGGCTGTTTCCCAGAAATCCGTGTTCCTTCCAGCTTAAGGTTTTCTGTGTGAACGTTGCTTAGCAACAGCTGCATCGCCTTGCCACCTTATCGCAGACTCGCCCTGTTTTTGCGTCGCTTATTCAGATGAGTTGTTTTACTTGTATTCATGTGCCTGCAGAAACTAGCTCTGTGGAGTAGAGGCCTTGACAGTGTGATAGTCGCTCAGCTGGTGAGCACATTTTCTGATTTCAGTGTACGTAACCCAAACTTTCATTACCGTGTTCTCAAGTACCAGCTACCGATCCGTATTCTGAGGCAGATTAATCCAATCCACCAAATTACCTATTCCCTCCAGGCTTTCTAGCTAAAATGCCGTGTTAATTTTTTCATCTCCCGTACGTTCTACATGCCCCGCCAATCTCGCCCTTCTCTATTTTATCATTGCGATCGTATTTTTTGAGGTCCTTGTATTTTCTCCGGCCTCCTGCAACTTGATTCCCGTTGCGTCCTAATGGTTTTCTCGGCACCCCGCTCTCAAAAGTTAAGTGCCATTTTGCCACGTTGACCTGACGGCGAAAGGCGGTCTCCTTCCAGAGTGGGAGAAGCAGGAAACTCGAAGTCAGCGAAAGAAGGAAAATTGCAACGCGTGGCAACATCGATGCAATTTTTCACTGGGTGAAGAACTACAACACTCGAGACTGAAAACTCATCACTTGCAACAGCTTTTTCCTTTTCGTATTTTTACATATTATGACAAATTCCAAAGTTGGTGTTGGCTGAATTGAAGTAAATGAGGACTTTGACCAATTGACGTTAACACCTGGTGGTGAGGCCGTCAACATGGGCTAGCTGACTGCTGGAGGACGTGTTCTTGGCGATGTTTGTGGACACCGTGGTTTGGAAATCTTCCAGCATTCCTCAGAGTCGGTGTGTGTATGTGTGAATGCTCCATTGTCATATACACCTCAGAATTTTGTCTTTAATAGCTATTACGATGTAGGGACGTATTGAGCGCGTGGCAGGTCAATGCTAAGTGATCATCAAGGTCGGAGATCCTCTCTGCGAGAGACGTAAGGTAATTCAGGTGAACGTGATGGTTTGAACAACGACGTTATCGAGTCTTGAAAACGATTTGACATCGCTTTGTCCTGCTTTCGAAGCTAATATAATGGAAGGCGGGCTTACGAGATGTTCTTGAATGTATAATAAGCGTGTAGGTTTGGCCAGTGCCGAGCGTTTCGATTTGATTTTTGTCTTTCTACGTAAAGACGGTTTAGGTAAACTTTTAACTTATGTTTAAACATCTGAAAATATGGACGGCACATAACTTTGAGGTTATGGTTTACAAATTTAACGTTGACAGAACGAGGAAGTTCTTTTAAAAAATAATAATATGTAGCCTGAGAATAAGAAGGATAAACTGTCATTTGTACGCTGTATAACATTTTTGAGGTGCGTGAGATTCGTTCATGTGGTCATCTGAGCCCAAACCCAGCAGGCTAACTCATGAACTGAATTAAATGTTATTGTTTGATCGTAGGTTTGCGTTACGTGATACAACATTAACAAGAAGGAAGGTTTGTGGAGCTGTGTGGGGAAGAACGCGTGTCTGCAAATTCACGTGCGTTGTTTTAAGCGTGGAACCGCTTGCATTCCCGTGTGTTCTTGTACCAATATGATGCTTTCTTTGCTTCCAGATACTGGATATTTGTACTGACACAAACAGTTCTGTATTGTACTTCATGAATGTCAGCTTACTAGAATGAAACAAGCAAAACTTCTCTGTTCAGCCGACTGTCTGTCTGTCTGTACGAACTTTTTCTGCAGACGAAGGACGTTCGGGCGTAAACATACAAACAAACAAACAAGTGCTGCATGTTGTCACTTTGCATTCTTTCTCGTTGTCAATATCGAAAAAGTTATTTGTTCGTTGTTTAACGACTCTGTGAGTAGTTCGGATGACATAGCATCGAATGATTTGTGAATTATGAATTGTGGAAGTACGCGGTTCAAGGTATTATCGCGGAATATGGCTTGAGGGACTGAGAAAAATTACAAGTTTTAGTCAGGACAGCCGGTCACCGGGTCAAAGCTTAAACTCGGGACCCTAACCACTAGATAGCAATGCTCTGCGATGAAGAGGTTGTTCCAAACAAAATCATTATCTCTTCGAAGCCGAAGCTCGTTTACGTAATTTTAAAAAATTTAGTCTGTAATGATGATGTTTCCAGAATTTTTCGTCCCTCCAGTTTTTTAATTATCTGTTTTATTTCATGACAAAGTGAAACATATTTCTGAGTACGAGTTAGAACCCGAAGAACGAAGAATTGTGAGCAGAAGATGAGACGGTGGAACCCATTGACTTGTGTAGAACCTGAGCGTTTGTTTTAGAATAGGGCTGAATCATCGTCCGTGTTTTCCATCCCAAGTAATGGATACTTGTTAAATGACAGTCAGGTCACTCCATTGTGTAGCTGGTAAGTAATAACGGTGTTGCTAACAAACGCGGTGCCCGTTCAGCGCCAGTAGACACGCCAAGCGCCGGACGGTCCTGGGGATTCCCACCCTCTTGACAAGAGGGACATTTGAGTCCCCGTTCGACCGGCCTTGTGACTAATTTCAGGCCAGATCGTATCCCAGTCGGATGAACAGTGATGGCCGGGTTGCCTTAGTAACGCGCGCCACTGTACAGGCTGTCTGCATGTTGATTTGCGTGTAAGTTATGCTTAATACGCCCCGGGGGGGGGGGTGAAATGTTCCAAAATTGAACTCATAAGAGAAAAAATAATCGAGATCAGATGCACCCTCCAATGTTTTATCTTTCAGTTGTAAAATATCTGCCCTGGCACAGGATAAAATTAAAATGTCCCTCAGAAATACTTTGGGAGTAGCAGATTTAATCCCGGTATCTCAAGACCAGTTCCAGTGCCAGTCCGTTCTGAAGGCCGTAGAGAACATCAGCATATTCATTTACCAGCTGAGCGACTGTTAGCTGCTCAAGGAGGACTGTGCTCGGTGGAATTGGACGTCAGAGTCTTTAATTTTGTGTCACGCATGGCTGTCGATACTGTGCGATCTGTGACTTTTTTTTCTTAACCCATTTTCTTAAGATCCATTTTAATGTTATCCTACGTCTGGTTCCACAGAAGCACTAGCATATTTTCGTACGTTATTCTGGAATGGAGGGGCTGCGTAGAAGCACGGAGAGAACATGGTATGGGCAGTTGGATACGAAGTCAGAATGTAACGCTGTTCAGCGACGCACCGCGGCCGGACGCAATTCGCGAGCAGGAAGTGCGCTTTGCCACATTACGAAACGTGGACATTTCAAGGATAGAGAGCTGTTCTACGCTGAGTGAGGTTTCAGGTTCTCACGGCGCTGTGGGGGGCATGAAGATGGCGGTCTTCTGGATTTAAGCGAACATCGACCAGACTACACAGCGCAACAACCCAGAAGACAGAAATCTTCGTTTCAGAGATGGTTCGCGTCCTGATGATGGAGGCAGCAAGGACCTCTGAAACTGCTACGAGACTGCGCAGCGTTACGACCCAGTGGACAGTGATTTTCGTGTTCGCCGCCGTGAGAACCTCAAATCCTACTTAATTATATTTACGTTCAACGAAGCAAATGTTCATTCCCGTCAGTTTTGACTTATGCGTGTCTTAAGTGTGTTGAGTTCGCTTAGGTTACCCAAATACGAATTATCTTGAGTTGTTTCGTCTGACTTTGGTCTGAGGACGCCACTCCGTTCAGAATCATATGTTCTCGCCCGCTACTTAATTCGCGAACATACGCGAAAGTAAGTGGCCTTGTTGATACGACATTACTTGTTCGTAAGTAAACATGTTAAGGATCAGCCCGACAGCGAAGTTCACTGTTACGTACACTGTCGAAACTGTAATGCAGTTAGTTACATATAGGTGTCTCGTCGCCGTGTGTATCCGTGGATCCCACCCTGCTCAAACAGGGCACCGTTACCCTCCTTTTGTCCAGAAGACGCGACCCGTCGCCAGTCAGTGTTTTCGCGGGCTGTAGTAGGTGAGTAGGTTAGCACAGCGTCTGCGCGTCTGACTTCTATACCGCAGATTAGCGATTCGAATCTCAGGCAGCGAACGGGTGTCCGGATAAATCATGATTCATGATTGTCATTATGTTTCATTCGACGCTGCACTGATTGCGTAATTTGTACAGAGTCGTTTAACGACGTAAAAATTAACCTAACCTAAATTAAAAATGCGAATAATTGGTGCTGCACGCCAACCGCGAGGCCTCGGGGTTAGTATTCTGAGGATTGAAACTTGACCTTGAAACTGGCGGGAAAATAATACTGTCAGTTTTGAGGAACTTCATAATTTTTAGCTCTTACTAATTATTCTAAAACCAGTGACCAGATGAGAGACGAAAAACACACGTAGCCGGACGATCTGACTGAAAGAGGGCACTTGGGAGACCTGGACGTAGACGGGAGGATATTAAAGTGTGTCTGCAAGGAATACGATTTTGAGTGAACACGGTAATGAACGAGTGAATGATCCTGTAAAGGAGGCGAATTTCTTGTCCAGCTGAGCTGCTAATAGCTTCTCAAAGACTTTGTTCCATGGAGTTGCTTAATACTTTAACACGAGCCGTCAACAATTTTTAACCTCTCTTAATACATCAGAAGTAAAAGTTAATAAAATTGATATAAATACAGATGTGACATTGCCTAAATTTGAACTTGTTCTACCTCTGGTTCATGTACTCCAGTGTTTAGAATTACTCTACCTGCAGCTTAGTATCATAAAATTAAAAAAAATACTCTTTCGGTGTAGTGTGTTGGGGGCATCGGTCAGAATTCTTTGAAATGCTGTCAGAATTAATTACCAGTTATTTAATTGTAGGACGTATTTTTAAAACACCCGCTCGGTTAATGGTAAAAATCGGAAAAGTTTTAACAGTGTCTGAACTACAGGCTTTTAGCCCGCTGTTGGTTCGAAATCTGCCTGTCTGACCCCCGAGTAGAAAATAATTAATTAGCTACCCCGCTGCCTAGCGCAGTGAGTCAGTCCGTCTCGATGTTTAGTATTCACACTTTCGTCTGAATGCGTAGATAAGGTAAGCACAAATGTTTTACGAGTAAAGTCACATTTACAATTTTTATCCGTGCAAGATAAAACTGTGACTCACTGTGGCTGTGACATGATGATGTTTGTCGCAGTATTAATGCTTTTATTGTGAATATTCAAAGACATCCCCAGGACGGACTTTATTTGAAACTAATCTGTCCTCCTGAGGTACAGGTGTCCTGTCTCAAAGAACCTTGTGATTCAAATTTTGACATTGCCACATTTCCACTTGAGCTGTTTAAATCAAATGTCGTCCATGACTTAAATAAACACCTGAAGGACGAAGTCTCTGGTCGTGTGTTTACAAAGTAGCTCTTAGGTCCTTGATATTCTGTTTTATAAACACATCAAAACGTCACGTCCCGTAGCTGCGTGAAACATTATTTTTCAGATGCTTGTATCTAAAAGTCTCCATGGAATGCAGACCGTTTTTTTACATTAAATAATTATTATAATTTTTTTAAGTCGAACCGAAAATATAATATTTTACATATTTATGTTTTTATGTAAATATAAGTCATGTTTCTCCGCATTTTTATAATGTTTCATTGCAAAGCGTTTTTCATACTTTCATGGCCGAAATTCACAAATTCATGTTCGATATGCAAACTCATTGTTGAGATTTTTTATTTTTATGGAGGTCTGAAAGAGACCATTTGCAGGGCGCAGGCGTCGATGGTAGATGGGAAAAGATAGAAACTTATCCTAAAGGAATAGGCTCCTTGTAGTCTGGTAGATTTCCACCGAAGTCTACCAGACTACACGGCGCAAAACCCAGAAGACGGCAATCTTCAGACTCAATCCTCCATGGATTCAACTGGCTCAATGTGGGACCCGGTAGCGATCCGTTGTGTGCTCGATAACTAGTCTTCGGGTTTTATAAAAGCTGAGCGACTATCAGCTTTACAGTTATTACTCTGTTCTTCAAACAAAAACGTGGAACTCTCAACATGAAATTCGCATTAAAGTCCTTTAAGGAACGGTAAATACATTTCCTTTGAATGTAGGCCCAGGACTGTTTAAATAGAAAGCAAATATTTGTTTTTCTGGTGTTCGCGTTTCCGAGGCGAGGGGCGTCAGATACGCGCGGTTTTCGGTCCAAATGTACGTCCTCAGTCACATTAGCTGTGTGCGCGTGCGATGAAAATAGCGTGCCTTATCGCAGTTGATTTATTGCGCAGTTAAACTGAAGTACGAGCGTGGAGCGACTTTCTTCTGTTTACCGGCTGTACCAGATTTGCGTTCTCTCAACGTACCAGCAGATAATGAACGTGGCAGAGGGCGAAGACCCTCAGGTCGCTCTGTGTCCGGACGGAGACCAGAACGTCGGATCTGTCGAAGACAAATTAAGACGGCGTTAACAAATTGACTGAATCTCTGGGGAACTTGATAACCTATGTTAAAATACTCTGAATTGATTACTGATGCCAATTTTGTGAATTTGCGTTACATAAGATTTCAATTCTGAATCTGTTATAGGTA
>NW_019060496.1:427762-438992 GCF_000696155.1 Zootermopsis nevadensis | reverse complement strand
CTTAAACATGTCATGTGACAATCATCTTAATTATTGCTGACTTGTTTGTACCGTCGTTTGCTCTAGATCTGTGTTAATCAATCGGGGGTCCGTGGACCTCTGGGTGCCCGCAAGTTGTCCCCGAGGGGCCCGCGAGTTGAGTAGATTCTGCTGTTATTTTGTATGCTGCAAGCTTTAATCTTTTTATAGCAATTTTTACTTCCTAATCGGACTAAAATCACGACGAAAGAGCTACACCCTTTGTTTCTATATTATATTTATTCAAAATTTTCTTTATAGAACAGTCTGATGTCTTGGTTAAGCCAACTAATAGGATAACTAATGGTAAATGTATTATCTTCGAAGTGTAAGTATTAAAATAGAATGTTACTCTCGTATTTTTAAGAGTAATGACTAGTCTCTAGATGCTGACGTCACCAGATGAAAGTTGTGGTTTCTCGATTATTTAGCGACGTTGTCAGAAGCTCGGATTATACAGGGTGATTACCGAATAATGAATTAGAAGGAAGTTTGAAAGAATCGGCTGTAGCCTACTTCAGTGTACAGTCCGGGCAATTTTCCTGGAGGGACTGAGGAAACACGAAAAACTCAGTCAGGATAGGCAGCTTCTGGGAAGATATATGAACGCTGGGCCTCACGAGGTCTAACCACTCAGTCGCTACAGATGTAAGTGGTAGTTGGTGAATGGGGCAAGATAATTTTCCACCACGACTTGCAATTGTTCTTATAGAACGTACTTGTAAATGAGGCCTGTCAGCTGTCCGGTGCGTTCTTATGGTTACTCAAGATATAAACCGGATTTCACGACGCTATTAGGAGTTGGTCCAGCAGTTTCTTGGCTGTCATTCAGTCACTGGAGCAAGGGTCTTGTGTTCGTGTAGGCATGTGACAAGCCTTCTGTGGTCGTAGACTTCGCAGGATGTCGCTGTCGAGTGGTTAGTACTCCTGCTTCACGTTAGGCGGATCCTGGGTTCGAGTCCCAGCCCGGAGTCCGACCGCCCCGAGGAGTTCCAGGTTTCAGAATTTACTCCAGCAAATGCCATGGCCGCTTCCTTTCATACATTTCCAGTTCATTATTCATCCTGTCATTCTACGCCGTTTAATTGTGAGTTACCGACTGGGATTTAACGTTTCGAGGACGCGCGCGTCATTTTAGTAGGAAAACCGGAATAATATTTACGGTGTTGGTCTTTTTGGTTTTGACGCTCTGGGGACTTTCTATGCATTTTATTTCTATATTTTTTTGGGGGTGGGCGTAATGAGTTCCGCCACTGCATGAAGCGTGTGAAATGCGAAGTTTTTTGGGGTTGGGGTCTCTCCGTCTCCGTCGTCTTTCGCTTTTATTTAATGGACAGTCTGACAACCTGAAAGGAAGATACCGCTTGGGAGTCAGTCGTACACGGGAAGATAATATTAAAACGTGTGAGGGTGTGGACTGGGATAGTGGCCGGCGGCGGACGATTGTGAGGACGGAAGTGATCTTTAGTTTTTCCATCACACTCCTTTCCCCTTGCACCGATGATGTAGGCTGTACGTCGGGTTTCACCATTTTCTTTCTAATCCTCAACTATTCACAATTCATGCTCTCCTCCAGTAATGACGGATGTTTGGTCGTTCAGCATGTAGATGGCGTGCTGTCAGGCAAAGAACAGAACAAAGGAAGAACAGACTTTCGCAGACATTCCTCAGCGTAAGGTTTGGGGCTGTCACGGCTTTGAAGATGTCGATGTTCTCCTTCAGGGTAGTGACTCCGCGTGGATTCGTGGGTAGATAACGTTTCGGAGAAATACACCGTTTCCTTCTTCAGGGCTGGAATGTGTTTCTCCGACAAGTAAACGTATTCTTGCTAGGAATATTAAGCGACCCGGACACAACAAAGTACGAATGTTTCAAGATTATGTCAACGTGAATTATCAACATTTGGCCCTTTCGCTGTCCCGTGTTTGTCAGGCGTCTGCCTGGGCTTGACAACGGTTGCTAGGTTACTGCATTACTTAAACAGGGTCACACAGACAACTAGGTCAGTGTACACGCGTATCAGAGACCGTTGTCGTGCGCTGCTGATAACAGCATCAGCTCAGCCGATTGATCTGAAATGTCTGCTGACTCCATGATGCAAATGGTACTCGTTCATTCTCTGTATTTTCACTACGGTTGCTCTATACAACGCGGACTTGTATGTGGTCATGTTGCGAGCTGTTTCAGACTGTGACAAACTTTCGGTTTGCGTAAAACCGAATAAATTTTGAATCGCTGACCGATGATGTCTTCTCACGTGACCTAATCTGCAAACACAAAGTGTACTGTGTTTGTGTTCGTGCTTTTTTAAAATGTTGTTATTTTTGAGTGTGTCTCCTGTTACCAGCTGCTGCTGTTGTTACAAAATGTATCGCGTTCGGAAAGATGGGAACATGTTGGCGTACGTATAAGCTTGTAAATATTACATCGGCTGTTGGGCACAGAATGCACGTGTCACGCGGTGTAATAAAGTAAAAGTGTGTCATTATTTCGCTTTCGATTTTACACGAATCAACTTCATTTTAAGCAACTGTTAGCTTCCCTGCGTTTGTAACTTTTAAATTCACACATGGCGTTCGCGCTGTGAAATCTTGCGTTCCACTTTCGACCAAGGCTGCTTTGTGTATCACGGCTGCCACTTTATGTCCGAGTTTCCCTCAGAATTAGCCTGTCGTAAGTTTTCAGTTGTGTAATACGTAATTATCAGCTCCACGGGTGGCGGATTGCGGATCGTTGTAATAAATGCGGGCTATATGAGGACAATTTGCGAAAAACGTCATTCAGGATAGCCGAGACTTGATCCCGGGACATCCCGAATAATGAGCAGGTGTGCTAACCACTCGACCACGATGTTCGGTGCCACCTCTGGACTAGACGTAGGCGAGTGGTCAGTCTCAGGCTTGGGCCGTTTTGTCCTTGGGGAAGCTCCTCCGGTACATGGCTCTGTGGGCTAATAAACCAGCACATTTATCCCCCCCCCCGAAAGATATAAAAAAAGAAAATCCACGCTGAAATGTGTCGTAATTGGTTCTAGGTACAGGAACACGTGACGTGGTGATCGAATTGCTAATGGCGATATTGAAAATAGATAATCCGCATGACAAGTAGATGGGTGAACTGACTAGCAAGTTGTTACATAATGCTAATTATCCGAACAGGAAAAAGTTTACACAACAAGTTTAGCGTATCAGAAACGCCGGGATTACAAAGGGAAACCATGACTTTGAATGACATTGAAAATTCTGCCCTTCAGCCATCCGTGACAAAGGGAAGGTGTTGTTGGATCCTGAAGGGTTCTTGCTCTGTATCCTTCAAGTCTCAAGGTGTTGCCAGCAAACTGCGCATTGCGACGCTACTCTGGCTGCCGCTCAGCTCCTTCGTGGTTAAGGGTGGAAATGATTTTCATCCCATGTCTTGCATCGCTTGGCTCACGCTGTTTGTCAGACCTGCATATAATTACAGTTCAACTTGGTTATCAGGAAATCTGAAGCAAGGTGAACCTTTTTTTTCACTTTGAGACACGTTCTCTTTCACAAGTTACACGGGTTCTTTGCTGTAGATTTGAAACATGTCAGGAAATGCACGCACGTCATAACAGTTCTGACGCGCTCGCCTGAATATGATCTCTGAAAATAATGCTAATGACGTCAAGAGTTATTTGCGACCAGAGTGAGAGGATTTCTGACTGTAATGACGTCACCATGGAGGATTTACCCAACGTATTTGCGCGACTAAGTGGGGATTCCTCCCACATGTATTCCCAGGTAACCAAAGTAGTTAGGGATTCCCCACCCAGTGATTTAAGCGATCAGAAACGTTTGCACAACTTCGTGAAGCAAAGCGCCCGTTATTGTTTGTTGTTCGTGCTAACGAAATTGAAAATTGTAGACGAATTTTGAAATAAAATGCCAAATATGAGATTTTATAAAAGTCCGTTCAGCCATTTTGGAATTGTTTTATAGACTGATAAACAGGCGGACGTGGCGTGTTTGCTTGCAACTTCTGTGAATTAACGTGGTGCCGTCCAAGCCTCACGCCGATCTTAATCACCAATTTATTGGTGACGACGCTCGCCGTCTTCGTTGCAAATTTATGTGTGATCATGGACAGAATCGAAAGGCCCGTGACCTACTTATAAGCTTGTAGCTTATTCCACGGTCCGTGTGCAAAACAGATTAACGATTACTTTTTGTTGGATAAATTACTTTTTGGGGTCAAACACGATCCAAGAGAAGGGAGTAATTAGATTTTGGGAGGGCGGTTGTCCAGCTCCATTGCATTTGTGTGCGTAACTTGTGTTTTATACAAAGCGGCAGCTTTAATTTTTGAGACCGCGCAAACGCCGGATACAATGGTGCGTAACTTGTGTTTTATACAAAGCGCCAGCTTTAGTTTTTGAGACCGGGCAAACGCCGGATACAATTTTTAATTTCCGTTGCCCTGAATAACGAGGCAGCAGTGTCCGCATCTTCCACTGTTCTGCAATGCAGAGTGTTGGCATTTTCTTCTGGGCGTGAAAAATGGGATGTCGGTATTCGAACGTGGCCCATTGGCTTGGTGCTTTATAAACATGAAAATGACGTTGGGGATCTGTTGACGAGCTTCTGAAGGACTTTTCTGTCTGTGTAGATGTATATTCCAGCTCGGGAAGACGCTGGGTCTGTCAGCTAACCACTCGTTGAATTGTAGCAAGCGAAGTTTCACAGAAGTGCAGAGGGGAGGGGGTTGTAATTTGGTCATCGTCGCACCCTGCAAGTTGGGGGTGGGGGAGAGATTCCTGTAGAAGGTGCCTGGAGGCTATGCGATCAGAGGGTGGTTTCCAGCGGTCGGTAGTCGGTAGCACTAACTCCCGAGTGGCTAGCGAGCACTACATTTGAATCAGGGCGCATTTGTTCGAGGACAACAGCGCTGAGTACGTGGTGCACGCGCCTTTGAAATGGGCGCACTGGTCCTGTTATTTTCTTTGCCCACAGCTTACACTTCGTTGTATAGATGTTACTCAATCAGCTGAATTTACTTTCAAAAAAAGGCAGACTTTGTTCAGTCGATAAGTTGGCGTGAAACCGCGTGGATTAACCCACACATTTTTTTTAGTCTTTTGATGGTGGATGATGAATGAAAGGCCCTGACTTCGATTACCAGAGCGCTGTAGTTCCTGTGACAAATTCGTTTCGGTTCATGCGTTCTTCCATTTATATAAGTTCCTTTAGTAATCGCCTTTATCAGAAAAACGCGCTGTTCTCGAAACAAGGCACGTATTACAATGGGGAAGGAAATTCACTGCCTTTGGCATGTGACGTCTGACATAGGCGTGAATGTGAAAAGGCTGAATTTGATTTATAGGCTCATGTATAATGTAAGTCACGCAGCGTTGTGACTGCTGTTTCGAGTTCAGTACTGCCATGCTCACGTGCCCATAATTACAACCAATGTTGTGACATCAGAACCTGACGGTTCTAAAGCCCTCGTCGGTCGTCGTCACGATCCGGTTCAATCCAAACAAAGTATCCGTCTCTTATGGAAACCGAAGCCTCATTAGTTTGATCACAAAAGCCTGGATCCTGTTTCGAGCCAGATAAGTCCAATCCAGCCCTCGAAACTTATTTAATTAAGATCCTTGTTAATATTGCCCTCGTACCTACGCCCAAGCCTCTCGTGCTCCCTTCTCCTCAGGTGCTCCAGCAGAAATTTCGTGTTTCTGTCGTGCGTGCTCAAAACTTCATCTTTCCTGATTTTACTCAGGTGCCAAAATGTTCGCGACCTCTGCCTCCGGATCTGACCAACAGTTTTGAGCGAGTCAGACGCCGCCCCCGGTTTGAATGATGAAGTCATGAATATTCGTAAGCGCTTCTTGGAACTTGTTACCGAGTGTTGAAAAATGAATGTCACGATTCGCCGAACTGCCGTTCAGGGCTTTATTGCGCCCCCTGTTGTCGAAAGTGTCGCTTAGAACTGCGATGTTCGGCGAAGACCGCATGACTGCGCTCGCTGTTACATAATCAGCCTTCTTTCTGTTTCTCCACGCTTCACACTTTACTGGGGACTTACTTATCTGACCTTTCTCCTGTTTTATGTTTCAGACACAATTGTCTAACAAGACTTGGCCTTAGATGGACCACTCAGTCGTTGCAGATTGATATAGGCTAAAACATGAAATAAATTACGTATATTTCAGGTGAAACTTTGACAGCGTTGTTTGTTAAACGTTGAAATTATCAGCCCTTTCGCGTTTACTTTGACAGCGTTGTTTGTTAAACGTTAAAATTAACAGCCCTTTCGCGTTCATATATCCGCTGGCACTGGTTTATAAAATAAAACGTCAAGAATTAATGCAGAAAATTAAACTGGCTTGGACTGTCGGCTTTCGCCGCCACGTGCCTTCTGCAGGAGGGCGTTCTATGTTTCCTTCAGCCTCCTGCGGCCTTGGCAAGCTGTCCTCTTGATACATCTGTACCTGCAGTCATCCGCGACTTTAAAACGGAACATTTGGTTTAAATTACAGGGAGTGTTCTGAAAAGGAACTGCATGTCAGAAAAGGAAGGTGACGTTTACAGAATGAGTAACGTAAAGTTGAAAAAGTATTAGAGACAGGTTAGGTTAGTTTTACTGAATTCTGACACGATATTCGCAGACCGCGTCTGGCCTGCTTGTCGTAAGCTGAATGTGCGTATGGCAATCGGAACTCTTCTGCATTGTTTGTGGTTACAACATCTGTTAGTAATTCACAGTTGGTAGCGTGGTAGTGTTCACACTTTCGGGGTATTATGTAGCTCAACACAAGTGCGTTACATACGGGCTGTCAACTTCTAAAATCGATGCACGTGTGACATCTGTTGATTCCCAGTCTGTTTCTTCGTTACCCGTTAAGCACTGACAGCGTGTCTCCGGACAGAAGTGAAAATGCAGAAGTGCTTCTTCACGGTGAAGTGAAGAGAAAACTCAGGTGACAAAACGCCTTGTCGGTCTCACCAGGTCCCTGACGTGAGACAAGCAATCAGGGGAGTTACGTCATTAGTACTGAAATAACAAAGCAAATTTCTAAAACTATGCGCCTTCAGTTTTTAGACAGCATGCTCATCGATTGTCGGATGAAAGTTTTCTAAGTCGGGCCCCCTCGGTCTCCTGACTTCACCACCTTCTATCTTCATTTTTGTGAGGTCGCGTTACATCGTCATCGTGGCACTGTGGGCCATTTGCCATTTCCAGAGGTCGAAGGTTCGGATGTATTGACACACGAAGCGTATTTATTAGCAAATAGCTGGAGGTCAACTCGAGCTGATTCTGCCGGAAGCTGGAAT
The DNA here is from genome assembly GCF_000696155.1 of Zootermopsis nevadensis. The sequence goes on along the minus strand of NW_019060496.1, from coordinate 431,676 downwards.
GCAAGGTTACTTCGCTACCCCCAGGCGACGAGTGTCACCTCTGGACGGTCGATTATGCTGTTTGTTGTTTTTCCTTGTTGTATTAACTAACACTCCTGGGCGATGTCAGCACCAACGACGTGGACCTGCGTGGGTAGGCCCTGTACGTGCCGTACATCCGCGTACTTCCTGTTACATAACGATGCAATGCAACTGATTGGAAACGCACACTGGATGTTGTAGGTAATGTTACCTACCAGGTTTGGAAAGACAGCCGACATGTTGGCACGCAGGCTACAAATTATCACGCTCTTGGCTTTTTGGTAGAGTCAGTTTCTGAAATGGAAGTTTCGCCACTGCCCTTGGTTTGGATGTTGATTAATTTGTCTCGATTCAGCTGATAAATTTATATGTAATAATTTATTCCCAAACTACCAAATGCAGCCCTAACGCAGGCGAACAGACCATCTGACGTACTGGATGCACAGATTATTTCATCGGCTGACGAGGTGACTAATTAGTCGGTCGGTGGTCTTCTCGGAGACGGGCAGACACCAGCAACCCGCCCGTCGGGTAATCCAGGTACGACAACCCTGTAGTAGTACGTGGGCTCCAGTTGAAAGTCGTCTTCGCCAGTGCCAGCTGACATTCCAGGAATTCGTAGTGCGGTGCTTTGCTCGAACGCCTCAGTCCTGTGCCCCTTCGGCTGCCACAGTGTGACGCCACATTGAAAGTTTCTGCAGTGACCTCATCTCCTTAGGTTGCAGCAATGAATGGTTTTCTGACACTGAACAATAAATTATTTGTTAATGTGCATTTCATTACCTGCCACCTCTATTTTCTGCCATGGCACAAGATTTCTGCGAATCCTAAACGTAGGACCCACGCAAATACTCTGTGTAGTTGATACGACTGGAACCAAAGAGGCCATTATGCAAAATGCCATCATTCGGGATATTCCAGTGTATGCACAATCGAACGTGGGTTGATGACAACGATGCTGACCTCTAGCAGTGAACAAGAAGAGATCTTGTCAGCTGACGTATCTCATTTTGATATTTCGTTTAAGACTTGCAGGTCAACCGCACGTTTCTCAGAAATGTTTGACTTCCGTAAAAGACCAGTTGAGCGACTGTCAGCTGCATGCAGTCAGTGTGGCACTTTGCGAAAGATTTATCGTCCTTGTTGTGTATCCTTGAAAGTGGTCATTTAAGGAAAAGGACAGTTCGAGGCTTCTGAGAGAACTCATTTCTTAAGGAATAACTGTTCAGTCTGCAAGAATTCTGTATCGATATCGAGACCCCAGCCATTCCACGTATGTGGATATCCAGCAGCGTGGTCCGACGTGTCAGATCCACGTACGTGATTTCCTAACGGTATCGTGTTTGTTCGTGAAAAAAGACTGCAAACAGAACCAAATCAGGTAACGGTGCTGATTGTCACACTGCGTGGCACATCTGTCAAGTAACCTAAGTGGGCTTAACGCAAATTAATAAATAAATTGCCTATTTATTTTACAGTAGACTGTAACCTAAAACATTATTTCCTCCAAGAAAGCAACATTTTTGCAAATGGGCATTCCGCATACTTCTGCCTCTCAGACAGTGTTCAGTGCTTCTAGAACACTAAATAAAAATAAAATAAAAAATAAATAAAAGAAGATTGGTCGGTAAAAGGTGAATACATTGCGACGAAAGTTTTGAGCGTCGATGTGATTTCATGCCCAGCTCGTTTCATTTTTTTATTTTTAATTTTTAGCGTCTCTTTCACTTTAGCTTGTATTTACCCTACTCTGACACTGAACTAATAAAGTGTTAATTCTCGGAACGATCGCTGCAGACTCATTACTTAAGGCTGATTAAGAGGAATTAGCACCCGCGTTTCTTTGCCCACTTTGGAGTTTACTCGCAAATGACATTTGTCGTGTCGTGTGAATGCGAGGTGAAAATAGCCCTCTGACCCAAAAGCGTGTATCCATTGCTCCACTTAAAGGCCTTTGGTTCTCAGTCGAGACACGCAGAACTCGGCTCATTGTCATTTCCGTCAGGTGAGGCTCGTCGCCTGCCGCAATAGTGCCTCGACCGCGTGGTATATGTAACACTGACCGCCCTTCGAGAGAACACTTTGCCTCAGAATTGCGTCCTATATCGATGATATGCATGCGTTCGTAAGTGTAAGTGAAGTGCTTATACACACGCGCTCCTTAACAGTTTTCCACAGCGAGGAGTCAGGGCATTTGACCGCGTTCGCCAGCGAAAAAAAATATAATTTAAATATAATGACAATACCCATTGACAAGACTGCCGCATACGAGTGTTAACAACAACTAATCTGAACATTGCTTTCACACGTGTGTTCGTTCTTAAGAAGAAAGTTCTACTCTTAACTGTAGGAATGTTTACGTCCGAACGCATTCACCGGTCTCCTCCGTGAACGAAGACGTTGTCTTCCTCATCCGCCGACGTCTGGGTCGAGAATCGCCCGCACTGACCGAGTACTTTCGCGATATTTCCGTGTACCAGATTTTGCTTTCGCTTGGAGAAATCAAGAAATTCCCAAAGAATTTTAGTCTGGAGATATGAAGGAAAGAGACCACATGGGAAACGTAGACGTAGATGGAAGTATAATATTGAAAACGGAGGGGGTAGACTGATCTCATGTGGGTCATGATAGGGGCCAGTGGTGGGCTGTCGTGATTATTGTACGCCCCTTCCGAAACCACAAAAGGCGAGGAATTTTTTGAGTGTCAGGACGAGTATCATCTTGTGTAAGACTTGAGGTTCTCACAGCGGTGAGTATGAAGATATCCGTCTTCTGGGTTATTGCGCTGTGTAGTCTGGTCGATGTTAACCAACGTTTCAGAGGTCATACTGCCTCCGTCATCAGGGCGATATTCATCCCAGAAGACGGATATCGAGTATCATCTTCTCAGGAAAGACGCTGTTTCATGGAGTTTGTTAAAATCCTTTTGATTAGTTTGAATAAATGGTTGCTTTTATTCGGCTGAAAACTTAAAAAGTAGAGATTTGTCATTTTTAAGATGGGGTTCTTTGCCGATGTACAGAGAACAGTAAGCCTGCAGTGAGAGATAAACTGAATTTTTTTAATTGCTTTCATCAAATATTGCAACGTGGTTTCTACAAAGACTCGAGGACTCTTCTATCATTGGTTGCCGCTTTTTTATTAAATGGCGTAAGACTGTTATGGCTGTTGAGATAAATTGTTAATCAGAGAAATCAAGGTACCCTTTTGGTGTTTATAATTATCGAAAATACAAACCGACGTACGACGTATGACTTTCAATATTCCATCTGAATTAGTGCTGTGCACAAAAACAAGGCGCAGTTGACATGTGTCGTGTGACGTAGTTACCATTGTTTCGGAGTAACATATTGCCTCCATCTTCAGGGCGGAAAATGGAGGTCATGCGTTCCTTCGGAACTTCTGTAACCACGTACAAGACTACGCGGCATCAGAATCCAGATCTTCGCCGTCTTCAGAACCTCAGACTCCAAAATGTTTTGTATTTCTCTTTTCAGATGGAAGGGCAGTGTCTACAAGTTGATATGGAGGGAACTTCTAGCGTACCTTTGTCTGTATTTTACGATAAACCTCGTCTACAGATACGCACTGAACGAATCACACCAGAGGTAAGTGTCGTAGATCCATGATAGAAATCTGAATATAATATTGAGGGGACCGCAGGAAGTGATCGTGCTGTGCAGGTCTGCAGTAAAACTTGCCGTGGCTCAGTAGGCCATGCGACTTCGGTGAACAACCATTCATCTTTCTTCTTGCGTCAGGATCTTTATCTGAGTTTACATGATTTAATTCCTTCCGAATGTCACCTTGACTAATAATATGAATACTGAATAACATCAGTTGATGTGATGTCACAAAATAGCCATATACTGAATGTAGATCAGTGCCATCTA
>NW_019060496.1:406783-427157 GCF_000696155.1 Zootermopsis nevadensis | reverse complement strand
TCCTGCTTTATATTCCGGAGGTCAGGAGATCGAATCTCACGCTTGTGACCGGCTTTCCTCCCCTCCAAGCAAATTCCGGGACCACGTCCTCCCGCGTCCTTTCCACGCGCTCGTTTTATTCCGATAACATCCTCCCAGCTTCGTCTTTGTCTTGCCTTTGGTCTCATCCGTTCTGGCTTTCAGCGAAATGCCCGTGAACGTCGACGGGAAAGTCGTAAGTATTACCACATAAGGCCATAACACGTGGCTCCGTTGTGTTGAACCTTCTAAAATGTGGAGGGATGCAATGCAGTGTTTGTGTTTCAGAATATTCGAAAACGTCCGCCATTATTTCGGGCAGCAGGGCGAGAGCATTCCGATGTCCTTCGTCCTGGGGTTCTACGTCACCCTCATCGTCAGGCGGTGGTGGGAGCAGTACCGCCTTCTGCCGTGGCCTGACTCGCTCGCGCTCTTCGTCAGCGCCTCAATCCCGGGCGTGGTACGTACCCCCTTGTCTCACTTGCCGACGTTTCGGAAGCACACGCTGCCTCTGTCGTCAGAGCATTCACTCACCTGCTCCGGTTCGCATCTTGGCCTCAGCACGGGTGGTGCCGTGTCTGTATGCATCATTCGAAATTATCCTGCTATTAAACTTGACGTCCTCCTTGCAAGTGATGTTGGTCTGTGGGTAAACACATTTCAGTACAATGCTGTATTGAGTTCTTCCGAAAAGGTGACCGACTTTCGCCCAAGCATTTATGTACGTGCATATTTTTTTTAATATCAGATCACATTACAAATAAATAGTTTAAGAAATGTTGCCTGCCTATGAAAACAGATTCATTATTTATTCATTCTCTTGTGGTGACTTGTAACATAGTCAGGCATACTGACACGTGCATGAGCTACGCGAAGACAGAACAATATTTGCGTTGAGTTTTTTCCTGCTGTTCTGTCGTTGATCAGGAAAGATCTTGGAGGACATTTTCGATCTACTTACCTACTTGGTAAATAAATTCCCGTAAATTCCCTTCATGCGCTGCTTTGCCATTTTCCAAGAAACAGAGAAAGTACGTGAAGACAGAAAATGAGTAGGATCGCAGGTGCAGCTCGTGACAGCCGTAAGACGACAGACGTACGAACCACGTCAATTGATCTCTAGGTTTCAGGTTTTCCGACAAAAATTTTGTATGATCCTAGTAACATTTTACTTGTTGAAAGTGACATTAATATTTAAGCACTCGCAGTCATTTTATCTGCTTTCGAAAACGCCGAAGATCAGGTTCCTTGCTCAAGGGCAGAACATAAGCCACTCGGCGAAGTAAGTGGTTGTGACAAGTGCAGATGAGGAAGCAGTCGAGAGGTCGTTGCGTAACGAGGAGGTTCGTGGTTTTTGCGGGTCACCTACTCTTGTTACGCTAGTGAAACCAGTGAAGCTGCGGTGGGAAAAGACGAACATCGCACGGCGACAGATTTTTTTGAAAAAAACCGAGAAGGTACTCAAAAAGAGATATTTCAGGTTCTCACGGGGGCGAGGATGACTGTCTTCTGGAATGTTGTTCCGTGTCGTCTTGTAGAAATTTGCCGACGTTTCAGAGGTGCTTGCTGCATCCATAATCATAATCAGGTGGAGGCAGTAAGCTCCTCTGAAACTTCGTTCGGTTTGTCGAATTCATCTTCAAGAACTGAGAAGACTGCTTTAAAGTTTATTTTAGGGAGATACATTATGAGGCTGGCGGGGAGGGGATGCAACTGGCTCGTGATGGGTAAGTCTGCAGGAAGCTAAAAAATGGTGACTGGATAAAGGGATGGTTCTGCTTCTTTTCTAATAGCTGAGCCGTGCAGTCAGCGGAAATATGAAGGACGTGGAACGTAGATGTAGAAACGATTACTGGGAAATCTTAATTGCGACGCAATCAGTAGCGAAGTGTCTGCTAGACGTGGCCCGGAAAGTATTCAGAGAGGGAACTGCTGAAAACTTCTCTTCGAAAACACTTATTTGTAACGAGAAGACATGCATTTTGAGTCACTGCACGTCCGTGGTTCAGTTCTCGTCAGGCGAGGACCTGTTTCCTCGCCACCGACTTCTTTACTTTGGGAGTGCTGATTCTTCTACCGGGGCACGTGAAACAAACCTCTGCCCCCCCCACACGCCCCTAAGGCGTGCTTCTTAAGCAGAGGTGTGGAAGTGGGACAATAAATTAAAGATTGCGAATTAATGGTGTGATAAGTGACCATAATCATCAAGGACACGAACGCGAGACAATGAGCACTTATCTGCGTCTCTCAGGGGAAGGAAGGCGATGTTATGATACGTGTGCTTAGCCCATGAAGCATCACCGAGTGGGAAAGGAGCTGACATCTGAAGGAATAATTGGTTTCTTTGTCTTAGTAACTGCGACAGGTATTCTGCAAAATGTCTGCCCAACAGAACGACCGATTTCAGTAGCACCGGGAGCTGCTTCCACAGTTGGGAAGAGCAGACAGGAAGAAGGGCCTACGACAGCCTGGAGAAGGGAAGAGTTCTGATTGGCTGTAGGTCAACACGTCACAAGATCTGTTCCAAGGGCGATGAGATGGTCGAGGCATGCAGCATGCACGAGAGAGATCAGAAATTCATCGGAAAAAAAACATGAGAGGAAAGACACACAACTTGCTTTCAACTTACCCCCGCATGTGACGTCACCCAGTGGCAGAAATCTCAGTTGAGGTACTGAATTCCAGGAACGCGGCTTTGGGGAAAGTGGGGGTCACTTTGTATGTCAGACATATATCGAGGAATGTATGAATGGCGTGCTCGGCCATTTGTCACTTGATTGTGAAGACTTTGGCTGAGCAGACAATTAGCAAGATCGCAAGCAGTAGAAAGTTGGTCACGCCTTTCGCTGAGCGTGTGGCGCTTGTCCTCCGCTACCACGACGACAGCCGGTAACCATGGCAGCAGCCCGCTTCACTTCCAAACACCACCGTCTCCTGCCGCATTCTCCGTTTCCGGTTTGTGGCAGGATGCTGAGATACGGAAGGAAACGGTCATGTCCAAATTTAAGGCGGTATCCCGGCATTTGCGTGGAGGAACTGAGGAAAACTGCGAGGAACGTAACCGCGTGAACTTTGACCTGTGGCAGGAAAACTTGACGTGTGGTTAGTGCTCGAAAACGGGCCTGCTGACTGAAATCTTACCTGAGGTTCGCTAGTTGATGTCCGAGATGTGGTGAGGAGATTTGCCACTCAGTCGAAAGTTGTATTTCATCGGCGGAGTGGAGAAGTCTAGCAAGTTACGTCACGTTTTCTTATTACTGTATCTTGTAAGATGGAAGCTAGCTTCTCTCCGCTGCTGGACCATGGAACTGAAGTTACGGCGATCTGGAGGGACACGCGGACACAGTGCCTGAGATTAAATCAACATCTTACAAGGCTAGAGAAAGGAAAAGCATTTTCTAAATATCTGTCGACCGAATGGGATTGTAAATGTTACGAAGAAATGGAATTAAGCTGAAGGTCGCAGAATATTATTTTGTTCCGCTATAAAGAGACGAAAACACGCACATTGATGAGCTCCATGGTTTTTACTCTTTTATAAATATTATTAGGGAAGTCGAGCTAAAATCCCAGTATTTTGGCGGGTCTGCCTACAAGTTTCTGATTGTTAAAGGCATGAGACAAACCACAAGCAAGAGAGAACTTTGTAGTTTGTATCTAGGTTTCTGTTTTGTCGTGCTAATGAATGTGAGGATGACGACATATGAAGAATTCGCTGCGTTTATAAAACTGGTCACGTTCCTGCAGGGCATTTGTTAGCGTTACGTCGGAACGGGTAGGCGCTGTAATGCACGGTTCATTGTTTCTGCTTCAAGTCATTCGTGCCTAACCGCGACTGCAAAGCACGCATTTGTTTGGCAGTGAAGGACGTTCGAATGAAATGGATCGTGAGCCTTATTTAAGAATCCGGTCCGTACCGCAAAGAAAACACAACACTTCGCCATTTCAAAGATCCACTCGTTAACGCCGTTTTCGGAAATAGTCGATGTTTACAGTGAGAATCATATGACACGCTTAAATACATTCTGTGGGCATAACGCCGAATTATTGAAAGTTAAAGCAGGTGGTACACATGCTTACCACTGGGTCGTCACATCTGTTACTGTGAATTTTAACGTTTAACGAAAGGGACTCATTCTTGAGAAGCTGATAGTCACTCTGCTAGTCAAATTTTCGACAATTTATGAAACCCCGAAGATTCATAGCTACAGGACCCCGTCCTGAGCCAGATGAATCCAGTTTACACCTTCGAAATCTTTACACTTGCATGATAGTTGTACGCTGAAAAAACTATTTGTTGTGTAATGTGAGATATCCTTCGGGTTGTGAAGACGCGCCCTGCTCAATAGAAGCCAACCCCGTTGTTGCGTAGTGCAGTGCTTTGGATGGAGCCTCAGATATTTTGGTACCCGTGCGGAATTTATTAAATATACAAGACGCGAAAACCTCAAATCTTACGTCGTAACAGCGAATCCGATGCAGCAACAGACTTCTGGGAACTTGATGTAAGTGGCTGGTTTTTTTTTTTTTTTTTTTGGGGGGGGGGGGTTACGTCAGCGAAATCGATTGTTCCCTGCTGCGTTGAGCCGTGCAGCGGACGATTGTGTGTACTTCGGTTGAAGAAATTCCATCTTGAATGCTTTGTGCAATCAAGGATGGTCAGAATGGCGACGCGTGTGATGCACACGGGGGAGAAATTAAGAAACATTGACTTTGTAATTTCACTAATAATAGTTTTGTACAAAATAACTGAGTCGTGGACTCGATTAACCAAGGTGATGGAAGACATTTATAGATATTTCTAAGAATATGTTTCTCTAGTCTGGTAGATGTTTACCGATGTTTCATACGTGCTTACTGCCTCTCATCGTCAGGACAACTACCTGATGATGGACGCAGTAAGAACCTCTGAAACGTCGAAGAACTGTCACGCCACGAGGCGCAACCCATGTTCAAGTCAGGTGATGTTGGTAGCAATGAAGACGGTGCCAGTGGGAACGTTCCTTTGTAATTTTGTTTGGCTTTTCAGTAGTGGCATTACTGCGGTACTCTTAACACGGCGACACAGCGCGATGGTGATTATTTCAATGTTTTGGACACGTTGGAAAATTCAAAGGGGGTCGGACTTTTGTTGATGACGAGAGTTCTGGGTTGCCGTTGACTGTAACATGAAAACCGAATTGTCAGCATTCGTGAATCTGAAATAAGCATCATTAAATTATTTCAGAATGACATAAGTTCAAGCGCAGATTCTTTTATCTGATGGAAGAAATGGACTCGTGTGCTTTTATACGTAGTGCTGAAAAAGCAGGAAAACCCTGGAACACGCGTGTAAAGACCGTGAATTGGTTGCGCTGTAAAGTCTTTTAATTTGTACTTAATTCCGAGCTTGCGTAAATTGTCACGTGACCAGCGAGAGCACCTCCACTCCGTTTGAGGAAAACGTATCTGTATTATGGGTCAGCATCGATGGCGTCCTTACGTAACTTCACACTTCTGCCTGATCTAAATTTTGCGTCACACGGTTCAGGTAACTCACTGCGAGTGGCCTTGTGGATTTCCACTTCATATATACGCTGGCGAAATTTTTTACACACAATCGCTCGTCCCATTTCCAGACGTGGCTGTTCCTTCAGTTCTTGGGCATCGTAAGTCTCCGTTTCTGGGAAAAGACCTTGTTCCTCGTGGGTTTACCCAACACGCCCACAGGGGTGTGGCCGGGATTCGAGCACAGGTTTCGTGACCTTTCCCCGCACTCCGGGGGGGTTCTTAAGCCATTTTAAGCCGCTCCTTTTCGACTGACACTAATACGCTGGTTGATCCAACAAATTGCAGTCTGTGGACCACCTACAACCCGCTTGAGCACTTGTCAGCAACTTTGGAATGTTTCCGCGATTTCGTAGATTGTCTTCTGGCGCTCGTAGTTGCAGCGATGATTAAATGTCGTTCTTCCGTGGATTTTACAGAGATTCCATAATTGATTACAGCTTTCAGAAGATTTTTTTCTTCTGGGTCCTGTTCTGGGTCTTGGTCTGCTTGAATATACTCACCTTTCTTTTGTTTGTTGAGACTGAGGAAAAACGCGATACACCTCGGATAGGAGGGCCGGTAATCCGCTACGACATTCTGCTCAGTTGACGGACGGACGGCGCGGTGGAACCCGATGGACCACACGTCCTCATTCTGAATACGACCCCGTCGTCTCGAAATCGATGTTTCTTTCGGAGTTTGCTGAGTCTGCAGTAATATTTGCGGTGTCGTGACGCGAATGGTCGAATTTCAAGGCCGTCAAATGTAAGTTCTGTTACGTCTTTTGTCGTCTCTGCCAGTGGGCCTTTCTGACCTGCAGACTTTTCCCTCCGTGTCGTAATTACGTAAAATACCAACAGACGTCGCGCGAGACGCGTGGGCGCTGTGTCATCTACGTATTTTAAATACGTACATTTTATTTGATACATTTTCGATCGGCGTGTCTGTGGTTTAAATTTCTTCTACTGTCTTGTATTTCTCGCCGCTGGTTGGAAACCATATTATGCAGTTTGTATTAAAGAAACGAACAGGCAGAATTGCCCCAGTTTTACTACTGGAAAGGAACTTGTTAATTAAAGGTCTTTTTAGATATGACACGGGAAGTTGAAACTCAGTGAGAGTCAGTGTTGTATTTTCGCACCGGATAAAAGAATCGAGAGTAATGTGGAATTACAGCGGGCAGCAAAACACAAACAACACGAGGAATTAGTGTTTGTAACTCCGGAGACAAATTGCGAGCGCTGTAGAACACATTGACCCTCGCGAATTTTATTGCCTGTATTTATGAACGACGCACGTTTTCATCTGAATGCACAAGAGCTGACAGTGAGTGGACCTCAAAGGCGTGATGAATCAGTCAATTAAGTCGTGGCGATGAATAACCAAATATTCAAAACAGGTAAATATGTGTTCGAAGGACGAAATTACAAATTTTACCGGAATACAACCTTCAGAATCCGTTACGTCACTTTGTAGGTCGTCGTGTAACAGAGGCAAGAGCACAGTAGCCTCGTAGCGAGCTGTTATCAGTTCGTATTTGTTAGGGCCGTTATGTAAATATTATTGCGAGCGTGTAAATGATACGACAAATTCGCCGGCGCTGTTATTTGCAGATCAATAAGCATAACCATCTGAGATTATTGTAACCGAAGGATTATGTTCATACTACAGGACATTTGTTTAACCCAGACTGCAACATTGTTTGCACATCCTTTTTAGAATGTTTCGTACGGTTTTACAAAGTGTTTCAGGGTCAGTATTCACTAGTTCACTATTGCGCTTATCGAAGAGCAGCTAATGATTTCGAGACTGAACGCAAATTCTTCTTGTGTTTGCGTTTGCGCAGTTGTCGCTGAGCAGCGGCCTGGCAACCAATGTGACCTTTACCTTAGTGCCACGGGGAGGGGCGGAAGGGGTCAAATATAAAAAGAAATTCAAGGCCTTCCCTCTGTTATAATCTTTGTGTAGGCCACGATCGCTTCCTTTCACATCCCTTCCAGTCCATTCTTCACTGTGAGTAAACTGACACAGCCTGGAAGAAACTACTTCTTTTGTTTGCAATCAAAATGTGATTCTTGCGTTGTATTCTTCTGTTTTTCTCAGGATGAGAGAGGAAGATTAATGCGAAGGAATATTGTCCGCTACGCCATGTTGTCTTACGTCATCACCATGCAGAAGGTCAGTTTCCGAGTGAAGAAACGTTTTCCCACATGGCAACACATGGTCGATGCTGGTGAGTACGGATATTTTCAGTACGCTACTGGTTTCTAATCTGCTCGTGAAGGATCCTGTTCTTCCAGCTGACACCTGGGGGCTCCTTCCGAGGCAAGATCCGAGCCTCGTCCATACCGTCAATAGGCAGTCGTACGGCGTAATGCATAAAGCGATTTGTTCGGTGTTTACAAGATTTATCGCAGTGCGGCGTCAGTGTTTTTTCATAGTAGTAAAGGTAGTCGGAGCGTGAAGAAAGCAAACAGCTGGGTCTGTCCTGCACGTCCTCTGCGAGTGCATTTGAGACTGTCTGATGTTCTGCTGTCTCGGTTAAGTCCAATGTAAGCAATCACGGAACACACCCTTGGCTGTGTCGTGTGTACTTATTACGTCTGTGTGTTTGATGTGGCCGTAATACAAACACACTTCTCGCTGGTAATGGAAAAATCGCTGTGCGTCGGGCATTTCGTTTGTAATTACTATTTGCACAGATTAAGACAAATATAATATTCAAGGGCACTGTGAACACTGCTATAAATAAAATGTCTAGTTTTGGAAAATTCGAGTGCCGTCGAAACGCTTCGTCTCCGTTGTCAGTTTTATCAGACTGTGCAATTATCGCAAAAACTTCGCGCGTATTACCAGTTACGTTTGATAGAACACGAAATTCTGTTTTGCTGTTATTTCTTCATTTGTTCCACTCTTGCATGAAGTAGCCTGAAGATAGCAGCAGTATCGCCTTGTCAGCTGCTGTTGGCCTGACGCGGCCACAGAAATGAATTGAACTCCGCGGATCAGAATCGTTCTCGAGCAGTCGAACGTCGCTCAGCTGATCAAATAACTCCCCGGCATTAATTCGTGAAATGTCGACGTTCATTACCGTGTTCACAAGAGCCAGTTAAGGTCAGTTTTAGCTTAATTATCCTGTCTGTTGCCTGTGACTCCCAAGCGAAAATGGTGTATCCCTTTCAGAGCTTCCAATTGAGATTTTATATAATTTTCCATCTCTCTTATGCGTGCTGCATGTCCCTCCCATTCGGACTCCCAAATATTATACCGAAAATCACGAGACGCGCTCTTGCCCAGCTGCACGAAGATACTCGTGCGTGTCGCTGCAGTGGTTCATTTCATGGCATCTTGACTCGGACAATCCTCCAGGCGTGACGGAGTTATCCAAAGGTCGATTGCAGAAAACGAAACTTGCATTCTGAACAGCGAGGGGCGAGTGTTGCGAGTGATGCTGAGTAAGCAGTCGCGGACAGCCGACAAGGGGTTGCCATTGTGAAGATCGCGCGAGTAGTAGTGAAACAGATTAAAACAAAATTGGCACGAAAATGAAACGGGCCTCTAGGCTCGTGTTAGTACGCGCGGTCGAAACAAACCAACAAATTTTAATTTAACTGAAATGTAAAGAACGTATCCTTTAATCGCTTTGCCCGAGTGAAGAAACACTACTCCAGTCTCATATATTAGCCTGCCGATATTCTTGTGGACTGAAAAGTACTGTTAACTTGAGATTTCAGTTCAAACGAGCGGCAAAACACGCGGACCGTCCAATTAGTGATAGACGTTTCAGTCGTCCAGGAAACAGACCCGTATTTGTCGCCAGTCTGATTGGTTCTTGCATGAAATTGACAATACACACGTGAACTGCGGATTGCTGAAGAAACGGTTGTACCAGACAGGTCGGCCGGGTAACATGTGATGGACTCCGACACGTGTACGTCGGTCGAGTGTTGCCCAGAGCGTGTGTCCGTTGTTATTTTTAGTCGGCGTTTTGTTCTGTCTGATGGCCTGACGCCAGTGGCTACCGCAGACTGTACTTTTCCAGGTACACTGTGAATCACAGGTGTCTACTTTGCATATTTTAAACAAACCTTTCATTTGAGTCGCTTAAGGAGAGGCCGTAATTGTTAGGTGAGGAATGTTCAGCGGTACGGGACACGAAGGACAAATGATGCCTCAGTGGCTGTAACGCAAGCCCCAGAGTCCTCTTCTTTCGTGCTTAAGGCTCGAGGTATTATCGACGCACATCAGCGTGCAGCAACCAATTAATTTCAGGTTCTGAAGGCTTCTAATGAAGATGAGCGTCTTCTGAGTGTTGCACCATGCAGTCTTATACAAATTTACGGGCGTTTCAGAGGTATTTGCTGCCTCCATCATCAGGGAGATGAAAACTCTGAAACGTCGGTAAACTTTTAACGCATTGCAAGGCGCAACCCAGAAGACCGCCATCTTCGTACTCGACGCCGTGAGAACCTGAAATCTCACAACGATGTTTTTCGATGAAGAAGCGCGGTGTTTTCTTAGGGGTGAGAATCGAATTCTTAAATGTTATTTCGACGAGCGTCGGGTTTCTCTGTGTCTGGTATTTGGTTGTAGTCGTGAATGCGCAAACTAAGGAATGTGTCCGACGTGTCAACGGACTTGGTATTACGTTTATTTCTCACCGATATAAATTAGAACTGTTTAACATCGAATCCATCCGGCAACTTTAATTTTTCGCGAATTTAAAAGAGTTACGTGATAATGTCTATTCATTAAAGAGGAAAGAATTTTTCCCACCTGAAGCCTGTCGTGTAACGATGAGCCCACAGTCGAGCAAGTAAGTTCCCACACCGACCGCCTTAATTAAAATGCTGAGAAGTGTTGAGGGTTCATCTGTCGCTGAATGGGACTCGGTTGGCGTGTCTCGTCTGAATTGCTAAGTGCTACTTGGCAGAATCAGCTGTTACTCGTTAGGAATAAATCCAGGAACACAAGGTTGTCGGCTTTATCCGTGGCATTACAAGTTGACACTGTGTCCACTCTGTTAAAGATCCAACAACGTTGTTGGATTATGCTATTTGAGGCATTACGTCGTTATAACATTAGCTCAGTAAGTCGTTCTAAATGTTGTTTATGGACTTGTCCTCTCTGTGTCAGGCAGTCTGTCGGATTTCTGCTCCGAGCGCTCATTCCTCTTCCTAAACGCGGACTGAATAAGTAAATCGACTCTTGAACGACGTAAAACTGTCTCGTCGCACTGAAAAGGGCTTTTTATGCCTCGTTCTTCTCGTTTTTCTTTCACATTCTTCGATAGTTATTTTTTTATTAATTACCCCGTGACTCAGTGTTCAGTTCTGTCGCCTAGAAACGGAATTTGTCGACAGTCACGTGTTTTCCAGTTGCACTGCTTGCGGGTGAATCACCTGCCGCTGCTGGTATGTAATCTGACCACTACAGCCTTGCGACTGCATATTTCACAGTTTGGAATGCAAATGAAGATCTGACAGCAGCGCTACATTCTTACGCTTGAGCTGGGGCGTGCTACGTCACACGCAAGGGGTCATTAAATCGCGGTGGTATTTCGGGTCCTGTAGGTCTAACGTTGCGTATCCTTTGGGTGAGGCAAAACTCTACAGAATAGATCGTGGCTTACTTTAATGTGACTGCTCAGTCACCAGAATTTAGCAACGCTCTTGATCGGAGAACGAGGTTTTACCCAGGTGCCTTCTTTTTCATTCAGACTCTTGCCAAAGACATTGAAGCAGCTAGGATGAGGTTTCTAAGGCCTGTCGGAGGCTGTGGAAGAATAACTGACCGCTAGCAAGCAAAACAGGTTTCCAACAGACAAAATAGCGTTCTCACTTAGACACAATATTGACGACACTTTAGTCTTAAGCGCGCCCGATCTGACAGATACGTAAACCTTTTAATTTCACTTCCGTTGCTGAAGATTTAGAAACCACTCACTCACTGCCTTTGAGCTGCTGACCGTAGAACGTGCATGAGGTCAGAAGGCGAGCTCTTGGAAGGTCACCCACTCCCTACCACACTTTGGCCTGCGCGAAGCATGTGACCGGTTTTAGTCACATATTTAAAAGAGGATACTGTATCAATTATCCTAATTTTACCCATTATTTTTTTACGACGTTAGCTATGGGTCGGGAAGTTTGGTTGGGGGTGGGGGGTGCAGTGAGTGGTCGTCATAAGCCACTGTTCGGAAAGGATCCGAATTGGCCAGAGGCAGAGCGTGACAAGGCGCTCACCATAGTTCGACGAACAACTTGTTTTGACCCAAAGTCACTTCCTTTGGAATTCCAAGCCTTCTCAAGTGGCTGATAAGTTACTTACAAGCTGAAAGAAAATCAGCTTCTGAAAATCATTAATATGAAGCTGCTGGAACAAGTAGTTCCTGCCTCGTCACAAATTCCGAGACCTGCATGAACCGGCGTTACACTTGTACGTCGCCGATGGACTGCTGTCGCCCCGTGGGGAATATGGCGCCCGCCAGACAAGTTCCGCAGACCCGTCCAAGCGGTAAACTTTCTCGTTTCTTAGCAACAGGCGTCTCTGAGTAATTAGTTCTCCAGTGATTGCTGTGCTTTGTTATGAACGCTTGTGTCTGCGTCTGCATACCTCGCAGGGATGTACATATCGGACGCTCTGGTGATTCTTCGACCTGAAATCGGGTCAGCAGACTGACCGATGCCTTGGCGGCGCCAGTGCACGGCGCCTCTGCACGGAGGCTGTAATTACCCGACAGCAAGTGGCAAACTGGGAGCAACGAGAAAGTCGCGAAGTACACTCACGGGAAATTAAAATGCTCGTCCTACATTCCGTGAGGGCAAAGTTTTATCTCGCGTTTAATTGGAAAATTGGAGGAGCAGCTCCACGCATTCTTGACCTTGGTACTAGATGGTGTTAGTTACCTGATCCGGCGTTTCTGCTTGCGAAAGTGGCAACGGAGGATCCCCCACTGACCCGCAGAACCACGAGGCAAATGCGAGACCTCGTGTCCTGGCGATGCGTGCATCTCCTAACTTGTTTTACTCATCTGATCTGCACGCGTAACTTGATTGTCGGTCGTGAAGACAGAAATATTTGCTTACCTTCTCCGACTAGAACCGTCTTCAGTAAATTATATTTTCCTGCGGTTTCTGAAATTATTTATTTCTTATACTTCCGCGGTCATTACCTGCATCATCTGTGTCAGGTACTGGCAGATAATACAGGATGAGCCATAATTATGACTCGAATTAGAGGCGCTCTAACTCTGAAATGAGGAAAGCTGCGGATATCAGACCAAGCGCATCATACTGAAACGAACTGCAAGTATGTTCTTACAATTTACATTTCCGTACGTGCTTAATATGACTCGCCTGGTGATTTCAGAGTTACGTTCTTTAAATCGGGACTTAATTGTGACTCACACCGTATTTGGATCTGCACGTTTGCAGTTACATACATGCACTTGTTCTCAGAAATATTCTGGTATCAATTTACCTTCTTTCGGTTTGTCAGAGCTCATTTTCTGAAGTGTCTGCATCAGGAGCCTTATAACTTACAAACTGCTCAGAATATTAGAAGGTTAATCAGATCAGAAGATTGGAAGGATTTGTGGGGAGATGAGAAATGCGTGCCAAATTTTAGAACGAAAAACCTCAAAATAAAAATAAATATTAACATTTATCTTAAAGGATGTGAACTCGATTAATTTATCATTTATTAAGTTGATTTTGTATGCAAAGGACTGTGTCCACCTAACGCTGGGTGGTTTGGATTCAACTGGCTCGGAATAGCGTCGAGTGTTGGGCTTTTGCGAACACGGTAATGAACCCTCGGGTTATATAAAAGGAGGGTAATTTTTTTATCAATGAGCGACTGTTAGCGTCCGAGACTCACTCTGCACCATAAACGTTTGTTAGATACTTAATTGGTAGTAAGTGATTAAATTAACAAAGTAGGTACTGATCTGGAGTATCAACTACTCAGCGCACTAAAGGATACAAAGCAGATCTCGTTCTTTACAGCAAAAGCTTCAAGACTGCATTGGAAAAGTACAATCGCATAACACGGCTGCAATATTCATGTCGGCGAGTGATCGCAGGTTGCCGTGATCCAGAACACAATGTAGCACCAGGGCAGTGATCTGAAACTGTCTTATGAAACTCTCGCCTGAACTAGTCGAAAGCTGAATTAGAAACCAGGATTGGGAAACGCGTAATTTGCCCTTTGCTGTTAATTCTGTGCAGATAGGAAACAGAACACTTTTCTATGAATTTCAAGGCGTGGGATAATGAATAAGTAACCCCGTAAATAAAGCGACCGGTTAGAAGCCGGATAACCGATGTTTGATCCCCGACGGTGATATTTATTTCGTAATCGCGTCCTGTGTAGACCATTGTGCCCGGGGTGCAGGGGCCTGGCAAGGCTGCACGCCAAGACGTTGTCAGCTATAGCCGTTGTGACTGCTGACTCTTGAAGCGTTGTGAAAAGTCTTGTAAACTATGCCAAATCGAGAGCGCCAATTTGGCTTTTGTTTTGGGATAAAATGCATTAGAAATTGGCAATTATGCACCGCCATGTGTTAATTCAGAGCCGTACTTAGCCGGAACTTTCTCTTTTTGTGACGGAACTGAAATCCGTATAAAATCCACATTAAAATTGTGTCTCGAGTCGAATACTTTACCTACGAAACGTAACTGATCTAGTTCCATATTCGCTGTGTGTGTGTGCCAATTTATTTTCGTGATTGTTTTACTTATCTGAGGAATTGTGAAATTGGAGAAACGTAATTTTAGCAGTTGATACAGTGTCACTAAATCCACGAGTCTTCAGAAGCTCGAAATTACAGGCCTATATTGGGGTGATGTTGGTTAGACTTTTCAGTGACTCTGTATCAGCTGCTGATGTCCGTTCGCTCTATACGTCAGCTGAAGGCGAACGTAGAACGTAGAACGCAAGGACCTCTGAAACGTCGGTAAACGTCTATCAGACTACACGGCGCTACAACCCGTAAGACAGCCATCTTCGTACTCACCGCCGTGAGAATCTCAAATGAGGTTGTTCTTTGTAATGGTAAAGTGTTGTTTTCTTTGCAGTACGGACTGAATTTTTTAATATTAATATTTTCGAGCTTCGGCTTCAGAGGGTTAAAGGCGCTTGATGGAAGTGACAACCGATCGGTCATTGGACGGCGCCGCTGATACAAGTCACGTGTGTAGTCGTCCAATCAACCGGCTCGGCAGTTCGTCTATAGGAATGCGGGTCATGGCTTATTGTTCTCCCCTGTATCTATAGGTCCTTGTCTCAAACCTCTGTGGGAATTTCAATCTAGACTAGCAGATAAAGATCAAAAAATGTGCGAATTGACTGGTGCCACACATTTCAGAATATTCCGTCTTCTCGTCTGCTGTCTGAAATATAAAGATTAAATTATTTATTTCTACAATTTTACCTGTTGTTTTTTGGGGCGGGGTGAACGCAGATTGAGGATGTTTGAGAATTGAGTGATAAGTAAGGCGAACATTGGGCCCGAAGGGGGATGAAGTGACCCTGATGGTGGGAAAAAAAATTGGGCGATAAGAAGATCCATAATTTGTATTCTTCACAGGATATTATCAGGAAGATGGGTTGGAATGTAGCACGAATTGGGGAGATGGTAAATGCGCACAAAATTTTGAGTGGAAAGCCTGAAGGGAAGAGATCACTCGGAAAACAAAGGCGTAGATTGGAGGTCGATATTAAAATCTGTCTTGGAGAAATAAGGTTGGGGAGTATGGATTGGATTCATCTGGCTCAAGGCAGGGACCAGGGTGTACCTTCGGGTTCCACAAACGGAGAGGAGAACGTCTTGGCTGTCTGCTTCATGGCGCTAGCCACGGAGAAGGTTCCGCGTTGCTTCCGCTGATAGACGAGGAGGAACAGCCCTCATTATTCCGCATTCCGTCCAGCTATCGGGGCGCAGGCTTGCGTGGGGTCACGTTACTTGTGTCAGTCCAGCTGCAGCCTTGCCCAAGGCGGCACTTCGGATGAATCATCTTCCAGGAAAGGAAGTCCCGCTGCCTTGTCATCCGCTGTCGTCTGCATCTTGACGTATCCAGATCGTCAAACGTTCTTACTTGCAAGCGGCGTTACAACTTGGGAAACCCGCGAGGACGTGGAATTCACTGGTTTCTGGCGAAATTAAGTTGTATTTTTTAAATATTGTTGAAAAACACACAAAAGGGAAGTTGGTCCAGACAATATCAAGACAGCAGGATTTGAGGTTCCGACGTCGGCTCGAATATTTGCGCGATTTGTGGTCCGAGGTGCGATGTCCTCTTGCAAATTCCTCTGTAAGTTTTTCTATTCTCGAGACTTCGGAGTGGGTAATGCAGACGGAGCATGACGCTGACCATATGGCACTGTACCCTCCCAGAATTCTCCTGGTTAGATCGAAGGAATCCACAGAATGAAACCCGTTCTCGATTCTTTTTCTGCAAATACAAGCCCCACACTGTAAAAAATCTCCTCATAATCCCCACTCTACCCTAATGTTAAAATCTAGGGCAAAAGGGAAAGGGCTGAAATTTCGGCGTCTTCCTGAAACAGTGCTTGCTCTATTTCCGGTCTGTAGGCTCTCTCTCTCTCTCTTAGCTCTTGGGTTAATTTCTTCCCGCCATCTTAATGGCACTGTAAACATCACAGAATCATCGAAACAGTTTGAGATAAAACACATCTCGGAGTGTTTCGGCGGCTCTCGTTTCTGGCAAGGCAGCGCGAAGTGGGGATTATTCTGTTTCCTTATAACAATCTGCAGCGTCTACCTCCGAAACGTCGGTATTATTTTTTAGAACAAATATTGATAACACTTCTGACGTTCTACCATGAAGGAGGATGCGGAGAGTCTCTCCGAAAGCTTCATATCTGGGAGACAGTTTAACACCTGAGGAAAATCGTGCAGCTAAGTCAATAAATCGTTCAACTACTGTGTTGTTCACTGGAGGATCTGGTACTTAGTTCCCAGAAGAAACTTTTTGAATTCGACCCTGCGGCGTCTAGAGAAATTTCGCCGGTCTAAATAAAGCCTTCCGCGAAAGTTCGGATTTGCGTTGTAGGTCATTCATGCCCTGAGATGTCTCGGCCACTTACTTACTTGCCTGCCACACAGCCGAGAGCAGATCTGCACAGAGAACTTGTAGATTACCGTACGCAACCTCATTCAAAAAAGGTTTTGTTTTCCCCAAATGCACGGTAGCCATGGATAAATTGTTTGAAATTCTGTTCTGCAGGTCTGATGATGGAAAGCGAGAAGAAGATCTTTGAGATGATGGACGAAAAGACGGAGATGTCCAAGTACTGGATGCCTCTAATCTGGGCCACGAATATCATTAATCGCGCACGCAAGGAGTCTCTGATCCTCAACGACCACGTGGTACAGACAATGCTCGTGGAGCTGTCGGACATCAGGCGGAGACTGGGCTCGCTCATAGGATACGACACCGTCTGTGTGCCCCTGGTGTACACCCAGGTCAGTGGCAGCACAACCCAGCCTCTTAATGACATCATCCTGTATATGTATGAACGTTCCTTGAGAGCACTTTGTACGTGATACCTTAGGGATAAATATTGATGGCCACAAATGTTTTCAGTCTCAATAATAGGCCTTACCGGTTAGTGTTCTGTTCAGTTTTTTTCTCATTGTAGGTAAATTCATTTGCAGTCGGTATTTTGTTTTCCGATTTATGGTAGTCTGTAAGCCTGCCTCAAGAAACCAACCCATCGTTTTGCAGACTAACAGAGTTTTTGTCATTTCCGAAAGGGATTTGTGGGGTTGGGGAGATTAATCCTCCTCAGTTCCCTTGATTACGCTTATGCTTCCATCAAGATCTATCTTAATCTTTAGAATATTCAAAAAGCTTTAAAAGCAGAACTATTGGCCTACAAGTCTGTTTGCTATTTATTACTAGTCTTTGCCACTGATCTGCGTTGTCAACAAATCTGTCTCGCCGAGCTGCAGTTTTGTTAACGGTTGTAACTTCTTGGAATTCTGAATAGCATCGAGTTCACGTGCTCTTCCAACGCCTTGTGGATGGCAGTATAACGGACGTGGTACAGACAGTGATGAAAATAGACAAGCAAAGTATTTCCACTTCGCTCTCACCTCAAGTTCTCTGGAAAGAAACAGACGGGGACCCGCGGTCTGAGCACCCAGTGGTCGCTCAACATTGCACTGTCCACTGCAGTGGCGAGGACTCAGCTGACGAGAATTGCGAGTCTTTGAAATCGCAATTTGCACCCCAGTCTTGACTAATCTCTTGAGTACTAGCCTGCAGTAACCTTAGTATTCAGCTCTGAAGATGGAGGCAGTATGTTCTTCGAAACGTTGGTGTCTACATACAAGTCGATGTGGTAATGAACTTTGGGGTTCCGTAAGAGACTGGTTATTGGCATCCTTTCAATTAACAGAACATTTTGCACAATATTGTCTCACTCTGTTGGCAGTTCTACTTGAAACACGGCTTCGGACATGTGCGTTGTCACCGTTTTGGGTCTGTCTTCAACGGCAGTCTCCTGTGATTGCTTATTAAACTTCAGTTGCTTGTTGCTTTGACGTGAATAGATTAATAGCCAAGACTCATTTATTGTGCAGACGAGAAGACTATTGTTAAAGAACAGACGTATTTAAACCGGTCCGTTTATTATTAACCTCTCGGAGAGAAATGTAAAGACTTCCCGGACTGGAGTAGTTCCAGGTAAGCCAAGAGCAGACTTCCGTAAACAAGCCATTCGTTGCTGTCGAAGTATTGGAATAGCCTGTGCTCATTTGGAGCGACTGCTGACAAAGAAATCATTGCAGCTTTAAAAAATCTAGTCAGTAAGTTCCAAACGTTTTATAAAACGCGAGTGTTCATTACCGCGATTACAAGAATCCGTCAGTGGTTTCTTATTTGCTGTACATCGCATCCTGCTTCTCTAAGATTCGTTTTAATATTATCCTCTGATGTAGGTCTAAGCCTAAGGCTTTCAGATTGTCTAACTGAAATAATCTTATTGTTGTAATCCCCATGCGTGCTATGTGTCCTGACCATCTGAACCCTTCTTCATTTGATCATAATACTTAGTGAAAAGTACAGGCTCATCACGTATTTTCCTTTATCTCCTCTGTTATGGCATCTCTTAGTTTAAAATATCCTCCTCAACACTTTTGATTTCAAACACCCGTGTTATTTTGTTGAGAGTCCGAATGTCGCGTCCGTACAAAGCAATAGATGGAAATAAAGTGTTGAACTGCCGAAACCAGTGGTATTCAACCTTTTTTTGTTCGCGTACCCCCCAGATATAATTTCTCTTCAACTTTGTACCCCCAAATTTAAGTTATACATAGTATATAATCTACATCTAAAATAAATTACATTACTGATTATTCAGTGTTTATCATAAAATAATTTTTTTTTTAAATTTCACGTACTCCCTAAGATGTCTTCGCGTCCCCCGGGGGTACGCGTACCCCAGGTTGAATACCACTGGCGAAATGCTTTTCTCGCTCAATATTCTGCCAATTTCGCAACATGGCGGCTTGGCCGAAGACACATTCAACGTACCCCGTGTCTTGTTTTGATACGGCACAACGGTCGAATGTACGTGTATGAGTTACGGTAATTAACGTTGTACAGTATGTTCCATTAAAAAGGCATCGCTAACTACAACAGCATTTGTGAGCCTTGCTGGCATCAGTGTAATATGACAAATGACTTTTAGGTACGTTCCAGAACGTTTCTGCAGAATGTCCGCCATCTTCTCGAAGGAAAAACATTCGCCCGTTTTAGTCGATCTATTTGAAATTGTCTTTAAGTTTATTAGATTTCGTGGGGAATTGAAATTAACTCTTTTTTGAGGAATCTCCACAGAAAGAAGTGTTCTTGAATACGCCGTGTCCGAAACTCCACGTTGCAATTCCCTTGTACGCGCCTTTCACATAACTGGACTTTGTCGGAGTCCATTTTCTATTGTTTAAGTCTTACACGTTGCCAACTTAAACCTCAGTGTTCCATTCGTCAGCATGCGTGGTGACGCGATCTCGGATTTGTTTTTCTTCCTTGGTGCTATCAGCGGAAAAAGTCGTTAAACTCATTGATTCGGCTTGAATAGCTTCATTGTTCGCTGTTAAGTTTTCTCTACGACGCGACGCCGTAAACAATAAAATGTAGTTAATTTCAAGTGCCGTTGAACAATGTTTGCGTAAGAACTGTTTTCCAGATCAGATGGCCTTAACGGGTGTAATTTAAACTGCACACAAAACGCGTATGCACGTCAGAGTTTCAGTTAAATAAGTGAATGTACAAAATTGCCTTTCTCGTAGAGGTGGGAAATTTACGTCAAAAGAGCTGCATTGTCTTTTCCCTCAGCCGGACTATTTTTGCTTGCCCGAGGAAGTTTCGCGAATCTAAGAATGTTGCATTGCAGCTGAAGGAACTTTGTGGTTTTTCTTAGTGTTCCCATGAACGAGGTAGCTGCTGTCTGTAGTTCAGGTTCTAAACTAATAAAAGGGTTTACGAATATGACAAATCCGCCATTTTAAGTCGGACTGTGACAAGATATTTATATACGCCAACATGTTGCTGCGTTGCCACGTGAGGGCCAATCCCACGAATAGTTGAAATTGCAAAGGCGTTTTCTATGCTGGCCGCTGTCTGGGGACGTAACAGCCTCTTTCTTTGTCGTGCTGTATCCGACACCAGGCAAAGCTTTTGTTGTCAGGGAGACTGCGTTGTCCGTCGAGGGTACTCCATGGCGTTTGCTGTGGGAACAGCTTTGTGCTTGGTCTGAAGCGAGGACGGGCGTGTCCCACCTGTGGCCCGGACAATGA
>NW_019060496.1:362442-395090 GCF_000696155.1 Zootermopsis nevadensis | reverse complement strand
TCCGTGCGATCGTCGAGTACCACTTACTCGTCGGGCTTGTTTGGCAGAGGTCGCCACAACTCGGTTTATTCGAGTCCTGAGGCGGGACCTCCGGGGCCCGCGGGCCCACCGAACTCCGCGCTTCAGCACAAGATGTCGCTGTATGACAGACTGGTGGGCCGCAAGTCCGGACGCGGTCATCGGGGTGCCAGCAGGCAAGGTGTGTAAGAACTACGCAGAAAGTTAATTTTTGCATTTCCAGATTGAACCTAGAAATTAAATTGGAAGCAGATCTACCCGCGCGTAACAGACTCTACCGCCGACCCCCGTGATATTCGAGTCAAGGTCACCGTGGTTGCTAGGCCGCTGCTCACGTCAGTTGCGCGAAAGCTGTGTACGTGCGATCGTGGTGAGTTCTTTCTCCGTCGTGAAGCTGTCAAGGGAGTTCCTGTTAAGACAACAGAAGTCCGACTGGTAATAAAATTCCGGCACACAGGAGGAAGTGTTCATGGAGCGACAAAACAGCTGACATGAGGACCGCACCGACTTCAAGCAGCATCAGCTGTTTGGCTACACGAAGGGCTGACCAAAGTAGCCACCTTTATATGAGCGTCTTGCCAATGGTGGTGTTCTATCTGTCGTTAAATCGTGTCTTCAGCAAAGTCATCAGGTTGAAGTGCGATGGTAGGGTCTTCATGCTCCCTGTTGCGTGTTCCCGGTCAGTAACACGCAAAATCCTTCGTAATGCATGCCATTGCAGTTCGCAACTGTTCCAAGGCCGTTGTCGGCAAAGCAGAAGGAAAGACAAATCATCCAGCAGTTCGTCGTAGTAAGTTGTGTGACTGGCCGAGACTACGTGAAGTCACGGACCCCCAATCTGCCAAAACAGTTGCGTTTCTGTCGTCAGCAGATTGCATTGAGCAACGGCTGCACATTTATAACGAACGCACAGCCTCTCAGTTCTGTTTCCACTTAGAAGCAGGTGAATTTCTTCAGGGCGGAACTTCTCGCGAATGAAAATATCTGGGTGGAATTGTGAGTTGTCCAGGTTTTGGATACTCCGATTAGTTAAATATTATCCAGCGTTCTCCAGAATGAACTGGAATCTGTAATATCGGAAAAACAAACTGTCAGCCAAGACGCTTTGGTTATCACTGACCGCGGACTTTAGAGACTCTTTAGAAAATTATGCGGTTGAAACATATTTTTTAAATGCCCAGTAAATTTTAGTGTTGAGGACCAGAGCCCATATTATATAATTGTACGTACGATGATGGAAAATGCTTTATATCAGCTAGAAGCATTTGGGATAAAAGAAATTTCAAGAGAATTATGTGTATTGCAAATTGGATTGCAGCTTGCCAGCCTTGTTACATAGCCCGGTTGATTACAAGAAAAGCCAGTCGTATTGACCGTGCGCATTCCGAGACATCAACGCACGGAACGCAGTAACGTGATTTACTTCTCGTATGTCGACACGTGAGCTTCAGTAAACTTTCTTGCTGGCTGCGAAATATCGTCTTGTCTTGTCTCACAGACCCCGTTGGCACAGAATTCTCGTGGATCATTCACCGATTCTGGAATCTGCCCAGAAAAAAATAAATAGACCGTCTGGTGGTACCCGAGACGCCTTGCAAGTAACAACACTTTCTATTCTGTGAGCTCGTTTGTCTTGCTGACTTTCGTCATGTGTTTACTTGTGTACTCCCATCATCACGCAACGCCTCCACTTTCATGAACTGAAATAAAAAAATATAATCTTCGTAGGTTTGGATGTGCTCTTGTCCATCTGCCCGTCGTTATAGTTTAGGGCCGTCTGATGCATCTTCGTGGGTCTCGGTATGAACTTCATGCCCCAGAGGTCAAGCTAGCTTCGTGATTCCTTCATTTCCTGTCGTTGTTAATACCAATATGGTGGCCTTGGGAACTTCTGAGATTGGCGAGACAATATACAGGGTGGTTCATAGGTTCATTCGCGTCTATAAGAATACAAAGAGCTCACCATCTGGAGCATGTGTGTGTGTGTGTGCACAAGGAATGTTTAATCTCTGTTGAATTCTGAAATTGATTGTGGTGACAAATCTTTGATCTTATGGAATTAAAACAACAACATAGCAGCCGCTCGAATTCCATATTCAGTTTTTAGTTTAATGGCCGCTAATCGACCAGCTCAGTCGATAAGGTTCGATTATTACGGGACCTGGTATTGCCTATTTGCCCACGGCGTTAAGGCGGGGTTTGTGGAACATGTTTGAGGCTAATCACTGCAGGCGAAGTTTCTGGAATGTCCTATTGTATTTTGTGTTGATTATAAAGACATATGAAACGCTATAAATGTTGGTTGTGGTCGCTCCATGACACTAATGAGCGAATTACGTGGCACGACGACGAAGTGACATGGTTTACACTCAAGACCTTGTCCGGTTTGTTGAACACGCATTTCTGTGGGATTTCGTATCATTGATGGACTCTTGTAAAGAAGCTGCCTGCCTTCAAAGCTGAGGATGCTCTCAAATGTTCGCGTCACGTGCCTAGACTCACCTGCACAACATTCGCGTAGAAATTTAGGAATAATGAAGGAAGAAGTTTTAATGAGATCATTTATTGATCCAATTCTGCGCAGAATTGGGTCAATAACACATGATGAGGTTTAAACTACGTCAGTCAACAAAGCTTTTTCTTCTTCTTCTCCTCCTCGTTTTGCAGGAACCACGAAGATGAATGGGTCGGCCGTCCCTGTAGCTCTGAAGAATCGGCCGCGCATTCCAACGCCCGATGTCACCAAAGAGGTCGTTGATCGTGAAAACAAGTTGGCACACATGAACAGCGCGGGGGGAGGGACCAGCGGAGGGTTCTCCGGTCAGGTGGTGGTGAATGGCGCTCACCACCACCACCACCATCACCAAGGGTACTCCACCGAGCTGCCTGTCGTTCAAGTGGTGCTGTCTCCGATACAAGAACTGGAGAACGGCTCTGGTGGTCACCATCACCACCACCACCACCATCACCAGGGCGGTCCGGGGGGCACTGCAGCTCTTGCCCAGGCAGTCCTGTCGCCTGCCCTCACGACGGCAGGCATCAGCTCCGTCACGTTGAACGCAAACCCAGGCTCGGCAACGGCGGTTCTGACCACGGCGCCCGTCACCGTGGCCATGAGCCAGCCTCTGCTCAAGTCCCTGGGCTTTGGAAACTTGAGCCCCAGCGCATCCATGACGCCGCCACAGCCCCTCCACGTAGTCCAGCCCACGGTGACACTGACAGAACTCAGTTCGGGAGCAGAGGATGACGGCACGAGCAGCGCCAATGAGAACGCGACACGGGATGACCGCAGCAGGAAGGCGAGTGTCGTCTCGCAGGCCAACTCGACGAAGAGAAGTGAGGTTTACGTGTAGGTCTTCCGCTGTGAACCACGACAAAGTATTAGGAGCTGCACGGATTTCTTCGGGAGTCTGTGCTCCAATAATTCCAGTCCCCAGACGCCCAGAAGGTGTAACATCGCCGTTAGTTGCGTGTTACAACTAAAAGTGGAGGTGAATGAATTCAACGTGGTCACAGCAAATGACGTAGTTGGTGAATTTTGTTTGTGTGGGAACGCAGAAGAATTTTAAGGAAATACCGCGAAAGGCCACGGCTTTAAGCCAGAGTTGAAAGATGTCTCTGTCCACGTCAGTTCAGACAGAGAAAACGATGACTTGATTGTATTACTGTAGTTTTAAGTCACAGATGGCGCTGAGTGAGTGAGAGAGTCAGCCTAAAATACTAATTCACTTGCGCGTGCGTAGAAAGAGAATTACAGTCTCTGCTATAATTTTATTCGGTTCTCCAGACCATTCAGCATTTTGTTGCAGACAAATGACACAGCACGCAACTTGGAATGCTTTTTAACTTCAGAATTTTGATATTTATCTGTAAGCGAGACTGCTTAAGCAGTATTTTTAAGTGAACTTAACTCAGTGCTTCCCTCGTCTCGGCTGAGGTAAGTTTACAAGAAGTGGCGTGAACACTTCCTGGACGCAATTCAAGTGCACGTTCGCTCTCACACCTGACCCATAGTTCGTGCATTCTTATTATTGATTAATGTTATTTTGAGCATTGTTTTAATGAGTGGACTTGAAGAATTTGGATGAAATATACAATTGTATGAGTGCGTATTTATAAAAAAAAAAAAAATTATAACATTCGTTACCATTACCCATCATCAACAATTTGTTGTTGTGTTCCACAACCACAGAAATGTCTTTTACAGATCCCAACAAATTCATTTCCCTTCGTTTTCATGTTTAAAACTCCCTGTTCCGACGCACATGACGTAGTGGGCCTGTCATTTGTCTTCGGAGTGTTTGTGGCGCGGTCTGCTGGTTGCGACAGCAACTCCGAAGGACCGTCGACGTGGGCACTTGACATCGTTAGGCGAACGTCGTCAAATTGACAACAGGTTTTTATTTGAACGACGATAAATTCCGAATTCTGCCAGAGTATTTTTTATCAAATAATTTCCGAGCGTCTCTGGATTGATTTTTATCGCTGGCCGCTTCCGTCCTGCGTCTGCCCTGAGCTAAGAAAATGAGGTTAACGCTCTCCAAGAAGTTTCTCTGCGTGTCGTTATCAAGACAGACGTCTTTATTGTCCCGCAATGATAACGATTTCATATCGCCATTTTTTGTTCGTTTTACAGTGACTCAAGTACGTAACCTTGCGAGCGAGAAAATAGTTCGAGGTCACATATCGGGACAGCGATAATTTATGTCCTTTCGTTACGTACTGGACATTTGCTGTCTGCATACCAATTGATCCGCTGAAAGTTTGCGTTCAGATAAGTTTCTTGGTTCGTGAGTCAGAGGGTAATCAAGGTTACGATCAACGCGGAAGCTTTGTGACCCGAAGACATCCTTGGAGTCCGTTCACTTTCATTTCTGATGCAAGTAACAGTTTCAACGCTCTGTTCTTACTGGCAGTTGGCTCAAGACTTGTGAAGAGGTAAGTAAAATGCCTTGACGTTGTCAGTGAGCGAGTGTTTGTTTGTTTTGCTATCGTGTGAGTAAGTGGTTAATTCTATAACTTCACGATAGGTTTTGGAAACTGGTAACAATTTATCAGTGTGTGTGAATAGAGTGGGTGGATTATTTACTAGACGAGATTGATATAAATCGTCTTAGCCCGTTCATCCCACGTTGCTTGTCACTGAATTCTAGTCTGATTGAAAGTTAACTTAAAAGTTTCCAACCTACGCGGCAATTCTGTGGGTTACTCGTTTGGTGGTCTCTTGCTCAGTTGACATTGAAGACAAGATTTGATGGCGAAGACCCGACTGAAGCCTCAAAATGGTGTAAGAATTTTTTGTTGGATTTATCCATCGTCTAGGTGACTTAGGAAAGTACGTTTCGAAAGTTTCTTCTGTTTCCGTCTTCAGGTGACAGGAGGACTAATTTGTTAGGGACCCTCTGATCAAGTTTAGACGTGTTTCTGATCGAACTGATTCAGACAGGATGGAGCGCTGGACCGACAAGGTCGCCGTGGTGACTGGCTCCAGTTCTGGAATCGGAGCTGCCGTGTCACTGGAGCTGGTCAAACATGGCATGCAAGTTGCCGGACTTGCCAGGCGCATCAGCAAGGTTCAGGTAACGTCAGATCATGTGCCAGCTTCTGGCTCCGGCGGCCTTTGTCCCTGCATCGATCTAAAGTAGTTAAGACAATATCCTCCTCGTCCCTGAAATGAGTTTTAGTCTCACGACTGCATCTCTCAGGCACGTCGCTTCGGTCCCCACCCTCAATGGGGTTTCCAGACCTGCGCAATAGACAGACTTCAGCTCGGGCAGTCCTAAATCAGTCCCTTGTGTCAAAATCGTCTCTGTTAATTGTTCGAATAAGCCTACTGTTGTCAAGTCAGCGTAATTTCAAATCCATCACCCTGGACCTGGCGACACTACCTCCCTGCTTAAGCGGCATACGTAAGAGCAAAAGCACCCACTTCGAATCCAGGCAGATACTAAAACTGCCCCACAGTTTTACTGCATATAAGGGCATATGGTGTGAAATCTGTTCGATCTTCAGCATTAGAGATAAGGCCACGCTGTGGTCAGATAAAAGTCGCTCGACATGCGAGTCATTAACAGTTTGGATGGGGATTTTTATTTTCCAGGAATTGGCTGATAGCTTAACTGGAGGTCCAGGGAAGCTGCTACCAATCAGATGTGACATCTCTAAGGAAGATGACATTCTTTGCGCCTTTGCGGAAGTGAAGAAGAAACTGGGAGGAGTTGATGTTCTCGTGAACAACGCGGGAGTGATGTACGAGTCTCTGCTTTCAGGTACGAACGTTTCGGAGGACCATACTTCCTCCATCTACAAGGTTTTGAAGATTGTGTATAACCAATAAAGTACATCACCCAAATCAATTGAAAACTGAACGTTGTACTGAGTTCCAATTGGTGGTTCCAGAGGGCAGCAGTGACGAGTGGAGGAACATGTTTGACGTGAACGTTCTGGGTTTGTCTGTCTGCACACGAGAGGCACTGAAAATCATGAGGGAACGGGACCTGAGCAGCGGACACATTGTCCATATCAACAGGTAGGCTTTCAGCACTGTCGTCGCTCGTTCGATCAAGAGCCCCCCCCCCATTGAAATAGAAAAACTACAAGATTTGAGTTGCAGTTGCTACCGCTGGATGAGGAACTCTCCATATAATTGCGCTGACATTTTAATTTCCAGCATCGCGGGGCACTACGATGTGTCAATGCCAGGCTTCCACATGTACTCCGCGACAAAGCACGCTGTCACGGCTTTGACCGAGGGGCTGAGAAGGGAGCTGGTGTCTCAGAACTCAAGGATCCGCGTGACGGTACGTGCAACACAGCGTTTATGTAACCAAACAATCAGCTAGCACTATCCTTGGTTACGAACCTGAAACACTCCCAGATATTTCCCATCTCCACAAAAGCCCGCCTTACCTTAGTGTTATCCTACCATCTGCTTCGTAGTCTTGAAAATTTTTTGTTTTCCTGGAGGTTTCCCAACAACATTCTGTATGCATTTCTTGTCTCCCCTACCATGGGCCACATTGTAAGGCAGAGTTTCCGCCTGGATGTGCCGCCCTAACAATTCCAGGCGACCCGTATAAGGATGCTAACCAGCAGTAGCTCTCCGGTGGCTGAAAATATTTTGTGTGGAGCCATTTCACGGAAGCAGCTTGTTCCATGTTTCACACCCATAAAAAACAAATCTTGTGCATTTTGGAAAGCGGATGGTGCAGTGGTACATATTTTAATACGGGTGTTTGCATGTAAAAATACTGTCATTGATGCGTGGGAGATTGACGGCTTGGTGTCACAGGTTGTCCACCATTAGTTACTCTTGGCAGCTGAAAAAGAATTCTCCTAGTTTACCGCTGAGCTAGCTTCACATCGTGGAGTCATCGGATGAGAATTGAAACAAGATTACATTTGGAAAAGCTGGCCGTCTGCTTTTCTGTAGTCAAAGTTAGTGTGCTGTAAAGAACGCCTCTGTTGGTCGTTCCAGAGCGTCAGTCCAGGATTAGTAGACACGGAGATGTTGCGAGCTGGGGCTAGGAAGTCGCTGAACACCGACGAGCTGTATGCCCGAGTACCGAGTTTGAAACCCAGAGACGTCGCAGATGCCGTCGTGTATGTGCTGGCCGCTCCGCCCCATGTGCAGGTAGAGACTTCTCCCCTTGAACAGGGCCTCTGACCCTGCTGCTTCCACCTGTCGTACGCACGAAGGGGCTCATGGAGCAAATGAAATGTGAAAGTGTTGTTCAATGAGAGGAAGTTGTTTTCAAAAATGTTTGCTCGGTTCTGCTTCACCTTTACTTTTATGTCAGCAATTTTAAAGGACTGTGGTTTTATTACGCAGAAATTATAATACGGAATATTAACCTTTGGAACATTCTTTATTTGGTGGAGCGACCTACCATTAGGATTTGGTGCCCTATTACCGCTCTAATTCATGGAGCCCTCATGAAGACTGATTAATAAATAGTTTTAACGCCTGTATTGATTAATTGCTTTATGAATTTTAGAAGTAATTTAGGTTATAATTAAGATTTAGTGACATTTTTGTAAAGTGTATATACATGTCGCAGGTAAAAGTCTTTCTTGTGTATCTGTAGGACTAGCTGAGGTTAAATTTGCATGCTTTCTGACTGTGGCCAATTGTTTTAATTACTCTCAAATGTTTTATTCCAGATTCACGAGCTGACAGTAAAGCCTGTCGGCGAAATAAATCTGTGAGGTCTGCTACAGCAGAGGATTCTGTCAGAAGAAGTCGAATAATAATAATTGGTTTGTTTGTATTTGCTGTCCAATACAACGCACTTTCTGTTGTCTTTTGTTTCCACGCATTGCGTAATTTAATGTTTCTGAATCCTCTTTTTGACAAACCCCTTTTTTGTGCTCACCCTTTCTGTTGTTTCCTGTTTGTAGCAATTATTATTTATTTATGCATACAACAGTTTATTGCATTCTTGAGGACAGAGAATTTCTCCTGAAAGTGTGAAATGGTGAACTGGAAGTGTGAGGTCATGACCTGGTTTAAAAAGTTCTGTCTGGGTATTTGCTTTCAGGGACTGAGGGAAACCAATCTGTAAATTAATTTGATTTACTTTATTAAGGTTCTGAAGCGTATATTACGAGGAAGTAAGATCACGTGACTGGGTATTAAATAACATTTTGGAGGACCCTGTCACCTCACTACCTGAAAATGGTGGCGGTAGTTTCATCTGAAATGTTTATGACTAATAGTCTAAAAGACTATTTGGCATCACAATTCATTGCTCAATGAAAAGGACTGTTCTCTCTAAACAAACACAAGCTTTGGTTGTGACCAGTGTCGTGTAAGGACTCGAAATTCCTCAAAATTGCTCTTTTACACATTATACTTGATTTTTAATAACACATATTTTATGGTTACTTTCTAATTACTTTTTTGCTATAAAATGGCTTGATGCAATGTACTGTTGTATACTGCCAGAAGGGAGCTCTGGGTAAATTTTTACTAATATGAATATAAGTACAATAAAAACACTGATTTGATGATATCATAAGCACAAGAAGAGATGGATGATCTTGACATGAGTTATTTCACCTTTGAGGTTGAGGTTAACAGACTACAGTGGGACCAATAACTTACCAGAACAGCCCCATACAAAGAAAGAAAGAAAGATAGGAAATTCGTCACTGTTTACGAAATACATATCCTATAATACGTAAACATTACAGCAATATTTTAATTAAATTAATATTAGACTGTGAATAAAGTAGGAAGTTCCGGATGCTGCCTATATTGGCGCTAGCCACATCGCTGATTAGAGCGGAACGTTGTGGTGATATTTCGAACTAAGAGAAGTCCATCGTGAACAGTTATGGCGGTCGAAGTGTTTGTTCGTGGAAATGTACATGTGTTTTTCACCTGCATTATACTCATGCATCCCTCAAGGTAAAATTGAGATCTTGTTTGTAAACATTGTAGGCACTCCATAGAAATATGTAGTAGTAGTATTTTAGGGCAGATCAGTTTCATGTGGAGTTTAATCACGAAATTAAAATCATACCGGCCGACGAAATAAATTGCAAATAACCAAATTCCTACAAAGCAACTTCTTGAAACTTTGTTGTACAGTGTTTATATGCTAGAAGCAATGTTTCTAATGCTGAAAGTGGTTTGCTCTTTTACTGTTGCCGTATATTATAAGTAGCATGTAACGTTGAAGGTCAGGTAGTTCATTATGTCAAGATTAGTTGATGCCTTAATCATTATTAGTATTACCAGTAATAGCATTCATCCTTATCATTTTTACCGTCCTTGAATTGCAATTTGTTATATGTTAGTCTGTAGCTCAGTGTTTCTTACCAATACACTGGTTCGCCCCATTACGATCATCAGATGTAGGTAATTTATTGCGTAATGTAGCAATGCACCCGAAGTTACTTTCGAGGTTATTCAAGGTCACGCCTTGATTCAGTCACGTATACATCTGACGTATGTTTGGGGCAAACTTGAATATAATGGAACAGTGGGCATAGGCTTATATGACTCAAGGAAGTTTAGTTTATTAAAATGGATATGCGAGAGGTCTGCGGACCGTGGCCCTCTGGGTTAGGGTCTCCCAAAGTGTGACGACAAAAGGTAAATTGCCATTTGTTTTGAATAGAGTAACGATTTATTGTATTGTGATTCATTAATGCCCACAAAATCCTGGAGGTCTCTGCGTTCGCTTCCTTTGTGCCAGGGCCATTTGTAAGCTGCATTTTCTAGTTCCAAAACATGACGACGCGGCGCTCTTGTGAGAGCGGTGTTTCGTATCGAGTAGTCCACATCTGCGTACATAACAAACCTGCAGACTCACATAAACTTTAGTTTCTCATCGGATTACAAAAACAAAATATTCGACGAAAGAACTCCTTGGCAGTTGCCGGTGAATAATACAGAATCTAGTGACGTCTGTCTGCAGTCAGTGAAGGTTATTTAAAAGAAAAATGTCTCTACTTAGACGAAATATTTGAGCACTGCCCTATTTGAGGAACTGATAGTAGCTCAGCTGTTCACGAAATCCCTCAACTTTTATCCAGCTCTAATGTTCACAAGAGCCCGCCACTAAATCATCAGGTATCTGAATCCACATCCTATTCGTGTAACATAATTTTAATATTATCCTCCCATCTATGCATTTCTTTCTTTTTTGGCTGAAATTTTGTATCCATTTTTGACACACCATTGATGCTGCAAGTCGTCCTATCTCACAGACTTTTCTTTGATCGCACTAATAACATTTCACGAAGGATCCCGAACATATGAACGAAGCTTCTAACTGTAGAATTTTCTCAGTTCTTCTGATACTTTAACTCTCTCGCGTCCAAATATTCTCGTCAACATTTTTCTCGAACACTCTCAGTCTGTTATTTTCTTTAAGAGCGAAAATCGATAATTTCCACATCCGTGTGACAAGTGCAGATTTTCAGCCTTCCCCTAAATAGTTCCATGTGATCGGGAGTTACTTTCTTCTTGTTCTAGATGAGAAACAACTTTCATGGATTTTTCTCACAACATCCAGAATCCGTAAAGGGTCCACTGGGAAATGTGAATAGCTCTCGATATGGTCAAAATTTGGTTCCCTCAGTTCAATAAACGCATGACGTCGAATTGCTTTGAAGCTATCTGGAAATAATATACCACCCGCTGTACCTTTTCCAGTTCACGAGACACTTGCTCGATGATCGTTGAGAGAGAGAGAGAGAGGGAGGGAGGCAGCAGGCGTAGCAAGGAGCGATTCTCAGAACAGAAAAGCCTGTGACATGTTCGATGCATTTGAACTCTTCGTGGCGGAGTGTGAGATTCCTGTTGGACGAAAGTTTTCGTCTTCATTCCTGGGTTGAGTTTACGAGTCGCCTGTTCCACAGAATTCGATTACGGGCGGTGAAAGGCTTGCGTAAACGAATTTGCGCGCATTCACCAAATTGGGTACAACAGATTAAGGGCGGTTAATGTGTCGATTTTGGTCACTTCTGAGTTGTAACGCCGCGTGAACTTGCAGGCAGGTGCCAATGTTTCGGAGGAACATGCTGCCTCCATCTTGAGACCTGACCGCTTCAGTGAATGAGGACAAATGTTTACAATTTTTTTTAGTTAGGAGAACCAGAAGATTACGCGTAGTAGGCAGGATAATATTAAAATGTAAAACGGTGTAGATTTGATTCAAGTGACTCGGGAAATTTTCGGTGGCGGATTGTTTTGAACGGTTGCATTTTATAAAACTCGGGGGGGGGGGGGGGGGATACAACACTCCTTTTTGCTTGTAAACCATATTATTTTCAATATTACTTAATATTTTAAAAAAATAGGTGTATTTGTTGTTCAGGTGCATGCGATAATCAGATTATTTAAGCGATTCGGGCCTCTTGACACTTACCGGAGTCAGGTCTTCTGCAAAATCATAGAGAAGACGATGAACCCCGCGCAGGTTTCGGAGAGCTGCAGATGATGACGTCAGAGCAGTGACCGCATCCCACACCTGTCAGGAATCTGTTCATCATCTTCACCAAAGCGGTCGTCCTTTTTTCCAGTCGACAGTTAAAAAGCTCAGAATGTGGGAGCAATCTCTCATGTAATGCGATACTCGGATCACAGCTGGTCTACACTCGCCGTCTTCAAAGCGACCTTTTACGAAAAGAAGCCAGAAACATCCATCGCAGTCAAGTTTATGGTGGTTGTCGCTCTGTCCGTGTTGCTTGTGGGTGTTTGTTGTCTCACTGCTGAACTTTGCGTGGCCACCAAAACAGGGGTGCCAACCGTCCACAACGTCACTCATCTTAGAAGTTTTAAATTTTTGTAATTGCAGTTCATTGATGGAGCTTTTTCTCTGTGTACGGAATGTCTTTGTCGGCTGTACTAGGAGACAACGTGATATTGTCATCTGGTGTGGGACCTTTTGTGGAGACGGAGCTGAGGACTCAAAATGGATGTCTTCTGGGGTGTTGGCGTCGGCCAGTTCGGCAGAAACTGATCGACTTAACAGAGGAACTAACTGCCTTCATCATCAGGGCGATGAATGATCGGTTACGGTCCTGATGACGAAGGTTGGAAGCATCTCTAAAACGTCGGTCATATTCTACCGGAGTACAAGATGCCACATCCCAGGAGACGGCCATCTTCATGCTCGGTTGTCGGAGATCAAGTGGTGCTGATACAAAGGTCGAGTGTTTGAAGTCTGGACACGCGGCAGTCTGTAGTGGGCGACAATTGTGCGATCTCTGCGCAGATTTCTGCAAGAAGAGACGTTTCGACCTGTCTTCTTCCCTTAAGTCTTCGAGACGTGCACTTGCCACAAGGCCATGTGAATAATGTCTTCGTTCTTACAGATAAACTATCCCCATATTTAGAGTTCAGCCCAATTAGGCTACCTGGCGCTGTTTCACCACTCTTGTTACGTGATAATCGTTCGTTTTGAAGGTGAAAAGCGTCTAGGGTTGCGGCGTTCTTTCCGAAACGTGCAAATATTAAATTTCCTCTTCTTTGAAGTATTTGCATACGTGCCGTTTGAATGTTAGTGTCTGCATACACGAAGGCCATCTCACAGAGATGACTGCCTTCTTGGATGTTGCGCTGTGTAGTCATCGCAGCAGGCGCCTCTGAAACGTCGGAAAACATCTGCCAGATTACACGGCGCAACATCCCAGAAGATGGTCATATTGAAGATATTTCAAGTTAAATTGTCACGTAGCATTTTGGCTTCATTTTCGATCTCAGTTTTTAAACTATTTGGAAAAGGGATTAGTTTACGTGGGTACTGGTTAGAGAATATTATTCTCTCTCTCTCTCTCTCTGTGTGCGCGCGCTTGAATTCATTGGTGTTCGTAAACATCTTCGTGACCTGGAAGTTACTTGAACAAGTGCCCACCATCGAGAATTTTTCAAAAAAAAAATCTATTTAATTTTAGTTATCAGAGGCAACTTAAAGAAACAGCAGCCATGTTGTAAAACCTGATGACGTTCTAGTCTCAATGCTTATTCATTGCGTGGAATAATATTTGAACTTTGAAATCGATGTCAATATTCTTCAGGCATGTGTATTGTTCTCGGTGCTGTGTCTCGTGTTCCTTCATTACAGAGTTGATATTGTACAATAAATCATCGCGATGTTATTTTATCAGGACTTGTCCCGAGACATTTACATTCCGTTTCGAATATTAAACAAAGAATCAACTTGTTCTCTTGCGTCCGGTTTGCTCGTTCTCGTCCTGAGCCTCCATGCCGTATAAGTCACCTGCTCAGTCTTATTAACCCCTCTGGTATATGCAGGCGATGTGAGAAATGACGTAGACTATCTCTTACTTTTAAGAAATGGAAAGTCTCCTTGTAAAACCAGCTTACATGAATATGATTTGAGGTTCTGGGTTGTAGCGCCGTTTAGTCTGGCAGACGTTTGCCGACGTTTCAGAGGTTGTTGCTGTTTCCATCATCAGGGACCACTGAAATATGGTGGAGTCAGCAAACGTCGGTACACTTCTGCTAGACTACACGCAATACAACCCAGAAGACAGCCATCTTTGGTCTCGCCTCCGCGAGAACATCAAATCCTACTGCAAGAAATGTTTTAATGGCTTACGACGAGCCGTGTTTGGAGTTCGTCGTCCCTGGAAGGAAATAGACGGCTCGAAATTTGAAGTTCCCACGGCCTTGAAGACGTCGATGTTGGTTTTCTGGCTTGTGGATTCACCGCTGACAAAGTAACTAAACGAAACTAAAATGTACTTTAATGCCTTGTTAATTTGCCGTCGATTTTACAGGATTCAGTTCCGTAGTTTCTCCCTTCGCAGTTCGGGAAGAGAATCCAGGATGAACATTCTCCTTCTTTCAGCCACGCACGGGCTCGCCCGGTCTCTGTATTTGCATACCGTTCTGCAAGTCATAAGAATGCATCATTCAACACATGGCGCTCGTTGAAATTAACAGCCAAATTACGGGCCTTTGTTGTCTGTCGCTGGAGACACATTCCTCTCGAGATAAACGCATTTGTGTGGGTTTCTGATCTGAAGTGGCTTCTGTTTGTGTGTGACAAAGACGTGGCCAACGTACCACCACGCACGGTTTATAAACCACGTAACTAGGAAAGGAATGCCACTTATCGATATTGATCGTCTGCTTGTAAAGCCCTGAAGATGGAGGCGATATGTTCCTCCGAAACATTGTTCGACTTTCTAAATCTGAATTCAGTTCCGTATGATACATGACGGCGATGTTCCAGACCCGTCAGTGCTACATTCTTTTCTGTTGGTAAAAAAAAATGCTTCCTCAATTTGATACAAGCTCACCCCTGACATACAAAGCATCGCTCACAGAGGTACGTGTGTGAGTTTAAAAATCTAGGGCAGTGAAGATATAAAAAACTGCAAGTAAGGATGCGTCGTGTCATTCCATCGGTCACGAATGTCACGTTGATACACGCGGTCTGCCTTATGACCGAATCGGACGTCATCCGACAATCGGGAAAGTATCGTGGAGGCTGCCCCCCCCCCCACATTGGGCCACGAGGTTCCCCGTGGAGTTGCCCTAAATACCTGCCTCGTTATTACTTATAATGACCACGGTCTTTGATAGTTCAGTTTCTGGCCGTGTTCTCGACTGACAAATGCGACGTTTAGCTTCGCCGTGTCCGAAAGTACGTCCTTCTGCACGCGCACATCAACGCGATAACCACGGATTTTTATTAAATTTGGTATTGGTAAGTTTTACTTAAATTTGTGGGCACGTGGGAATTTTGAGTCGTGTTTTCGTCACACCTCGAAGTGTTATGTGTTAGACTGTAATGTAAATACAAATGCTGTTTGCAGTGACTGGAAGTGGACGGGTTTTAAAACAAATTTGAGAACTTTGTAAAATGTACGTTATAAATAGCCATGGGGCAACGTAGTCGAAAGGTTCAGTGTCATTAAACAGCCCCTTTTTTCTTATCTTGTTTCCTGCAGTTTCCAGTTTTGTGCGCAGAACGAAAGTGTGATTTGTGCGTTGTCTTAAATTAATGTAACCTGTTTTCAAGGTAATGTTTAGGAAATGCCACTTTTGTGATTAGCTGCCACTTACGAAGAACTTCAGGTTCCGTAAATTTGGTACGGAATATGCCGAAATCTCCGAGACCCGGCGATGCCACGTGAACAGCACGTAAATACGTTCGCGTTCATTTGTAACAGTTAGCGAAACAATTTAGCGAACTCTGTAATACGTTTTATGTTTTCAGACTTTAGACATAGCAAGTGAACTGTAACGCCTTGTGAAATGGTGTAACAAGTGCTGTATGATGAGAAGAATGAGGGGTTCTGCTAATTTGACAGCTGTTTGCTTGAAGCCACAACACGTTTTAAGAACACGTAATTGTAAAAAGGTCATTGTTTGTCGGTATTGGATCGGACTTTGAATAGCCTATTCAACAATTTCGAACAGTTACATGAATTTCTAAAATTACCTAAAAAGTTAATAAAATAAAAAATGTTCGAAAATGCTTAAAATTAATAATTTTCAAATTTGTTCACAATTCTGAAAAATTTAAAAATTTCGAAAATGTTCAAAGTTCATTAAAATTCTGAAAATTTCAACAACAAATTTCAGAATTTTGCAAAGCTGTAAAACTACAAAATCAGCTGAAATTCCCCCAGAAATTAAAAAAATTTAAAATTGAAGTTTCATAGACTCCACGCGAGTCGAGGCGGCTTTGCTCGGTCGGTGTAGTGACTCCGCTCGTCCTGAAAGGACTTTCAAGCACTTGGGTATTAAGAACGCTTATTGAAATTCGATCCGTGTTCGTTGGTCGTGTCAGCCATTTATAGGGGCAATATTTGTGTTGCCCTTTGAGGCAAACAACTTTGTTGTAGTCCATTCCTGGAGCAGCTACAAAAGCGATCGTGAAGCAAAGTAGTTCCTTACATAACAACCGTTTCAGCCGTGTTAAAAGTAGAACGTCTTCCTGGTGTCGGCCGTTAAATAAGCAGACCCATCAATTCTTTAGTAAGTCCGTACACGGAACAGAGTCGTCTTTTTAACTAAATTGTCGCTCTAGTGGTCAAGAAACTTCCCGCCTTTTACAGAACCAAAAAGTCCTTTCCTGTGTTCATTTTGTGCCGCGAACCTTCCATTGCAGTGGCTTTATTCATCTCTTCTGCACAGACCGCCATTTCTATTCTCCAAACAAATTCATATTTTACCAACGTTAATGGTGTTTTGGAGTTTGTTAAAATGTCACAAACTGTGTTCTTGCTTATGTCATTGTGATATGTTGTGATGGTGCTGATGATGCGGTGGTGCTTTGTGAACGGGTAAACACAGAAGGAGTCTCCGATTCGTCATTATCGATCCGATATCGAGGGTTTGGTCTTAAGAAGCGTCATCTTTGCTCAGGTTTTCAGCGCTCTGGAATTTTTGCTGAATAATTCTGTATACATCTTGGGTGTTGCAACCATAAGTGGGTTCTTCAGAATTTGCCATTAAAAGTCACGATTATGTAATGATGAGACAGCAAGCAGAATGTTTACTTATTTGTAGAACCTTATAGCCTATCTTACGTACTTGACAGGGGAATTGAATGCTCAGAGCGTAATTTCCCAATTCAAGTATCCGTATTTAAGTGTCCTTATCTACTTATGGCAGTTTTTTTCCTCAAAGTCAGATCTCACCACAATCATGCTTATTTTCCTCGTGTATTTCAGTGTCCAAACACCAAACACTGAAGCTGTCTAAGTCAGCTTATTAGCTCGTGTAATGCCGTGCGTTCATTATTCCTTCTTCACAGGTCGACGTATTGTAACAGAGACGTGGGTGTATTTGTACATTCATGCATCGAGCGAGGTTCAAACCCGCAGTCCAATATCGTACGTGATCAAAATGTAGACGGTGGACCAATAACGGGAATTTAAGCTAAATTGTTGCTCTCGACGACGTTGGGTGGGTGCCCCTGTACACGCCGCAACTTCGCTGCATGGCCCCCTCAGAGGCAGAGAGAGCGTGATGTGGAAGGAACTTTATGAATATAACAACGTGGCAACCCTGCGATCTCTCTTGTTGCAGTGCAGTGGTTGGCAGAGTCGTCTCAGAAAACCGGTGTAGTTGATGGCTGGTGGAACTGGCTTACCAAGGAGTCAAGCGGGAGACGTTGGCTGCCAGTGAAGGTGGCAACAGAAGGGATTTGTTAGCGGGCCGGTCGGGCCTCGTGTTTTCGTGTGTTGTGTTTGGTTTCGACTGGTGTGATGCTGGCATGGCGGGTGTCACCCGGACAGACAAGAAGTCCGCCGGTGGTGGAGGAGGACCCTTCACGTTCATGAGAAGTCGCGGTAGCGTCCGGAAAGAAGTGAAGAGACAGCAGAGGTGAGTGACGTGTGATCGTAGTCGACTACGAGGAGGAAAGTCTGAGGCTCGTACTTCCCTATTGGCGTTGTAACGGTCAGCTGATTACATAAACGTAATTAGTTGATCTGTCGCGCATTGTCTCGCAAGTGCCGATGAATACGTACTAATTACTGTAGAAAGATAAATTTGTTTTAAAGTTCAACAGACTTACAGTGGCGTTGCTCTGTTGAATTTAATTTTGTTTTGTCTTATGGAATTTTTTGCTGGAAAAATTAAGATTTATGAGTAAATTTCCCCTCACACACACGTCATTGCATGAAAATTGCAATTTTGAGAAGAATCTGTTTCATCAACTTATCATCACGCCACGTTTAGACGTACGCTGACTTACGTTCAATTACACTTGTAACTGTTTGAACCCCATACTCGTTGGTTCAGA
Source organism: Zootermopsis nevadensis (assembly GCF_000696155.1). Next base: position 376,827 of record NW_019060496.1, on the reverse strand, counting down.
GCTGACTGAGCCTGCGTCATATTCTTTATTGGTAACTTTTATATATTTCCTTTATGAAGTTATAATTTTTTGAGTCAAGTTGATGAATGTCCTGTCAGCGGCAGACCACAAAATTGAATATGACATTCGCATTCGGCAGCCGTAAATTAAATGTCTGCGCTGAATAGAACTGTCTGTCAGTGGATTGGTGAGTGAGTGGGCCTGTTGAAGACGCTTCTGCGGAGAAAGGCACGAGGTCGCAGATTAGGCGTTAGGTCACCTTTCGGATAATGAGGGGGCCTAATGCACCTAAATTGTGTAGGATCTGTAGCGAACACTTCAGCAGCCTTTACCAACAAAATTCCGAGACAGAATTAAACTTTTAAAAATATTTTTTGATTTTATTGTATATTGCTTGCTCTATATGCAACGTATCTGGCAGATGAGAAATGCATACAAAATTGTATTAGACGCACTGAATGGAAGAGAGAACTTGCAAGACTTAGATGTAGATGAAAAGAAAAAACTAAGATTGGTTTAAAAATGGGATGTGATTGTATGTACTTGATTAAACTGGCTCAGGACGGGCTCCACTGGCGAGCCTCGTGAACCCGTGGGTTCCATAAAAGACGGAGAAGTGTGTCTGAGCGACTATCAGCTTGTCAAGAACTCTGATCCGCTTCGTTGCATAAGAAACCTTTGTCACTTGCGGATAATGCCGAGTTTCTGGGTGAGTGAAGGAAAAATAAGTACCACGTTTTTTAAATAAACGCTCGTTTCTTGGCTTCTTGTATTGTCGTCTGTAAGTGATCGCAGTGGTACTTCAATTATCGTCTGATGACGAAGTGATGTAACACGCGATTGCATTGCAGTCGGTAACACAGCAGGCCCACCGATGACCCGGGACACACAGGCGTGAAACTTGTATTTCTTAACGGTCTCGCTCAGCGTGTGACCTGCTGGAGTTCCCTTTGTTCAACGACGCACTTCGTAGCTGGTGTTGAAGGTTGTTGTCACTTGGAATTATTAGAGGGCCAAATAAAGCATGTAACACGAGTGGGAGAGATGAAAAATGCTGATAGAATTTTAGCAGGGAAGCCTAAATTTATTGAGCTGCAAGTAGGAGTGTTCGTTGTGTGCAGTTGAGGTCAGATTTGAACCTGTCATTAGCTGAATACGATGGCTGATTGGCCTTTCCCGTCTGAATAATTTATAAGTCGAACACGTGTCTTCGAGACTTCATAGTAATAGACCCTAAGCAGCGTCTAATTGTGTGAAGAAATGCTCTGCTTACGAATCACGTGAGTTGGCTGTGCAGCGATTGCTTAAAGCAGTGATTATTTTCCTGCATACAAACTCGGCCGCGCGTGTAATAGCCGTAAATACCCTTTGTTATTATTTGTGCACTCTTTTCAAATATTTTTTGAAGGCGGCTGAAGTCATGAAGTTATCGATGGACGCGTATGGCAGTCGCGTTCAGTAGATCTGCGTGCGGTGCGTGGATGAATTTTGCGCAGTGCCGACGCTGGTGCGGCCATTACTCTACACATCGCGGGGAATCGTTTGAATAGAAGGAAATCTGGAAGGACCGTAAGAAAGAATGAAAAACCCCGTCCAGTGTCGTTGTCTGGGATTTGATCCAGTGACCAGTCGAATGCAAGGCGAACACATTCTTGCCGTTTTTATGTTTTAAACTCTGTCTCCTCATCTTCTCCACCCCGGTTCTTTTGTTTTTGCGACTGTGGCGAAACATGCAGCCATTGGGTATGCAGAAGACAAATGCCAACCTCCCTCTCCCTATTTTAATCTAGAGCCTGTACAGTCTAAATCTGCGATCGTTAGAAAACGTTTTCTAAACATAGCCTGCATATATGTTCGTTACCTAGAAACATCAGCGTCGAAGAAAGGAACTTTGTTGAACACAGCAATTAGCCACGCGTACGCCACCGAGTATGTGAGCCCACAGTCCGCCTGTAAATCGTGTTCGTATTGGGATTTAACCTGCAGTCCCATAAGATCTGGATCTCGTGGCAAGTGGCAGCCGTGAACTTGTACAGTCAGCGCATGAGCTCCTTGAGGGGATCCAACTTTTCTCGAGTTGTATCACAGCGGTTCTCACTTCCATTTCGCCGATGGCCATTAAGTGCGGTCAGATCGCTCTCCGTTCAGTCGCTACGGCATATTCCGAGCTGTTTGTTACGTCGTAGCAGCGGGCAGCTGCCGGAACCCGCATCTCGAAGGCACTTAAAATTAATAGCAGCAACGATCTCTCATGGGCCACGTCTGAGTCTAACAGCAGAACCCGAACGTTCTACTCCGATGACGCCATTGCCCGTCACTGGAGAGGATCCCGGACCAATTCCGATTCTCACAAATTTTCGTACTGTCGACGTAATGACCACTGTGCATTGTGTGAAGTATGGTAAATATATGCGACGCTCGTGGTTTTACGTCATGCTGACAGATTTGTGTGCTTTTTGTCTCAAGATGAGTGGCCCGCGGTTGAGACCGAACTGGGGACCGTTTAAATACCGGGCTGGGCCCTTGGTTTGAACCCAGCTGTCGCCACTAATCCCAAAAGTTCCCTCTGCTGGCACCTTGGTGATGTTTATGAAAAAAATACTTATAGGCTTCAAGTTGAGAATATCACCATCGATGCGATGTTAAAGTGAAATTGGTCTCTTGCTGTCCGTAATACCCATGCTCATAACTGAATCGCGGACAAGCAGCTACAGATGCGAAAGACGAACTCAACTTCTTTCGGGACCCTGCAAGGAACCTGTGAGCGTCGTCCTGTTTCGTTGCCAGTAAAATTATCTGCGTCTTTAAATCCCCATACGAATCTTAAGTCGTGTTTATTTTCTTAAATATTTTCCCAAGGAGTCAGTAAGCCGGATTTTCAAGATAAATCAGACCCAGTGCAGGCGCGTAACTCCGTACATTAACACGTCTTTAAAGGTACGTAAGTTTTAAGGTCAGTGGCGTAATAAACAAGTAACAAGACTGAACACGGAAAATGTGCCCCCCAGCAGACGTTTCTTAATCTCCCGAGGTCAGGATCGCTGATCACTTTTTGAAGTTATTTTAAAATGTGAGTGACGTGATTACTGCATCACTTCTGTATGACAAGCTGTTATTAGCTCAGCTTGTCAGAAAATTCTCCTTCTGCAAGACCCGGGTTTTCTCTGTTTCTGAAGCAGAGGAACGCGTTACAAGCTCGGACATCCTGGTCATCTGATTCCTGTAATGTTATCCACCAAAATGCCAATTTTTCTCAGATGCATTTCTCGTTTCTCATGCGTGCGACACAACGGCCTTACTAAAGTACTGTGCGTCAGTCGGTAAAGAAGCTGGTTGCGTTGATATTGGTCGCGCACAGCATCACTCTGGGCCTCACAGAGTGTCCGATCTGAGGGAACAGCCCCCTCCCTCCTTAAATATTACCTGGGCACCCGACTGCCGTCCTGTGCAAACAGAACACACCTTTCCCCGACCCCGAGATGCATTTGTGTGCTTTGTTTGCCGGTACTTTTTACTTCCAGACGTCGCCTCGAGACTTGTACGCCTTCCCAGACGGCTTGATATTTCGAGAAAAGTAAGTTCTGAGTAATGTCGCCCTTGAAATAAATTAAAATTAATAAAACTTACTCATTTTATGGAAGCGCGAAGTTAGTGAAATCATGAAGACGTAAGTGAAAATGTGTCAAGCAGGGGACCTCCAGTCCTTGATTTAATCTGACAAGTCTTACGAACGAGAATTGATCTGAAATTCGAGTGTCAACATAATCTAATGTAGAATACGCTCTTCTCTCATTATATAAATCCTTCAGAATACGTTAAGTTTCCTTATAATGTGTTTTATAGGGTTTTTTTAATCATGACGTTCCGCTAGCTGCATATATATTTTAACGCTGAAATTAATTTTTTACTTTGTGAACAAAATTTCTATAAAATACAAAATATCTCATCGTTATTTTACGCTCCTGTCGCCAGAATGCATTAAGGACACGGTTTGCCTTCATGAGGGTCAGAAAAGTCCGTTATCTAAGGCGGCGCTGATTATGTCAGCCGGTAAAACGGAACCATCTACGCTTGGTGAGTCTGCAACACTTTCTTTAAGCTTTGTGGCTGTAGGCGAGTAAAATATCACGCATTTCTGCGTATGTGGATTCGTTCCGGCGCCGTTAGCTGGAATTACCATACGATTTCGGTCCCTAAGGCAAGCATCGCCTTCATTGGCCCCGGGTAAAACCGATTAATGTTCGGGATAAACTGTCTGGAAGGCCAGGCAGCCTGCTGTTTTCACATTCCCTGTTTTTTTTTTTTTGGGCTGCTTCTGATCTGACTTTTGTGACGTAATGAACCCTGGGGGTTCCGTCAGGTACGTTGAATCTCTTGGCTAGCTGGTCGACTATCAGCTTTTCAGGAAGGGCTTCGCTGTGTGGTGTAGGTTATAATGCCGAGACGTAGTCGTAAATAAGCGTTCACGAACGTGATGTTTGTTCAGATCAGACGTCGTCAGTGGCCAGCGCGGTTTTGAAACGGATCAGAGTCGGATTAAGGAGAAAACAGAGCAGTGCGAGAATTCTTCGCGAGTGTTTCCGAAGTTTGCCTGCGAACTCGAAATGGCCGCAGTAGACGGGGTCTTCGGCAGTAAATTCTGTTCACTTCTTGCCGTTGATCCGGTTCAATCAAGTTTTATTCCTGCTCTCTTTTTTCTTTCTTTCTTTCCTTCTTTCTTTTTCGTGAGCGTAGTCGAGGCGAGTCCTTGGTTCGTTCCATTTGTTTCTTTTCTTCGCTACCAGCTGCATTAACGGCAGCCAGTACGAACCGAAGGTCCCTCACCTTTCTGTAGCTTGCGGGAGTCAAGTCACGCAGGGCTACCAACATCTACTCTCTCAAGTCCATGCACTTGGACATACGAACACGCCATCTCATTTCAGTTATGTTTTACAAATGGGATTTTAGGTAGACTCCGAATTTTATTATCATAAGCCTTTTCGTGTTTATCCCGTCTTTTTCTCTCCCTACTACATTGCGTTACGTAACTACTAACTGATTCCATGTACCAGAGTATTTTTTGTGAATCTGATAGTTTCCGAGCTGGTAAGAATATGTTTCTGTCCTTTCGACCTTCCTCTGGGTCCAGTCCTGAGTTCGCAACGGCCGGGTGCAATCCACAGTTTCTGTAAGGTCCGTTTTGAGTCTCCCAAGTGGCCCTGCCCCTCCCCAATCCCTTCCTATGGAATGTGGCGGGGAGTACGAACTGTGGACTTCCACGTTATGCAGCCTTTTCCTTCCTCTCTCTTAGTCCAAATATTCTGTTCGTCCTCCTATTCTCAAACACTTTCCCATTTATTTTACTCTCGGCGTGAAATACCGAGCTTTGCACCCATACGAAACAGCAGTGAGACTGAATAGTTTCGTGAGGATCGTTTTCATTTGATACCGCCGATGTCTGTTGACATTTGACCCCAGTTACCGAAACTTTGGACCTCAAACACACGCTCTTCAGTTTCTCACTAACGTTTGTCCGAAATATCGCCCTAGAGAATGTGAGTACTGCCTAATTTATTTCGTGGTTTTCCTCAAAACGTTAGAGTTAGTAACTCCGTATTTAATAAAACTACAGATTCATTCAAAATATCTGCCCTTATTATCACTCTCATATGACGCTGTATAACCCCTGCAGTTGATACAACTTCATGCAATAACCTACATATCCGGTGGTGTTTCCGTGTTGGTGGGTCAACTGCAGTGTCCACGGCGTCCGCCTGGAAGGGCAGGGAGGCAGTTCCTGCTGTGTTACCGTATCACGTGGTTCAAGGTACTTTCTTTTCCATCCTTGACTCTTTGTCCTTGATATTTCAACCAGAACTCAACACCCCCCCCCCCCCCCCCCCCCCACCGCAAGAGGCATTACGAAGACAAAAACAAAAAAGTTTCAGAAGATGGCTGTCTCCTGGGATGTTGCGCTGTGGAGTCTGGTAGATATTGACGTGAGTTTCAGAGGAGCCTGGAGGTTCCGTCGTCGTCCTGATGACGGAGGCAGAAAAAATCTCTGAAACGTCTGCCTCTTTCTACACGCCGCAACATTCCAGAAGACTGTCATCAAACTCGCGGCCTTGAGAACCTGAAATGCAGTTTCCCCACTTGAATGCAGTCCACACCCGCGGACTCTGTTTGTATATCCGTTTTGATATTATCCTCCGTCTACGCGTGTGTCTTCACGTCATCTCGTTAATTTAGGTTTCCCGAACTAACATTTTATATTGCCCTCGTCTTCCGTTTCAGAGCTGCACAGAATCTTGAAATCATTTTGCGAGGTCGCCTGAATCCAATCTGAGTACGGACTTTTTCCGCTGTTTACGTCATCTCCTGTAACCGAGTGCTGAACTAGTAACTTGCAGCCATTTTGTGTGCAGCTTCGCGGTTCTCTGTTCGTGATAGTCATGTTTCGCCAGCAGCGATCTTATTTCGATTTCTTTTATTATTTCCGTCAGAAACGACTCAATTATAATTAAGTTATTGTTAAAGGAAACAATAAAAACCCTATAATTACCCTCATATCCTTGTTCATCATCGGAGGCCTTGCGGGCAGCATACAAGGAAGGCTGAGACCTCCCGATAACCAGTTTTTCCTCTGGTGTTTCTTATCTACGGAAGGGTTCCAGAACACTCTGTACTGAGACAATATTTGCGTTTTACCTGAACGTCTTTCAGTTTGTCCGTGTCCCTCCGCCAGTAACATTCCTGCCTCAGTGGTGTATCGATTGGTTCAGTGCCCTGGCCTAATATTTAAAATGTCCCAACCATCGCCGTCCGTTCATGGTTTTCGGACCAAAATTATGCGTGCCTGTCTTATCTTTCCAGAATTGTTTACCGTGATGATATTTTAATCATTAATCTCAGATCTTTGCTTTCACTCTGTGATATTACCTTAGGATTAAGGGCCCTATTTCCTTCTTATGATTTATTTGGGAGACCTGAGAAGGAAATATTCTGCTACAAGCGAATTATCTTTTTTTCATTTATTTATTTGTGAGTTTAACGACGGTGTCAGTAGCTCAGACCATATTGCGTTAGAATAATTTTTATATTTGCTGTCTTTGGTCTAATAAATAGTCCGAGTGCTTTGTCCTTGAGCGGATGAATACAATATTCCGATTTCCTTCAACTTGAATTTCATTTCTTTTCTGAACACATCTTATATGTTTATTAAAAGGCTTCTCCGTATTCACTATAAACAAAATATTGTCTTTCGTTGCTTAATGCATGTAAATATGTGCGTTCGTATTGAAGATAAACAAAGCAGAACGCACTCTGTGAGCACAAACAAGAAGCACTATTAACATATGAAAACAGCGAGAGGTGGGGGGGGGGACGTGCAACCGCGTATGTTTGGTCGGAGACACGGAATCACAGACCAAACGTTTGTGCAATGTATTTTGCATCATCTGTCGCGGAAATGGTGCGCCTCTACTGTGGCGCCGACGGTCGAACTGGCGCCTGCCTGAATGAGCAGGACCGAAACATAAACATAGATTTTTTGAAGGTCGGCATTAGCCTAGGCTGCAGCGACGAGGTGTCACACTCTCGCCTGCCGTCGCATGCACCGAGGGAGACGCGGGTGACAGGCCCACCACGTGGCGCGACGGTGTAAGTGTTCTCGCGAACATCCATTACGCTGGGGCCCCCAGTTTATACGCGTTTGTTTTATGATCTTCACTTAACTACGTGCTTTGTTGTCCTAAACCATTTAAAACGCACTGCTAACTACATGGTGTGCCAAAAGATGTATACACATTATAATACTGAATGTTGACATTTTTATGAATCAGCTGAGCCACGAAGCCAACGGTGGTCATTCTATGCACCTGAATTGGATTCGCTAATTCACGAAGTACCGATGCTGACGTCCGTAATGGTTTGGTTTATTAAAATGTCTTTATTTAATTAACTGAATGTGTGTATATATTTTTTTTGAGACGCCCTGTATAAGTTCCACTTGTCTTTACAGTAAGTACCTCTGAATTTACCTGCTGAGTGTGTTTACAGTTTCGTACGATTCTTAGACTAAACAGTGTTTGTTTCCCGGAACAATATCAACCGATTGATCGTTGTTATGGCAACGGGTGGATTAAAATTTAAACGTGCGATGACTTATATAATACGATAATATTACGTTCTGTCGTACTTTTAAGAGGCTAGCCGATTCTAGTCGTAGGCAGGATAAGACCGATGACGAACAACGACATTTTTCGATGCATGAGAAATGCTTACGTTCCAGTTAAAGACAATCGAAAATTCCGAAATCACATTCCTCGAGCTTGGGCAACACTTCGCTAGCACCCAGTCAGTCAGTCAGTCAGTCAGCTGTGACGGCAGAAATTGTCTCTTGGCAAACGTAAACCGACTTCAGGTTGTGTGAACGCTGGGATGTGTACATGCCAAGAATTCAACATCCTGACTGGGCGACTTGGGTGTGCCGTGTCGTATTTTTCGATTATCACTTCAGATGTGAAGCTTCCTGTCTCTCCCAACTCAACAATAGAACAAAACCACACGTACCTTATCTTTATGCCCGTTTCTCATTGGCTCCCCTGTTTTAAACACTTTTCAGAAACCATCACGTATTTTTTAAAGCTATTCGTGAACGGACCTGCTCTACGCTCATTCTGTTATTCAGACATTTTAGAAATCTGGTAACGTCTTGGAAGGATTAGTATTTGATGTCATGCCTTAATCATTCAAAGACTAGTGGTATCTATTTGTACCACGAACTTTAATATCCATCAATTCTGTACTTTGCTCCCAGTGTATTTACGTGTTTCGTATGATTCTCACTGTAAACAGCGATCATGAACTAATGCATCTTTGTAATGGTGAAGTGTTGTGTTTTCTTTGCGGTACGGGCTGAATCTTTAAATATTATTTATTGAACTTCAGGCTTCAAAAGGTTAAATATTAAATAACTCTTATCGTAGTTCACAGTCACTTCGAGGTCTTTCCTCATGGAGCACGTACACACACACACAAACAATCTCAGCTGAGTTACCACCCACGATCATCATTTTGCACTGACCTTCCTGTACTGGATCACCGCGGGCCCTGTAGCCAGGTGGGGCCCCTTTTCATTGTACTGAGGTTAATTACATGTTGGGAGTGTCCGCCATTACGGACTGAGTTATTTCGATGCCACGGGGGTGGATTTCTCTGCCACATTATTGGAAGAATATTAAGCGCCTACCTGCCGTTGATCGTGACAGTACTTTCTGCATCTCTGAACATTTTTCTTTACAAATAACGGAATGCTTTTAAGCTTGTTTAAAAGATTATATTTCAAGCTGGCGCTATTTATGAGAGACAATTCGTTGTAACTTCTTAGCGAGAACTGTGAAGACAGCTGGTCTAAACGTGTCATTTACGTGAAGTCTGGCATATAGAAAAAAAAACTCTTAAATAAACTTTTTTTTTAAGATTTGAAGTTCTCACCGTGGTGAAGATGTCGATGGTGGTCTTCTAGATTTGCAACGCCGTGAGTAATTTTTAGGTCGATATCAGCGTTTCGGTTTAACAGATTAACTCCATCTTCAGGGCACGTTTTTGTGCGTTTCTTATTTCTTGCCTTTTGTAGGTAATACGCAGTATATTTCTTAAAACAGGACAGAATGAGTTGCACTTCGCGTCATCTGAGCTGAGAGTGTCTGAGTCCAACGATCAAAACGTCGTTTCCATTAGCTGAGGCGAAGTCAGGGCGGGCGCTGGGACAAGGTTTCGAGGCGGAACTTACCGTTGGTAATTCTACTCTCGTCCCGCGGCAATTAACACGATGGAATTCGAACCATGCGGGGCATCGATCAGGCCACACGAGCGTAATTAATTAGCCTAACACTTGGCCATATATGGCCCGACGCAGTGCACTGTGCCTTGCACAGCACGCATTGTTCTTTCGCAGCCAGACGAGAGAAATTGCTTGGCAGCGCAGTTTCATTTTCGTAGGAAAATGGCCTCCCTCCCTTCGTCGCTGGTGCTAGGTGTTTTAACTTATGTTGTTGCCTGTCCTCGGTGGCCAGTAAGTAACAGTTAACCTGGCTGAAGCGAAACGTGTTTACGGCATTATCGATATTATTAATGTAACGTTTTAAAACACGTTACTGTAGCCCCAGTGCTGGTCGCAGATGGCAGTGGCGTGGTATTTGCTGTCGTGTTATGCTGCTGCAAAGGGTCCATGCCTTAACTTCTTCAGTGATCAGTGAGTGCCTTGGTGACGTTTGCCGCCATCCAATTCACAGCGTTTTTGTGTTTCCGCCTCCTGTCAAAACAAAAAATTAAAGAATCAAAAACATCGATTATTTTATGAGAAGTGCACTGTACGCTATTCTGATTGCAGTTCATAACAGTTCTTCGGAATTAGTCCAGAGGCGCTGCGCGGTCACTGTGAACTTGATAACTTGTTTTTTTTTTTTATTGTTATAAATGAACCACTGGATCGGCTCCTTCCTCGCATATTCGCCCCGCATTCATTCGCCATTTAGAAATATTTAACCATCTGTCACTGTCTTTGTAAGCGTTGCAGTAAAAGTGAAATACGTAATACTGTACAATCGATAAATCAGTCAAGTGTAAACGCGTAATAAAAGTGTTACGCTGATGCCGGAAAGCGACCTCTAAAGGGAAAGTCCAGACATGAAACACCTTGGCACCTCGTCCCATCATGGCTATGAGCGCATTTGGGCAGCTAACGAGAGGGGCCATTTTAACAAAGACAGTTGGATGTTTTAAAGTTTTCTGATACAGAAGCAGTTAATGTAAAATTGATAAATAGGCAGTCGTGAATCATCGCCCTAACATTTATATACGCAGATCATGAACTATCGCGAATGAAATAGACAAACTTATGTGTGGGAGGATAAAAAAAAGTGGTACAAATTGTAGATGTGTTGATTAACGTTTGGTACTGGTTTGTATGTGAATTCGTAAGGAGTACTAATGGAACTTTATCCTGGGAAAATGTAAGGCTCGTGAGAGAGATACTTTGCTTCCATTGTTTTACATTTTATCACACCTGCGCACAAATAAAGGTCGTCTGTGATGAGTTGCCTTTCTTAAATTGAAAAAGAATAATTAAGGACGACTGCTAGAATGCTGTATTGGTATCACATTATTCATGACATGATGTGACGTGTAATGTACCCGACTGCTGTGTGAATGTGACAGGTAGCGCCCGGCCAAAACCTGGTATCCATTCCTCCGTACGTCTGAATGGTGGGGTCCTTAAACCCACGGAAACTCACTGTTGAGTACGAAGCACTCCTTCATATTTCTGAAGTTCCGGGTTCAGATCTCGGCACGGAGACCGGCTATCCTGGCTGATAATGTTCGTGATTTTACTCAGTTCCACCAGGAAAATTCCTGGTAACACTTTTAATTCGGCCACGACCGCTTTTTCCACGTCATCGTCCGTCGCTGGTCTTCCCAGCATTCGACGCTGTATAATGTGAGCTCCTGACAGTGTCGTTAAATAAACCAAGAATAAATAATGAATCATCATTGTTATCACAGTCAGGTGCCTTAGGTGTGGTCGTGTCCCGTGTTGGTGCTGTGAAGGGATGGATCGATGTCTTTGTAAACTTGGGGGACGGTAAGTCCTAAATACTTCGCGGGCAGTCATACGTGTCGCTTGCTTCTTTACTGTGGACCAGACGCGCAGGGCGCTGTGCGCTCCACAGAGCTTTCAAAGGACCAACTCTTAGAGCCAATTAACATCACGAAGCTCTTCCTCGTTCTGAGCAGGAAATGTCTGAATTAATGAACTACTTTCTTTACAAAGGCTCGCGATAATAAAATTACGGTACTACAGGTGTGTTATTTTCCACAGCGCAGAACATTCACACGGAGCGCCGTAGTGTATCGGCAACTTCTTCGACACGGCTGTCGTGCGGAGCAGGCTAAGCTGCCTGTGAAGTGTCGTAAGTTTATGTATTTATTCGTGAAGCGAAGATTGTCATCTTAAACCAATCAGCCACACGGAGGATGTTATTGAGAAACTGACAGTCGATCACCTGGTCAAGAAATTCTCCGCCATTCACGGAACCCCGAGGTTCATGTCCGTGTTCACAAGAGCCTGCCTGTTCTGAGGTGGAAAGTTTTAGGACACGTCGTCATATTGTCCTCCGGTTTGTTTTGCGACGGACGTTACACTTTGCTCTCGGTCCATCCTCCCACACAGTCCGCAGGCATTTACATACAAAGGTAGGAGCACTCCGTGTTGAAATGCAGACAGCACTGGGCCACCGCAGTGGGCCGTTACCCTGAGGGAGACCTTGAGAGAATATAACACAGGAAGTCCTGTATAAACTAAACCTGTATCGAGCGGAAACGTGCTTCTACAGGAAAACCACCTCCTTACTGAAAAGCAGTTACCTTGCTACAAAATTATTACTCGCTTCCCAATATTTTGAAGTAGTGATGTGACTCTAATGACACCGGCCCTTCCTTCCTATGAATAACGGGCTGTTCGTAAGACCATCGCAAGTGTCAGTGTTGTTGGTGACATCCAGGCTATAAAATGCAGACCCGATTTCTCACGAAGTCTTTCGATGTAGAGATTCAGTTACAGGGTATTTGTTATTACTGTCTGCCCATAATTACTGTAGTGCACCACCCCTTATCACTTGTCCGAGACTGCTTATTAAGTATGCCCGTCTTCTGTATCCGAAACTTGAAAATAAATAGTTCATACGAAGCCATGCCTTTATCTAACTAATATTATAATTTGAGTTGATTATATAAACTGATTCGATTAGTATTCTGTTCTAGAAGTGGCTTACATGTACGTGTTGTGAAGATGGTCGTTGTCTTTAAACAGGCCTGTAGAATTAGTTCATTTAGATTCGTTATTAGCGGCGTCGTGTGTAAGAAGCAGGAATTTGTATTAAAGTAAACAGACGGGCTATTGTCAAATCAAGTGACTTCAATCACAAGGGGTTCATAATAGCAGATACGAAATTTGACGGGTCCTGCGATGTTCTGTCCAGGTAGAAATGTAGCTTCTAGCGATGTGTTCTGTGTAATTTATGAATCGGTTTCGAAGGGGTTGTCTACTTGCCGTGTGCTTTGTAAGCCAGTAATATAGACTGACATGTACCCGTTTATAAGTCAAGTAATGTATGTACTGAGGTGTGTCGTAGATATGTGATGGATGTGAGAGAGTGGACATCTTGCTAGTCCATTTAGGTGCTGTAGCACATGCCTGGCGCCTGAAAATACGAGGGGTTTCATCACCGGTTGTAAGCTGTGCTACTTGGTCTTGACGCTCTAGCGTGAGCGGAGAATACCGCATGGACTCATCAGTGTCTGTCGGATGTTTCTGCTGCATCACCGGGGTTATTTTTGTGCAACACTGAGAAGTGAAAACATTGTTGGACCTCGGCTCGCATTAGTGAAACAATGACCTACGTGATGTGGCGTGAATAACACTTAGAATGTCAGTGTACTTCAGAGAGAGAAGTTTACACATTGGCAATCTCGTTAGCTCCGTGTAGTTTGCATAGATTAAATGAGAAGTCAGATTGCGTTTAGATTTAAAATGTTCTGTTTAATAGCAGTCTAGTTGTAGAGTGGGATTCCAGGTTCTCCTCGTGGGGAGTCTGAAGATGGCTGTCTTCTGAGTTGTTGCGACCTCGTAGAAGTTTACCGACGTTTCAGAGCTGCTTACTGCTGCTGCCATCATCAGGGCGATGAGCAGTCCATGCTTCCCTTATTTTGCGGTTGCGTTATTATGTATTTTGTCCAGTGGACGAGGGTAGGTTTCTCGCGTGTCACTGAATTATTTGTTGAAGCATTTGCTCGGCTCTGACGCCGTCGGTCAACTTAAAGTGATCATTTAACGCGCCGTCGTCAGATTACCCGCGAGTCCGTTCGTTTCAGCTTGAATCTAAACGAAGGTTACCATAAACTACAGCGAGGCCGTGGGAGGAAGCCACCGCTGGGCTGCATCACGGTCGGCGAACAACGCAGTAATCTCCGAAACAAAACACTCACGATCTAATTTGCCTCACTGCGGTGCATTAGATTTTTCGCATCCTACGGCGCTGCGTTCAATCCACCCGACGCACTTTCCTGTGGGTGGCTGAGCGCCTCCGGTGCCTTGGAAACGTCCGGAGGCGGATTGTGTTCGCTACGCCACGCCGCGAGTGTCCACTTAGGAGATCCGTGAACGGTGGTACGTCATCGTCGGAACACGGACAGTTGTCATCGGTCCGGCAGACTCCACGTGTTGCAAGGGCAATGATCCTGTCCGGGACGTTCCTGACATTTTTCGTCAATTCATCGCGTTATTTGGCATCGCAGTCATTAGGAATGGTCGTGAGATGGCGCGTGTTGGATCACGTGATTACTTCA